>JAWNNI010000177.1:1415000-1907470 GCA_035043065.1 Hirtodrosophila confusa | reverse complement strand
CGGGACCGGCCGGCAGCGGCAATAAAAGGCGAGATTCAGCAGAAATGAAGAATGCTGCTTCCAGCTCATGGAAATGCAAGTCAAGGAAACAAAGTCAAGAAGCAAAGAGCGAAGGCAATGAGCAGGGCGGGAACAAGGCGCGCGAGGCGAACAAAGTGTCATCGAGAAAAAAAAAAAAAAAAAAAAAAAAAAAAAAAAAATATTGGGCCGATCTACAGGAGCAGCAATCAAAAAAAAAAAAAAAAAAAAAAAAAAAAAAAAACGCTAAGTCCGCCTGCCCTGAACCAGCCCTGAGAAACTTGGAAGCGAGTCTTCTGCCACGCGGCGTAGCGAGATTCTGTCGATTTAGTGCAAAGGCGTCCCCCACGGACCAAAGTGCAAACGTGAGTAGTGCCAGTGAGGTTTTGTGGAAATCCAGAGAAGAGGCCAACGGACAAACCTGGTTTAAACTGGGAAAAAAAAAAAAAAAAAAAAAAGGAGTACATAGGGCAAATCCGACGAGAACCAGCGGCCAAACCAAAAAAAAACTGGGGTACCCTTGGTAAATCTCAAGGATCACGACAGGGCATTTTAGAGAGCATCAAAAAAAAAAAAAAAAAAAAAAAAGGGTATCCAAAAAAAAAAAAAAAAAAATACAGGCAAGACAAAAAAAAAAAAAAAAAAAAAAAAAAAAAAAAAAAAAAAAAAAAAAAAAAAAGAGTCCTAGAGACAAGATAACACAGTGAAGCCACGCTAAAAGAGTCCGGGGACAAACCTAGGCCAAACTAGGAGTCCTTGAGATTCGGCGGAACCAAACGGGCGGCGACAAACGAGTACCGGTGGACCAAATCTGGTCTAAAATGGAGTATCCCCGGTACGTACGAACAGAGTATAGAGAACAGGAGAACAGCCACGGCGAACCTGTCCAAAACTGAAGTGCCAAGGCAAGCAGGAGACATAGGAGAATTTAGTTAAAGCGAACAGGTGAATCCAGGTCTAAACCGGAGTTGTAACAAGGTCGCATACCTAGGGCCAGACAGGTGACATCACAATGTAATAGTGAAAACAGGCCAACTGATAGCATTGAAACCGTTTAGTCCTCGCCGTTGATGAACTGGGACAAGCCGAAGAGAATATCAGGCAACGAATCTGCCGGGCATCGGGAGTTAATCACCAGCAGCACCACGACGACGAGGATAATAACTCGCTACGATATTCTATTGTGAACGAAAGCAACCGGGTGAACTGGTATTACGATATCAACAGGCTGAAACAATTGACTTTTTTTCTTATCGCAAGTGCTGCAGATTATAATTGGTTGGCACGAACCTCATTTGAATGGAGTTGTAACTGCGTAGTCAGTAAGACCGTTACAACTGGCGCCCAACTTGTAGGGTCTTGCGAAAAAAAAAATTTAGTTAAGTTTTAAATATTTTTTAACACGCATACATAAAAATTGTACGGGATGGGTTTATAACCTCGTTATATAAATCATCGGTATGTCGACGAATTCGGGATAACCGTGACAGGGACGGTAGACACGATGCCGAGCCGCAATTCGGAGAATGGGTCTTGGCAAACGAGTCGAACTTGTTGCATGCTTTTAAGGCTCAATGACTTAAGACGTCTTCACACCGCCATCACCCCTAAAAGCGCAACGAACGAGGAAGAATTCGATGACCCTAGCAAATGTATCGAACGTTCCGCGATCCTGAGACGGAGGCGGCGTCGGGGCGTTGACACACGCCCGCACTGTGGGGGAAGTATGAACATGCCCAGGACCGAGCCGCTGAACAGGACCACAGCACCAAACAGGACTCATACAGATGAGTACCCAAGAGTAGCCAAACAAGTGCGAGAGTGGAGCTTCCGTTTTGACGGCACGACAAAGCCATTAGAATTCCTGGAGCAGGTGGGAGTGGTCAGCAGAGACATACGGGTTAGACATTGACTTTGTCCCGAGAGCGATGCCAGAACTACTCAAGGGCATGGCTTTGAAGTGGTATGTGGCAAAAAAAAAAAAAAAAAAAAAAAAAAAAAATCAAAAAAAAAAAAAAAAAAAATTTTCTGCCAAGGGACTACTTCCCTAGGCTACAGGAAGAGGTCAGCAGGAGGCGGCAAGGACTCGGGGAAAAGTTCAAGGTGTACATGGTGGAGATGCAAACTTTAATGAGACCACTACGCCGTACAGCTCAGCAACAACTCAGGCAGATTTATGAAAACAGTCTACCCGATCTACGAGCATACGCTAGGTCAAACCAGTTCGCTACCCTGCCAGAACTGATGCAACTGGCCGACGAAAAAAAAAAAAAAAAAAAAAAAAAAAAAAAAAAAAACCAGCAGCAACGGCCAAACAAAACACGAATGATGGCAATCGAGGACTCTAGGACTCCAGAATACACGGAGCAGTGCAGACAATGCACCACCAACGAACAGAAACACCCTCAACCAGCACCAAGGACACAGCAGGGCATTTCGGGCGATCGTATCCAGAACCCAGCACGGAGCATGCCGCCGGTGTGGTCTAGACGGGCATTGGGCAACCGAATGCCGCAACCGCCGCCTGATATTCTGCTGGCAATGTGGTCGAATTGGGAGGAGAACAATCGACTGCTGCTCTTCGGGAAATGGCCAACGGCGTCCGCCAATGAGGGGCGAACGGATGCCGATCGAAGCCGCCCCTCGACACTAACCGGCAGTCTACAAGACGAGAGCGCACACCTGTCAGCAACCGTCCAAATCGGCGCTGGACAGTAACAAGGCCACGATCGACACAAAAGCAACCAGCAGCTTTATCAGCGAAAGCGCTGGCAACAGCATTGGATGGGCGAAACAGTATGGTGACGGTAACGGCTGGGCACAGAACTATCAATGGGCACGAGCAAAATCACTCTGGCGCTACTTATTCTGCCAGGAGTGATTGACCACTTGGTACTAGGATGGGATTTTCTCACGCGCGCGGGCATAAGACGAAGCAACACGGAAACCCACACCAAACACACATGGCCGAATGGATGAAACCTGGGCAATACATCCAGATGCAGAGGTAAACACCTTCCTGCAGGGGGAATTGGCCGCATTTGAGACCATGTCAGGCACGTCACCCATCACCGAGCACCGGATAGTGATGAGCGATGACCGACCAATAAAACAGAGATATTTCCCGAAAAACCCGAAAATGCAGGAGGAAATTAACAACCAGGTGGAAAAAAAATTAGAAAAGGGCTGTATAGAAGCGTCAAATAGCCCACATAGCGCTCCGATCGTCATGGTCCGTAAGAAAACGGGCAAATGGAGACTATGTGTGGACTTCCGGCAGCTGAACAGTCGTTCGATAAAAGATGCATACACGCTGCCAAGGGTACATCACATACTAGATCAGCTGAGAGAAGCTCACTACATAACCAGCTTAGATCTTAAGGATGGGTACTAAAAAAAAAAAAAAAAAAAAGATAGCCGACCACTGACAGCGTTCACAGTGCCAGGAAAAGGACTGTTTCAGTGGAAAGTAATGCCATTTGGACTCCATTTGGGGCCAGCAAAGTTTCAACGGGCCCTGGATCGGGTCATCGGGCCAGAAATGATGCCACACGCTTTCGCCTACCTGGACGACATCATAGTTATTGGAAAAACAAAAGAGCAACACATGGCCAATCTACGACAGTACCTGGGCGTAGCATCATGGTATCGACGTTTCGTGCCAGATTTTGCAACCACGGTACACCCCTTAAAAGAACTTCTGAAAAAAGGCGTCAAATGGTCGTGGAATGAGGAACGACAACAGGCATTCGAGTCAGTCAAAGCCAAATTGACGGAGTTCAGCCGGCATGCCCAGATTAGAAGCAATTATGGGCTGGGGGCAATACTGACGCAAAATTCAAAAAAAAAAAAAAAAAAAAAAAAAAAAAAAAAAAAAAAAAAAAAAAAAGCGGAGAAGAATCACTTCTACAATTCTCGTTGAAAAAGAGTGCTAGCGATCGTATGGGCAATACGCAAATTACGACAATACCTGGAAGGGTACCACTTCACTGTTGTAACTGATCACATGGCGCTGAAGTGGCTCAACTCGATAGAAAGTCCATCCGGACGGATTGCCAGGTGGGCCCTCGAACTCCAGCAATACGATTTCGAAGTGTCGTACCGGAAAGGAAAATTAAACGTAGTGGCCGACGCCCTCTCCCGACAACCCCTGGCTAACGTAGTCTGCAGAAGGCTAACAGACAAAGAGGCATATGCCAAGTGCAAATGGATAGAACAGATGCTGGAGAAAATAGAGAAAAATCCCAGCAAACATCCAGACTACATGACGGAGTCAGACGCACTGTACCGCCATATTCCGCACAGAGCAGGACACTGAGGACGTAGTGTCATGGAAACTCTGCGTACTCAGCAACCAACGAGAACGTGTGCTCCAGGAAAACCACGACACGCCATCAGCAGGACACGCTGGTAGCCGGAAAACAATATCCAGAGTCGCCACACGGTATTACTGGCCTGGATTATACCGGGATGTCACCGAGCATGCGTGCAACGCTGCGAGACCTGCGCACGCTATAAACCCAGCCAACTGCAAACAGCAGGGAAAATGCTGACGAAGATCCCGGAGGAGCCATGGACTACCGTGTGTGCAGATTTCGTTGGGCCATTACCACGATCGACGCAACGTGAACACCATGCTCTTGCGGTACAAATCAACGCCGGTGGGACGAAGCACTACCAGAAATAACACCGGCAGTAAACACAAGCCGTCTCGGCGTCCACCGGATATAGTCCTGCATTTATCGTTCAGGGTCGCGAACCCCGATACCACGAGCGTTGTACGACGAGATGACCATAGGCACAGGACAGCCACCACGTGAACCAGCAGAGAACGCAGAGAAACTAAAAGAAATTTTCGAAGTCTGGAAAAAGCAGCACAGGACCAGGTACGGTATTATAACTTGCGAAGAAGGCCATGGAAACCAGCATTGGGCGACCAAGTTTGGGTTAAACAGCACCATTTGTCCAACGCCGCTGAAGGGTTCGCAGCGAAACTGGCACCATGATTTGGAGGACCGTTCCAAGTCACCGACTTCGTGTCCCCAGTCATTTGTAAGCTACGAGGAGACAAAAACAAAATGGCGAGAACGGCACATATTGGCGATATGAAGCCATACTATACAGCAGAGAACACCCCACAAACAAACAAGTAAGAAAAACGTTATATTCTGTAAAAAAAAAAGAGGGTGAATAATTATTAATTAAAATCAATAATTAATATACTGCAAGGCCATACAAAAAAAAATTATTTTTTTTAATTTTGTAATTCACCAAAATAAAATTACCCAACGACTCAAGCAACCCTCGCGCAAGCGGCGAAGTGCGTAAAGAGATACGCTGCAGTGAAGATTGCGGGAGTGAATGCGATAGAAGACAAAGAGAACGCACCCGCCAAAGCTAAAACAGCGCAACAGGAGTATACAGTGGGCTAAATCAGCAAAAACCCGAAACAAAACAAAAATTAAACACACAACAATAACATCCCACAAATAATGCACATCGGAATATAGCCACCGTCAAATAAGGGGCGAGTGGGAAAATACTTCAGATAATCCCACACATGGTCAAATAACACGCGTACGGAAATTGTAAAATTTGTCACAAAATAATCAAACGTACCCCACAGTGCACACCTGCATGTCATAAAAGCAGTAACGGTAACCACCAACAGTGATCAAAGGCGCGACAAAAGGGATCGTCAATTACAGCAGGCACCAAGTCAACACGATAAATAGTAAAATAATAAACAATAGAAAACAATTACGTATCCAAGCGCATTGGTGGTTGTAACTTATAATAGTACCAATAATACTAAAACTAATCTTACTAATACTAACATCATACCACCAATAGCGTAAGAATACGTAATAATAATAATAACAATAATAATAATAAAAATAACTAAAACAAACAAGCAAGCTAGCGCTTTTCTCCCGAAGAAAGAGGGGAGTGTGAGGAGCCGTATTGGCTCCCCACAACAATGTCAACAAACACGAGCAAAACCCCTTTTGATGCGCCACTGGGTCGCGGCGAATTCACGCTCACAGCCGCTCTCGCGTTCGCGCTCGCACTAACACACGTAGCCAGCGCAAGTGCTGCGTGTCACACAGAGAGCGACCGCCGGGACAAGCGCCGTTGAGCGCTGATCGCGCGCCGTTGCAGATGAGCTTACGCCGTTAGTGCGTAAAGAGTGCATTCGAGGTGCACTATGCAGCACTCATTTGCACTGACGGCGAACAATATGGCGATGGTAATTCTACCGCTGTTGCTAGGCGAGCGTCAGCCCGATTTCGCCAGTCGGCAGCTGGCGTCGGCGCCAAATTTAAGCCTAGCAACAACATTGCTGGTATGCACCGGCTAGGCGAGAGTTTGGAGAGTTTACCGCCGCCGCGGCCCCGATGCAGCCACCAAGCGGGACCGGCCGGCAGCGGCAATAAAAGGCGAGATCTGCGTGGGAGCTGGACAGTCAAGTGAAACACAGTCAAGTGAAGCACAAGTCGTGAAACAGCCAAGCGAGTGCGAAGAGCGAAGTGAACGAGCAAGGGCGGGAAATTAAGCACAAGTACAGTGCGGGCAAAGTGTCATCGAGGGAAGATAACAAGTACGAGCAACGGACGCGGCCAAACATTGGGCCGATCTACACACATCAGGAGCAGCAATCAAGGCCGGACATTTGGACAAGACCTTCGAGGGACAAGCGAAACCGCTTGCCCCGAACGCCAGCCCTGAGGGGCGGGGGGGAAAGCGAGAAAAAAAAAAACCACCCCTTCTGCCACTTTTTTTTTTGGCGGCGGGGCGGGAGTCTTCTGCCACGCAGCGTAGCGGGTGCTATCAAGCAAGGCGTCGCCCACGGATCCAAAGTGCAAACGTGAGAAGTGCACACTGCGAGTTTTGGTGGAAATCCCGAAGAAGAGGCCAACGGACAAACCTGGTTTAAACTGGGGTATCCTTGGTACTCCTTCCTCAGGAGTACATAGGGCAAATCCGACGAGAACCAGCGGCCAAACCTAGTATAAACTGGGGTACCCTTGGAAAATCTCAAGGATCACGACAGGGCATTTTAGAGAGCATCAACGGCTAAACCTGGTATAAACTGGGGTATCCTTGGTGTCTCTACCTAAAATACAGGCAAGACATCCCGAAAGACACCGACGGCTAAGCCTGGTATAAACTGGGGTAACCTCGGCGAGTCCTAGGGACTAGATAACACAGTGAAGCCACGCTAAAAGAGTCCGGGGACAAACCTAGGCCAAACTAGGAGTCCTTGAGATGCGGCGGAACCAAACGGGCGGCGACAAACGAGTACCGGTGGACCAAATCTGGTCTAAACTGGAGTATCCCCGGTACGTACGAACAGAGTATAGAGAACAGGAGAACAGCCACGGCGGAAACCCGGTCCAAACTGGGGTGCCAAGGCAAGCAGGAGACATAGGAGAATTTGTGGTTAAAGCGAACAGGTGAATCCAGGTCTAAACCGGAGTTGTACCGCTCGCATACCTAGGGCCAGATATAGGCACATCACAATTGCACAGCGGTACCGAGGCTAACCGATAGCATTGAAACTGCTTAGTCCCAAAGCGTTTAGCGAACGGGACAAGCCGAAGAGAATATCAGGCAACTGGATCTACGGCCACTTGGGCAGAGCAATCACCAGCAGCACCACGACGACGAGGGATAATAACTAAGCAAATATATTCTATTGTAAACTGAAAGTAACCGGGTCAACCGGCATAATATACATTTAAAATATTTAAAACAATTGACTTTCTTTTATCGCAAGTGCTGCAGATTATAAATTTGTTGGCACGAACTCCTGGTCGATCAGAGCTAGACCCGGTGAAGCCAAAAGGATCGTTACAACTGGCGCCCAACTTGTAGGGTCTTGCGATAAGAGAGATTTAGTTAAGTTTTAAATATTTTATAACACGCATACATAAAAATGGTACGAGGATGGGTTTATAACCTCAAGAAGGAGGAAATTCATCGGTATGCCGACGAATTCGGGATAACCGTGACAGGCACGGTAGACACGATGCGCCGACAATTTGGAGAATGGGTCCTGGCAAACGAGTCGAACTTGTTGCATGCTTTAAGGCTCAACCACATGGCACGTCTTCACACTCGCCAGTCACCCCTACAAAGCGCAACGAACGAGGAAGAATTCGATGACCCTAAGCAAATTTATCGAGCGTCTAAACATCCCGGAGACGGAGGCGGCGGCATGGGTGTCAGATACACGCCCTGCACCGTGGGGAAGCATGAACAACTGCCCAGGACCGAGCCGCTGAACAGGACCGCAGCACCAAACAGGACTCATACAGAAGAGTACCCAAGAGCAGCCAAACAAGTGCGCGAGTGGAGCTTCCGTTTTGACGGCACGACAAAGCCCATTAGAATTCCTGGAGCAGGTGGAATGGTCAGCGGAGACATACGGGTTGGGCAGTGACTTTGTCCCCAGAGCGATGCCAGAACTACTCAAGGGCATGGCTTTGAAGTGGTATGTGGCAAACAATGAGCACTGGACCACTTGGACGGCAGTCGTTGCGAGCTTCAACGACTATTTCCTGCCAAGGGACTACTGTCCCTAGGCTACAGGAAGAGGTCAGCAGGAGGCGGCAAGGACTCCGGGAAGAGTTCAAGGTGTACATGGTGGAGATGCAAACTTTAATGAGACCACTACGCCGTACAGCTCAGCAACAACTCAGGCAGATTTATGAAAACAGTCTACCCGATCTACGAGCATACGCTAGGTCAAACCACTTCGCTACCCTGCCAGAACTGATGCAACTGGCCGACGAGTTCGAGGAACTGGAAAGAGACAGAGAGAAGCTCTACCAGCAGCAACGGCCAAACAAAACACGAATGATGGCAATCGAGGACTCTAGGACTCCAGAATACACGGAGCAGTACAGACAATGCACCACCAACGAACAGAAACACCCTCAACCAGCACCGAGGACAGAGCAGGGCATTTCGTGCGATCGTATCCAGAACCCAGAAAAAAAAAAAAAAAAAAAAAAAAAAAAAAGGCATTGGGCAACCGAATGCCGCAACCGCCGCCTGATATTCTGCTGGCAATGTGGTCGAATTGGAGTGAAACAATCGACTGCTGCTCTTCGGGAATCACTGAAAGCTCGCTTCTACGTGATTTGACGTCTATTAACCCCGTATTTTCTCCGGGACCTGATGGAGTACCAGGCTGTGTGCTCAAGTACTGTGCTGAAGGTATTTTTAAGCCATTATTTGTTCTTTTTAAATTGTCCGTGGAGTTGTGCTCTTTCCCCAATATTTGGAAAGAATCATTTATTATTCCTCTCCATAAAAAAGGAAATAAGTCTAATGTTGAGAACTATAGAGGTATTTCTAAGTTGTCTGCTATTCCTAAGATTTTTGAGAAATTAATAACTTCTCAACTTCAACATTTATGTAGGTCTATAATTTCACCCTGCCATCATGGGTTTGTGAAATATAGATCTACTACCACTAACCTATTGGAATTCACTTCTCTTGTTATTAAGGGATTTCAATCTAAAATGCAAACAGATGTTATTTACACTGATTTCAGTAAGGCTTTCGATTCTGTTAATCATTCTCTTTTACTTCACAAGCTTCATCTTCTAGAATTTCCAAATAACTTAATTCTTTGGATTTCTAACTATTTAACTCTTAGAACCCAAAAGGTTTATTTCAAAGGCTTAATCTCTAAGTCTGTTCAAGTCACTTCCGGAGTACCACAAGGAAGTCATCTTGGCCCCTTATTATTTACTCCGTTCATAAATGACGTTCCTTCTGTTGTAAATCACGCTCGGGTGCTGATGTATGCCGATGATGTTAAACTTTGTCTGTCATCTACTGATTTCTTATCTGGTCAAAGGTTGCAAACTGATCTTGACAGTCTTCAAGCCTGGTGTCGGGTAAATTTATTAAATCTTAATTGTGGTAAGTGTAAAGTAATGTCCTTTTACAGGCGAATGCCTTTTTTTAACAGTTATATACTTAATGGTAAGCCGCTTGTTCGAATTGAGTCGGTTGAAGATTTGGGTATCCTTTTAGATTCCAAGCTTAAGTTTGACAAGCATATCTTTTCCACCGTTAATCGTGCCTTTGGTGTCCTGGGTTTCATTAAGCGTTGGTCTAAAGAATTTAACGATCCCTACATTACTAAAACTCTATATACTTCGCTTGTTCGACCTATTCTTGAATATGGGTCTTGTATTTGGTGTCCCCAGTACAGGATTCATCAGGATAGAATAGAATCGGTTCAAAAACAATTTCTTCTCTTTGCTCTCCGGGGTCTTAACTGGAATCCTAATACTCACTTGCCTTCTTATCGTAGTAGACTTTTACTAATAAATCTTCCTTCTCTTTCTGATCGTAGCTTGGTGTAATTTTTTTACACAAACTAATTAAAGGAGAAATTGATTCTTCTGAATTAATTAGCCAGATTAGTTTTGCAGTTCCGATTAGAAATTCCAGAAACTTTCTTCCCCTTTGTCTTCAAGTTTGTAACACTAACTATGCTATCCATAACCCTTTTCGTATCATATGTTCTAATTATAACAATCTTTATCATTTAATATGTAATGCTAGTTCTATTTCCGTACTTAGAACTTCCATTTTAAGTTATCTGTGTAATCTATAGTTTTTATATTGTTTAATTGATGTTGAACTTTTATTTAGTCTGTTCGTATTTATAAGTTTCACGATCTTCGTTACCGCACGTTATGCGGCGCGCCCCTCGGTCGGTTGGGCGGGAGGTGGGTTTGCATTTTGCCTGTGTCCGCGCGTTAACAAGCCCGTGCTTGGTGTCGTTTGGGCCACTTGAATGTACTGCCCGTTTAGTACATCAACGTCCGAAAAAAAAAAATAACAATCTTAATCATCTAATATGTAATGCTAATTCTATTTCCTTACATAGAACTTCACTTTTATGTTACCTTTGTAATCTATAGTTACTTTTTGTATATTGTTTAAGTTATGTAGAACTTGTATTTAGTTTTACTTATCTATCCGCGATCTTTGTTACCGCACGTTATGCGGCGCACACCAAGATCGGTTGGGCGGGAGGTGGGTTGCATTTTGCCTGGGTCCGCGCCTTAACAAGCCCATGCTTGGTGTCGTTTGAGCCACTTGAATGTACTGCTCGTTTTAGTACATCAACGTCCATGAATATAGGCAAGTAAAGCCAAGCTATACCCGCTAGTAATAGTAAATAACATACAAAAAATGCAATGCGCAGCTCAATCGCGAGATAAAAATCAAAAACGCACTCATTTATAGCCGAAATTAATCCCAGAACGCCCATCCCAAAAATATGGTTCAACATAAGCCGATTCTGTGGTTTAACAAACACAAAATAGCAAATACACTATGGCACCGTTGGTCAACTGCATCATCAGACACTAGCTTTCACTAAATATTCAAGCAACATAAGGCAAACACAAGACAAGGCAACCTCATGAAACGACTCCTAAGCCTTTTAACTACATGCTCACTGAGCACATCCCTCAACAATTCCAAGCAGGAGCCGTAAATAATGATTATGTAACCATTTTTTAAAGAAAACAAGTAAGAACGTTGCAGTCGGACGCACCCGACTGCAGAATACTATGTTCCCAGTCCTATATAATTAGGTAATTTGTGGGTCCGGAAAGAGACGCGAAAAAACAGTAGTCTGTATGCTAAATTTGGTGACTCTACCTGTACAGGTGTGGGAGATATAGATTTTGCTCTTTTATGGGGGAGGGGGTGGGGGGATCCAAAAATATTTGATGCAGATTTGTCCAGGGGATCAACATTAGTATGTATGCCAAATTTGGTGACTCTACCTATTCAGGTGTGGGAGATATAGATTTTGTTTGATCTCGACACTTCATAAATTGAGGGCATACACCAACATGTGTACCAAGTTTGGTTGCTCTATCTTAAAGATGAAGGCAAAAGAATTGCGTTCATACGGACGGACGGACATTTCGCAAACCCAATATACTAGAAGAAGAAGCACAGCCACAACTTAAAATGCCTCGCTTGCGCTGCGCCCGAGCTGTCGCTCGTGTGTGTGCATCTTTTGTGTATGTGTATGTGTGTGTGTAAGTGTACGTAGATGCTATCGGAAATTTTAGACCTGGGTACAGGGAGTTTTGTAGTCAGGTATACTCGACTATAGCAAGAATAAAGGATCAAGGTGACTTCCTTGGGGTACACCAGAAGTTACAAGAACAGATTTAGAAATTGTAGATCTAAGTAGTACTTTTGGGTTTTATTTTTTAAATAAGAAGAAATCCAAGTCAGAAAAGAGATAGGAAAACCAATACAATTAAGTTTAAAAATCAAAAGGTCATAGTTTACAGAGTCAAATGCTTTACTGAAGTCAGTGTAAATGGCATCAGTTTGCATTTTCTTTTGGAATGATTAATTAATTATAAAGTTGGTCGTAGTAGACCGACTCTTTGTAAATCCATGTTGGGATGAAGAAATTATAGATTTACGGAGAAATGCTGCAAAGTTTCTGTAATAATTTTCTCAAATAATTTTGGGATAGCAGACAACTTTGCAATTAATTAGAAATGTTAAACTTAGAAAGACTCCCGTAGTAAGGGAAAGATTAAAAAGTTTTAGCAAGGGATGAATTAAAGAAGAGCTACACTCCTTTAACACACAACTTGGAATATTATCAGGCCCAGAGAGTATGAAAGTTTTACGGACTTAATAGCAGATAAACTGAATAACGCGGAAATAATGGGAGCAAAAATATTGTTAGAAGAAGAAATACTATAGGGATAGGATGTGTTAGCAAAAAAATTTCCAGCAGTTGAGTCACTGCATGCTTATTCTACACCAAAAATGAAAGATAAGGAAGACGTAAAGATTTACGTTTAGAGTTAACAAAAGAATAGAAAAGTTTAGGATTATATGCAAATTGACTTTTGCAACGGGCGATATATTTCATATAACATTGTGAGGTAAGAAGAAAGAAGTTAGATTAAGCAATAGAATATTTAGGTAAATCAAGACTGGAACCAGACATCTTAAACTTTTTAAAATATTTAGACTTCATATTATATAAGTTTGAGAGTCTGGATGTAAACCAAGGGATAGATTTGCGAACAGAGTTAGGAATACATATGTCCAATAGAGAGTTAACAGTTACATAGAATGAGATTAGAGCGTTATCAATGTCAACTGCGTTGTCAAGCGAGGACCAATCAGTCAAGCGAGGATCAATTACGTTGCTATGCAGCAACTGGCTCATACCCAGATTTTCATATAATATTCAAATGCATTTTTCACCCCCTTCCGGACAAAATTTGTGGAAAATTATTTTAGAGTGTCAATTGGAAGCTACTGTAAGAATTTCAGGTTTCTAGCTTCTACTGTTTTTTTACTCAGTTATTCAGTCAGTCAATTACTTTAAAGAGTTTTATATATATAATTAAACAGTTATTTCCATACATTTGCACAGTTTTAGTACCCCCTTATCCATTTTATAGGTACAGGATATAAAAAATCAGAAGAGTTATATAATGTATCATATTGTTTTCAAAATTTGTATACTTACATGACCTCCCATGGATAATCCAGTGATGCCCAAAGGACCAAATCCATTTCTTTCACACCAGTGTAAAAGAACAAGACATTCCAGTATAAGGCACCCGCCCATAACAAATATATCAGACACGTTATGTAAATTTGATCGTCTGTAAGTATTTTGAAGTAAACCTTTGTTAAACAAAGAATAAAGTACAATTACACTCTGTCTAATTAACAAAATTAACATTGAACGCTCTAGTCAGTATACCCTATACTACGAAATTCCCTGTACCCAGGTCTAAAACTACCAATCATATCTTCGACCACTTACACATACACACAGACACATACACAAAGCCGCACAATCCACAGCGTAAACTAGGCATTTTAAGTGGCGGTTGTGCTTCTTATTGCACCCCCCGAAGAACTGAAGACTGGTCGCGGTGGCTTGCCTGCGGAGGCAATTGTTGGAACGGACGCCAACGCCCATCATACTGTGTGGGGCAGTCCGTATATCAACGACAGAGGTGAGTCTCATCTAAACTTTTTACTTTAATCTATAACCCCATCCCTGACCACTAGTATATTCAATTCAAAGTGCAATTCGATTATATGTGCATCTTCCAGGGTGTATAAAAGTCGTCGAACCAGTCATATCTCAGACTATCCAAACAACACAGTTGGACTTACCCGCAGACTTAATCACGCAGGAAAAAATCCAGTGGGCCATAGACTCGTTCACGAGCTTTAAGTCCCCCGGTTTGAACGGAATCTTCTCGCGATGCTGGAGATCGCCAAAAATGTGATTATTCCATGGCTACATTCCCTGCTTGAAGCATGTCTGAAACGGAGATATGTGGCTGTGTCCTAG
Organism: Hirtodrosophila confusa; assembly: GCA_035043065.1. Taxonomy (NCBI): domain Eukaryota; kingdom Metazoa; phylum Arthropoda; class Insecta; order Diptera; family Drosophilidae; genus Hirtodrosophila; species Hirtodrosophila confusa. The sequence continues at coordinate 1,893,051 of JAWNNI010000177.1, read as the reverse complement.
AGAACTGCGCGAGTCGTGTTCATGCCCAAAGCAGGCAAGGTCAGTCACGTGAAGCTAAGAGACTACAGACCCATAACCTCATTTATGCTGAAAACACTGGAAAGACTACTAGAGCACCACATGAAGCAAGACGCGAGCTCATCCCTGGTGCCCAACCAACATGCCTAAGCTAAAAGGGAATAGACAACATTCCCTGGTAGCCAATATAGAAAAAGCACTTCACCACCAAGAATACGCGCTGAGAGCATTCATAAAAATATCCATTGCATTCAACAATGAATCACGCGATAATGCGATACACTCGTGGATAAAGAGCCTGTTGAGCTGCAGAAGAGTCAGAGCCGAATGTGGAACCACCACCATAACATAGGAGACACATGGAGGCACGCCGCAAAGCGGAGTCTTGTTTCGTTATGGTATCTAGTGGTGGACGAACTACTAAAAAAAATTGTACAGAAAAGCTCCTAAGATAACTGCCTATGCTGATGATATAAGCATTATTATCAGGGGATAATGCTCATCGACCCTCAGCTCTGTCATGGAATACACGTAACAGGAAATACTTAGATGGGCCACCGGAGCCAGACTTAGCAATAAAGCTAAAAAGACGGACCTCATTCTCTTCACTAAGAGATACAAGGAACCGCGGTGGCGCCCACCAAAGTTGAAAGGAAAACCGCGAACGCCGAAGAAAAGCGGTCAATATCTTGGAGTAGTTCTGGACAGCAAACTGACAATATCGAAGAAAGAGTGACAAAGGCAACAGTCGCGCTCTATGCATCTCATAAGATACCGAGCAGTACTTGGGGCCTGTCACCACGACTGATGAAATGGATCTACTTTTCGCTGGTGGTGGCAAGCAACGAAGATGATCACATTCCTGAAGCTGATGGAGAGAACTCAACGGCAGCCACTCGTATGCATCACGGGCGCTTTGAGGCCTGCTCCAACTAAGGCACTAGAAACACTAATGTGTCATGCCCCTGGACATTCATTCTCATCTGCTCGCCCAGAAGACGGCAGAACTGCAGCATATTCAAACACAACCAGCGAAGCGAAACCAGAAACTCACTCAGTTCCTGCTGCAACATCCAAGGAGAGACTGTAGACTTATGGTGGCAGCAGATCATGCCAAGAAGCTGGGCATATTAACGGAGAATGGCTGCCGAAAATGTAAAGAACCAAGAGTGGCTGGAACACCTTATATGCAGCTGCCCAGCACTCGTAACACTCAGTAACCGATACTTCGACACATACTGTGTCGCATCACGGGAAGAAGCGGCCAGCCACACTCCTAATGCGCTGATGGCATTTGCCAACCGACCACCACAAGGTGGTCAACCGGCTCTACCTTACTTAACATAATGCTATGGCTCCATTGGACGCTATTGCTATGGTTGTTTAAACGGCCCCGTAGGTGTTCCACTGAGGAAACAAATGTCTATTTCTAGGCTTGCCCCTAATATTACATCTGATAATGTTAAGACCTTTATGTAGGCCTTATCTTCAGCCCATATTACGGTGGAAAAATTCAAATTCACGTATGCTCGGGAAACGAACATGTCAACAATAATTGTTGCAAAGAATTATAGCCTGGCCAGTTAGCTCTTAAAGAATACACAGCAACGAAGAAAAATCGGACTCGGATTTCACTTCCCTCATATGATGGGAGTTCTTACCCACCTCTTGTGGTCTCTGATAGCACATAAAACCAACATCCCCCACACACTTGGCTACCAGAATGTAATGAATGAATGTAGGTCATTGTAGTAAAGTTAGTAATCTCTTTCTTAATAGCCTAACTTTTCCTTTTAATGTCGGTGCCATTTCCGAAACTTGGCTAAGACCCATAGTGTGGAGTAGGCTAACGCTAGTTTTCCTCTGCTCCAGCCACCGAAACCTAGCCTAACCTAAGTCAAACAGCTGATTTATTTCGGGCGAATTCAAATTGCACTTTTGAACGTGGAAAGCTAAAAATCCATGAAAATAAAATGTCAAAACATTCAGTGTATGTTGGTACCCGTGGAAAGGGGCTATAATAAACATTTATAATCAGTCCTAGATCAAAACTCTTCGTGTGTGGTTGTCTCCCAAACGTTGTGTGAGCGACTGGCGATTTATCTTTCTCACAGTAATAATCGGTACGTGGTGCTAAAAACAGCACGCATTATCAGTTAAACCGTTCATCAAACAAAAAAAACTTTCTATTTATCTTTCTAACAGTAATAATCGGTACGTGGTGCTAAAAACAGCACGCATTATCAGTTAAACCGTTCATCAAAAAAAAAAAAAACAACAACATCAAGCTCCGAAAGGATTCTTCTGGCGGTACTTATGCACCTGCCTCCACGAAATTGCATTGCGCTAACAAAAAAGTACGAAATGATAATTCGTTTCTAGCAATTTTGCTATCTTCTTTCGCCCGCTGCAGATCATTGATGACAATGATGGTATCACAGAGGTCGACAAGGACCCCGTGGACGAGGCTCTTGTTAAAATGCCACAAATAACAAACAGACACCTAAATTTATACACGATGTTCTTGCTAGTATCAAAATTCATTATATAAAATCCTTTTCCATCGGACACAAAACTTTATGTAAACTAGTAAGAATGCTATAGTCGAGTATACCCGACTTCAAAACTCCAGGTACCCCGGTCAAATATTTCCGATCAATGCCAAATACACAAAGACGCACACACACGAGCCACAGCGCAAACGAGGCATTTTAAGTGGTGGCTGTGCTGTTTCTTCCCTCCTTGCGCTGCACTATTATTGCGTATTATCCGATCGACTTAAAATTTAAACAGTAGATTAAGAGTGACTTAAGTATTGTACATGCCAAATTCCAAAGCTATATCTTGAAAATTGTTACTGTAAAACGGTTTTTATCGAATTGCGGGGGAACGAAAGGGTGATGTCTGAAATATAAAACAAACTTGATCTGCGAATGGTATACATACTCTTATAGTTACGAGATCGACGCGTTCATACGGACAGATGGACAGACAGACGGACATGGCCAGATCGAAATCTCTTTTGATACTGATCAATAATATATATACTTTATAGGGTCGGAAATGTCTCCTTCTGCCTGTTACATACATTTGCACAGATTTAGTACCCCTTTTTACCCGTTTTATGGGCGCAGGGAGTAAAAACGATGCGTACTTCAATGAACTAGGTACTAAGCTAAAAAAGGTTACTTGCGAATTTTTCTCGTACAAAATCAAAATAGTCGATAATCGATTACCACCAGCTGTCTTTTTTTGCGCTCTACATTCAAATTGAAGTTTATATAAGCCTATCGATCCTTAGACTCGTATAAAGTGTTAAGTCTCTTTATCTTTTCCTTTTAAAGTGCTTTACCATTGTGTCATCAGTTATCAGTGTTATCAGTTGTGCATTCTAAGTTTATTTGCATTTTAATTTCTTTCGCGGCGTCTGCGCTGTGTTTATTGTTGTGCATTTTATTTTTTGGCATTGCCTGCGTATTCTTCTTTTGTGCTTTGCTCTCAAAACGAATACTGTCTCTATTGCGTTGAAAACGTTGTTTACTTCCTAAATTTCATTTAACTCATTTTAAGTGCTTTTAATTTGCTCCTTCGTTGTGACTAATATTTTCGTTTAACCCAGTAGACATGTCGTGATGTGAGCAAAATCTATATCTCCCACACCTGTACAGATAGAGTCATCAAATTTGACATAATGTTTTTTTCGCGTCTCTTTCCGAACCCACAAATAAGCAAATTATACCGGACCGGGAACAGAGTATTCTGCTGTCGGATACGCCCGACTGCAACGTTCGTACTTGTTTAGATTGCATGTTTGATAGCTCTTTATTTTAGATCATTTCAATTCAGAATCAACTGAATAGAATTCTTGATCTAGTATTTGTTAATGATTGCCCCAATTCTTCTGTATACCATCCTACTTTGGAAATCTCTTTTTTCATATCCAAACCTTATAGTCACTCTTCATCAACTCCTCCTAAGCCTCGCCGTTGTTTTCGCAAAGAAAATTTCACCTTGCTGAATCAACTGACTTATGCACCCGATTGGTCTACTTTAGATAGCTCGGTTGACTTTAATAATGCTCTTAATTTTCCTCTAAACTCTCTTTTAGACGTATGCATCCGAAATTTCACCCCTTTGCCTTCTTCTTCTTAGCCTCCGTGGCTTACGCCTAGTCTCTGCAACTTAAGAAACATTATGGCACAATGTTTTAAAAAGTTTAAGAATTCTGGTTCCTGTGCCGACTTGGCCAAGTACTCCATTGCCAAAGCTAAGTTTCTTCTGATGAACTCCTAGTTCTATGAGAACTATCTTTGTCGTCGCGAACGACAATTTGCTCAGGACCCAAGCAATTTTATAATTTTGTTAACTCGAAGCGAAAGTCTTCATGTATGCCTTCTTCGTTTTGTCTGGAGAATGCAAATGCATGCAATGATTCTGATGCATCCGATCTTTCTGCCAATTTTTTGCAAAAAACCTTCACCTCTATTTCCCACACTAACTTGTGTTATCTTTTTAAAATTCAATCCTCTAATGCTATATTTTTCCCTATTATTTCACGTAGCTCTCTTCTCTCCGCTATTAAATCTTTAAATTCTTCCTTTTCTGGTGGAGTGCTGCGCTACTCCAACCATTGCTAAGGCTTGTTAATTTATCCCTCTGTTCTGAAATCTTTCTAATTCTTTGAATCTGCTATTCCCAAGCTTTTTGAAAAATCCTAACTTAAACTTTGCAGCATATCTGTAAATCAATTCTTCTGAGTTGGATCTCCTCCTATTTAAAAGGTAGAACCCAAAATGTACTGCTTAGGTCGTCCATTTCGAGGTCGCTTCACGTCACTTCTAGTGTACCAATTGAATGCCAATATATGGCTTTAACAAACTTGAAAAATACGCGTTGCGTTGTGCAAATCCGTCATACGGCTACGGGAGTTACAAATGGCACATTTATGCGAAGTCCAAAACATTAAGGGATTATTTTCCCGTGAAGTTTGCTGCAAGCTTAGGTATAACTTCAGCCCACTATTTTCCGACTCATGCACACGTATCATAAAATATCCCCATGTTCGAGAGGTGAAACTCACCAATTCACGGTCAAATGTGAAACGGTAAAAAAGACATTTTTGACAATTTGACATTCGCCCGAAATAAATCTGCTGTTCGTCTTAGCGTTTTTGCTTGGTAAGGCAAGAATACATATCTTGTTCCAACCCATACCAAGCAAACCAACATGGAACAAAAAAAAGGTTTTTTTTGCTTTTATTCGGGGTGCGTTAAGAAAAATATGATATTACGAGTTTATTTTTTAGTATTGTTCAACATGTGGTCGGATTCAAATTATGGAAGTTTTACTCTCCATTATTACAAATTACAGAGTGGTGGTTGAATCCTTACCAATAACGACATGCAGAACTCAGGAATTATTAATTATCGCTTTAAAACTGCAGTTATTGGCTTTTTCCTGTTATGTTTTGATGTGCAATTAGTCAAACAGCTGACCAAATAGATCAGTGGTGGCAAAACAGCCTTAGCAGTCGAGCTATTGGTCTACTACACATATATTTGGTTGATGTTTTTTTTTGTTTCTTTAAAAATATCAATATTTTTAACGAAATATTATATTTTTATCTTATTAAATTTATTTTGTTCTTATTATAAAGTAGAAATAATTATTTGTCATAAGGAAATATTATCAATATTGATATCTTTAAAATTATCATAAATATCTCACAATAAATAAAACGAAATGGAAATTTTTTTACGGAAAAACAACGGGCCGGCTATTTGCAACGAGACATGTTTATCTATTGTACCCTGTCTTTACTCCCTGTACCCATAAAATGGGTAAAAAGGGGGTATTGGATTTGTGCAAAAGTATGTAACAGGCAGAAGGAGACATCTCCGACCCTATAAAGTATATATATTCTTGATCAGTGTCAAAAGAGATTTCGATTTGGCCATGTCCGTCTGTCTGTCCGTCTGTCCGTCTGTCCGTCCGTCCGTCTGTCCGTCTGTCCGTCTGTCTGTCTGTCCGGATGAACGCGTCGATCTCAGCAACTACAAGAGCTAGAGACACCAAATTTGAAATGTAGGTTCCTGTATACCATACGCAGATCAAGTTTGTTTCATATTTCAGATATCTCCCCCCGTTCCAACGCAAATCGATAAAAACCGTTTTACAGTAACATTTTTCAAGATACAGCTTTAAGATTTGGCATGTACAATACTTTAGTCTCTCTTGATCTACTGTCCAAATTTCAAGTCGATCGGATAATAAACACGGAAGTTATTCACGAAAGAATATTCAGAAATGCAGCGAGAGGGGGAAGGGAAGCACAGCCACCAATTAAAATGCCTCGCTTGCGCTGTCGCTTTTGCCGCCTGTGTGCGTGCGTCTTTGTGTATGTGTGTGTGTATGTGTAAGTGGACGTAGATGTGATTGAATGTTTTAGACCTGGGTACAGGGAGTTTCGTAGTCGGGTATACTCGACTATAGCATTCTTACTTGTTTTGTTTTGAATTTTGCGGTGTGGTTTGCGCCCCAAAAACGCCTGCCATTATCGGCAACGGCGCTTGTATTGTCTGATTTGGTATGTGATGCCCCGTAAGAAGCAATGGACTTTTACTCCATGACGCAAACATGAAGCAAACGTTTTGTCTTATTCGGTGTAGGTTCAGCCTGAGTCACCGTTATTTGGCGACACAAGAGTATGACGTCACATTTTCAAAAAATCTTCGAGCGTTTTTTGCGTTAATTCAAGACAGATTTGAAAAGTCAAGCTATTTTATGGTAGAGAAATGTTTGCGCGTCGTTTGAGATACATTGGTCACCTCTCAGGCAGTACATATTTAACAAGTAAGACTACAAAACTCCCTGTACCCAGGTCAAAAAATTCCGATCGCATCTTCGTAAACTTACACATACACACACACATACATAAGGACGCACACACACGAGCATCACACACACATCGCAAGCGAGGCATTTGAAATGAGGCTGTGCTAAAGAAAGTTAAAAGTTCACGCGTCGTAAATCATTGTACCTACAAAGTAGCTACAGTTCGCGAAGAAAAGTGCCCGCATAACCAGCCACAAAACGCGAACGCGACAAGTGTCGAACAATCGAATCGCCGAAAGTACCTTCGAAATAAAAGCTACAGCGCGATAACAATTGATTGTGACATTGTGACCGTGTTTTACCACGGTCAAAATAAACAACGATTGCTGATACCCTATAGTGTCCGTCCGTAGGGTAGCGCGAAATAAAGTGTGTGCTGACAGGATCCTGAGTAACAGTACTCCATCGCCCCTGCAGCTAGCTCCGAGTTAAAAGATGTAATAAAAAGCATGATCAGAGAGGTATTTCCCCAATAGCGACATACAGTTCGTGAGACCTAGGCTAGGCGAAGATTCTGAGAAAGTACCCGACGTATGTCGTTTGATCAAAGAGTTCTCAGAGGATAGGACATCGTTCAACTCATGGAAAAAAAATGTTGAACGAATTATGAGTATCTTTGAAGGGCACGAATCAACATACAAATATTACTTAGTAACTTTAGCTGTTCGTACCAAGGTAGTTGGCGAAGCTGAGACAGTCTTGGAGTCCCACAACACCCTAATGAATTGGAAGGCTATCTAAAAGGTCTTACAACACATTATGCTGATAAACGAGATCTAAAAACTCTCGAATACCAGATGTTTACGCTGACTCAATGACGTATGACCATTAACGAATTCTATCAAGCAATCTACCAACAGCTGTCATTAATACTGAATCAGATAGGAGCACAAAAAGAATCTCCAGAAACCATTAGGGCGTTGACTGATAACTACCGTGGAAAGGCTCTAGACACGTTCATAAGGGGCTTAAACGGCGACTTATCACGACATTTGGAAATAAAAGAGACGAGAGACCTGAGCCACGCACTCCATTTGTGTAACTTATTGGAAAACCAAGAACACCGAAACTTCTTTGTTCCTAAGGTCAGACAACAGCCGCCACCTTTGCCACCAAGACAGACAAGTTCGAGATTCCAGACATCCAAACTTTTAATAACACCCCCTCTAATCAGTGAAGAAACTTTGACCCTAGACATTACTATGCACCAAGTAGCCGTCCGATAGTGGGATATCAGAACCAGACCACATACTCTACTGTACCCCAACAGTACAGGCAACCTCAACAAATGGTACAACGACCATACCAGCAACCATTCCCTACAAACGCGCCGTACCAGGTTGCACCTCCGCGTCCGACCGCTCCTAAGCCGGAACCTAAACCAGTTCCAATGGATATTGACCCTTCTGTTCGATCAAACCGCGTTAATTACATGAACAGGATACAATTCAACGATATAGCAGACAAACGTCCCCCTGCACCAATGCAATCGGGACCTACACAGAAATACCAGAGACAATTCCACGTAACCACAGGAGAAGTAGAACCAATCGCAGAGGAGAGAGAAAATTAATCCTCGTATCCTACTGAGATCTCCGAGCAAGCCTATTTCGAAAGTTGGGAACAAGAGGGGGCAGTAGGTTCATACGAAGAAACTTATGAAGGTGAACAAGAGTATGCCTCAGAAGTGGCAGACACAGCTGACATCCAATTTTTAAACTAAATAGTTCCTCGTTGCCTCACTTTATCTGAACTACGAGGGACGGTAAAGTATTTAAATTTCTAATAGAGACAGGTTCAAACCAAAATTAAATTCAATTCAACTTAGTACAAAATGCCAAACTTTATGAAAAATCATTTTTTGCAAAATTGGTGGCCAGACGAAGATCACTCACCACACTCATCTTAGTTTGTTCAGTTGCAACCACATTGCTATTAAATTCTTCTTACTTCCAACCTTGAAAACATTTCACGGTATTCTAGGCAACGACACACTAAAACAACTTAATGCAGTAATCGATGCCAAGAATGACATTTTAATAGTAAGTGGGGATTATAGTATCAATATTAAGCAACTAGCCACACAAGCAGTGAATAGTATAAAAATTAGAGCAGACCACATGTCAATAAGTCAGAAACAACTCATAGAAAGAAGACCCATGCAGAACTATTCGCCGAGCCCGATGAAAGCTAACCTATACCACAGCTGTAGAAGGCGAGATTAGGACCAAATCAGATACACCGGTATATAGCAACCATTATCCTTACCCCGCTTCCCTAAGAACAAAAGTAGAGAAACAAATTAACCAATTGTTGGATGATGGTATAATAAGACGCTCACGGTCACCGTATAATGCACCCGTATGGGTAGTACCAAAGAAAGATGACGCATCTGGAGAGAGGAACTATAGAATTGTCATAGATTATAGGAAGTTAAACGCGGTAACAGTATCGGGGGAGATTATCGCACAAATGCGAGTTTTTCAAGACCGAGGTTGATATTTTAGGTTTCACTATTTCTGTTAACGGCGTGAAAACCAATATCGATAAAGTTAAAACCAATCATAATTTTCCAGAGCCAAAGACATTAAAGGACCTACGATCTTTCTTAGGTTTATCTAGTTACTACAGACGTTTTATTCGCGATTACGCTAAACTAGCGAAACCGCTAACAACCCTACTCAGGGGAGAGAACGGTCGTCTCTCGAAAAATATCTCCAATAAAGTAAAAATAACGTTTGACCATAATTGCATAGAAGCTTTCCAGAAAATTAAGAATACATTGGTTTCGCAAGACGTGATACTTGCGTACCCAGATTTCAAAAAAGAGTTTCAACTCACAACAGATGCTTCGAACTACGCCATCGGCGCGGTACTAGAACAAAATGGAAGACCCATTACATTCATTTCACGTGCGCTATCAAGTACAGAAGAGAACTACGCCACAAATGAAAAAGAGATGTTGGCGATAGTATGGGCTCTTCAAAGACTACGCATGTACCTTTACGGTACCTCCAAAGTCATCATTCATACTGATCATCAGCCTCTAACCTTCGCATTAAGCAGTAAAAACCACAATGGCAAGCTCAAAAGGTGGAAAAGCTACCTTGAAGAGTACAACCTCCGTTACAAGCCAGGAACTTCAAATGTAGTAGCCGATGCTCTTTCTAGGAATCCTCCCGGTGCACAGATCAATAGTATCACAGCTACATTACATAGCGACGATAGTTCTTCACATAATCTGATTCCAGATAGGTGCCCCGATCAATGTCTTCAAAAACCAACTGTTACTATTAACCTCGGAAGAAGAATCTTATAAATTCGAATTACCTTTTCCGCAGTATCACAGGCATACTGTCAAGAGCGACTATTCTGAGGAAGATTTGTTAAAAATATTAAAGGAAAGGCTTGACTCTAAATTAATAAATGGCTTATTTACTTCCGAGAGTATAATGGGAAAAATTCAGAATATCTACCCCATACACTTCAGTAGTTACAAATTCAGATACACGCAAACTCAGGTAAAGTTAACCAAAGAACACTTGCGAGCTCATAAAAACCCAATAGAAAACAAAATACAAATACTAAGTATATATTTCTTCCCCGGATTAACAAAAAGGTCAGTGCCATCGCAAGCAATGCGAGACATGCAAGCTAGTGAAATACGATAGACACCCACAACATGGCGAAATTCAGGCGACACCAATCCCCACGTATCCAGGACAGATTATTTATGTAGACTTGTACTCGACAGAAAAAAGGTAGTACTTACGGCAATAGATAAATTTTCAAAGTACGCTCAAATAAAGGCGGTAAAATCAAAAGCAGCGGAAGATTTGAAACTACCCCTGCAGGAGATCATGATAGCATTCGGCATGCCAAAATTAGTTGTCATGGACAATGAAAAGGCCTTGAGTGCACCTTCAATCAGGTTTTTGTTGAAAGACCAGCTCAAAGCAGAAGTTTACACGACACCACCGTATGCATCCACTAGCAACGGTCAAATTGAAAGATTTCACTCAATCATGAGATGTCTTAAAAAAGATGAGGACACAGCCAGTTTCGAAGATTTGATTTTCCAAACCGTACAAGAGTATACCAAGAACAAGTAAGAATGCTATAGTCGAGCATACCCGACTACGAAACTCCCTGTACCCAGGTCTAAAACATCCAATTACATCTACGTCCATTTACACATACACACACACATACACAAAGACGCACGCACATAGGCGGCAAAAGCGACAGCGCAAGCGAGGCATTTTAATTGGTGGCTGTGCTTCTTCTTCCCCCTCTCGCTGCATTACTGAATCTTCTTTTGTGAATAACTTCCGTGTTTATTATCCGATCGACTTAAAATTTAAACAGTAGATTAAGAGTGACTTAAGTATTGTACATGCCAAATTCCAAAGCTATATCTTGAAAATTGTTACTGTTAAACGGTTTTAATCGATTTTCGGGGGAACTGGGGGAGATATCTGAAATATGAAACAAACTTGATCTGCGTATGGTATACAGGAACCTACATTCCAAATTTGGTGTCTCTAGCTCTTGTAGTTGCTGAGATCGACGCGTTCATACGGACAGATGGACAGACGGACAGACGGACGGACATACGGACATGGCCAAATCGAAATCTCTTTTGATACTGATTAAGAATATATATACTTTATAGGGTCGGAGATGTCTCCTTCTGTCTGTTACATACATTTGCACAGATGTAATACCCCCTTTTTACCCATTTTATGGGTACAGGGAGTAAAAACCCCATAGATATATTTTTATGAAATAAACACATATCGGACCCACAGGAATTAGAAAAAGCCAAGGAACAAGTTAGCAAGGTATTAGTAGAAAACAAGGAGAAGACCTCACATACCATAACCGAAAATTACGAACTCTAAAGAAGCGGAAATTATCTATGTTAAAATCGATAAGAGATTGGGATCGAAATTGACTCCCAAGTACAAAAAAGAAAAAGTTCTGATAGATAAAAACACGACCGTCAAAACACAGTCAGGCAAGATAGTTCACAAAAATAATATCAAAACATAATTTTATTCACAGAGTTTTTGTACCATTATGCCACGGTCTGGCAACTATATTAGACTACTCCCATTCACAACTAATTCCAATTAAAACGGGAGTAGCGGCAGTGCGTACGTATTTAGAGTAATTCATGTTCTTAATATGGAATATGAGCTAAAAGCAATAAAAGGCGATTTGCGCAGGCTTAGGCCACCCAAACGGGCGACCAGGTCTATAGATGCTCTGGGAACAGTGTAGAAATGGCTGGCCGGCACGCCGGACAGAAGCGACCACGAAATTTTGACAGCAAAAATTAATGATCAATTAGAAAATAATAACAGACAAGATGTTATTAATAAGGCATAAAGTACTAGAGTAAACGAGTTAAGTTATATAACAAACTCAATAATAAAAACTACATCGAAATACGAGACATTACAAGAAAAATTTGTATCCATATTAAAATACCGATTGCAACTCTTTAAAAACGATTTAAATAATTTAATTCACGCAATAAATTGGTCAAAAACGAACACTATATAATATTGTCAGAAGCAGTGGTATCCAAAATAGAAGAAGTCAAGTAAGAACGTTGCAGTCGGACGCACCCGTCTGCAGAATTCTATGTTCCAGTCCTATATAATTTGGTTATTTGTGGGTTCGGAAAGAGAAAAAAACAGTAGTCTGTATGCCAAATTTGGTGACTCTACCTGTACAGGTGTGAGAGATATAGAATTTTCTCATTTGAGGAGGAGGGGGTGGGAGGGTCTAAAATTTCTTGACACTTCATAAATTGAGGATATACACCAACATGTGTACCAAGTTTGGTTACTCTAGCTTAAAGATAAAGGCAAAAAAATTGCGTTCATACGGACAGACGGACAGACGGCCAGACGGACATTTCGCAAACCCAATATACTATTTTTCCCGTCGGGAACATAGTCTAAAAACCTCAGTACTTTGCGGGCAATACAACGGGCGGAAAATAGTTGGAAAGCTTCAGTCTGGATTTTTAGTATTATTCGTTGAATTGGTTTTCAAATGCCAAATGATTTTGGAATATCTACTCCACGTCGCCACGGGCGGGAAATGGAAGTCAAGGAGTGAGATCCAAAAGTTGCACATAACATAGGGCTCTCTCAACCGCGATGATTCAGAATTTGCTGGCGGTAGGTTAAAAACCCACGACTCCATGGGGGGAACCCAGAAAAGTATCCACCAACTTTGCAGGATGGACGATAAGAAGAATATATCTTGGGCTGGGATCTCAACCCAAACGTCAGTGAGAGGCGTGAATGCTACTACCGGCGGGCACAGCGATCATAGCATCACTGAATCAGGAGCAGATCATAGTAATTTTACAGTTACCGTCAACAGTTTATGCAGACTCGGACCTAGAAGGAGAAGTGTCTCTCAATACGGAAGAACCCCTCCTTCAATCCCCGGAAAAGTCCACGAGTACCAGCTTCTCCCATAAAGTAGGCCCTAAGACGAGGTCAAAGGATAGACTGATAGTCAACGGCGCAATATAATTCTGCGTTGAAGATTCAATTCAGACTGACAGGCAAGAGAGATATTACTTCTGAAGAAATAGAGTCCCATGCATAGGCAGAAACAACGGCAAGAAGAGTCTAGAGCACTTTGCTGCAGGACCTTGGAGAACAGCGAGAATTGTATTTTTGCCGAAATTACGCAAGAGCAACCATCTGTATGCGAAGGATAACAGGCCGATTAGTTTAACTTTCTTCTTCCTCACAACACTCGATAAGATAATCGGACAAGCATGCATCTAATTTTAGAAAAATCAGCCCGCTTACACAAAAAGGGAAATCGGTAGAAACTTGTATGCACCATAGAGAAGCGATCTACCATATGCACTGGAAGGGTTCCTGGACATTTAAGGCGCATTTAATAATGTCTCCAAGCATGCAATCCTCAATTGACTCCGTGCAACGAGCCCCACAGCGGCAATCGACGTTTGGATCGACAACTTTCAGAGTTGCAGACGGGTCCATGCCGAGTATCTATGTATCAATGTGGAGAAAACGAACCTTTTTCTCTTCACGAAGAGGTACAAGGACCACTTAGACCCCACCCCGAATCGAAGAAACAAGTTTCATACTAAAGATGAAGGTCAAGTATCTGGGGGTAGTTCTGGACAGTAAGCTGAGCTGGAAGGCTAATGTAATGGAAAGGGTCAAGAACGCCATCAATGCACTGTATGCATAGAAGAAGATCATAGTCTGCACACGTTGCCTCTCTAATGCTCAGTTGTATATATTTATAGCCGATAAAATATCATAATTAACGGCATATGACTATAACGAAGTAAGAAAAAAATAACTTCCAAATGATTCCGGCAGTGAAACGAATATTTATATTTCACATTTAATAACAGTTATCTGCCCACCCCTATGTGATGCGTACAGACATGCAAGTATCGTATACAGCTATATGTATACATAGCTATATGTTGAGAGCCGCAACATTTATTTTCCGAGCCTGCAAGAATTCCGCTGTCAGGGTTGGCTGTTAGCGAGCCTAAAATAATAGCTTAGTTCATCAGCAGAATTAGCGTGAATATTCTCCTCATCCTATCAATTACACAGACTCGCGACCGCCGATAATTTGCATACGCCATTGGCTGCGAAAGACCCAAATAATTGTCAGTCACCGCCACGGCACTGCTGGGAGTTTGACTCGAACAACTATTTCTCAACATTTTACATTGTTAGAAACTCTATACGCTATTTCGCACATCAGCCAGGCACTTTTTAAAAACTTTGTTGTAAGTGGCATTTCGACCGAAAATCTTCACTTTTTGTATATAATCGTTTTTATACTTTGTTCCCGAAGGGAAAATAGTATATTGGGTTTGCGAAATGTCCGTCTGTTCGTATGAACGCAATTTTTTTTGCCTTTATCCTTAACCTAGAGCAACCAAACTTGGTACACATGTTGGTGTATGCCCTCAATTTATGAAGTGTCGAGATCGACCCCCCTCTCCAACCGCCTCCCACGCAAAAAAAACCTGTATCTTCCACATTTTTGAAGCTATAATCACCAAATTTGGCACACAGACTAATGATGACATTCCTAAAAGATCAGCATCAAAAAAAATTTGAGCCCCCACCCGCTCCCCTCCAAAAGAGAAAAATTTATATCTCATACACCTTTACAGGTAGTCACAAAATTTGGCATACATACTAATGTTGACATCCTGGACTAATCTGCATCAAAAATTTTTGGACCCCCCCACCCCCTCCCCCACAAAGGAGAAAATCTATATCTTCCACACCTGTACAGGTAGAGTCCCCCAATTTGGCATACAGACTACTGTTTTTTTTTCGCGTCTCTTTCCGAACACAAAACTAACCAAATTATATAGGACTGGGAACATAGTATTCTGCAGTCGGGTGTGTCCGACTGCAACATTCTTACTTGTTATTTTTTATAAATCAGATAAATAAACAAATTCATAAAACAGTTATAAGCGTATTTTCCGCCCGAAGAAGTATGTTTATTCATATTGATAACTACAGCATTTAATAAGATTTTGTGTAGAATTTTAAAAATAAGTTTAAGACCAATTGCATGAATCTTAAGAAGGAAAATTGCCAGAGATTTCTATCCCTTTTCGACTATGAGAGTAAATTTTCCCAAATCGGTGAGAACTTTGAAAATGCATATGAAGCTTCGCCCAGGGGTTTGATTTTCTGAAACCGCGGAAATATGTCAAGAGATTTTTCGTTGCATGGTAAGCAAAGAAAAAGTTTTATACAACAGTTTTCCACTACATTAATTTTGTACGTCTTACTGCTGTGCAATGAATACAAGTCGTATCAGCGTAGATGTTGATGTACTAAAAACGCAGTACATTCAAGTCGCCCAAAAAGTACCTACAAATTACGCAGATAACATACAAAAGAAGTTCTAATTAAGGAAAAAGAAGTAGCATTACCTATTAAGTGAAAAAGATTATTATAATTAGAACAAAAGAAAAGGGTTATGGATAGTATAATTAGTATTACAGGTTTGATGAGAAAGAGAAAGAAAGCTGCAAAACTAATTTGGCTGATTAATTCAGAAGATACATTTGCCCATTAATTAGTTTGTGTAAGAAAATTACACCAAGCATGGTTCTACGATCAGAAAGAAAATGAAGATTTATTAATAAAAGTCTGGCGGCAAGTATAAAACGCTAAGGGTGATACCCCAAAGAAAACAAGTAAGAATGCTTTAGTCGAGTATACCCGACTACAAAACTCCCTGTACCCAGCTCAAAAATTTCCGATCGCATCTACGTACACTTACACATACAAACACACATACACAAAAGACGCACACACACGAGCGACAGCTCGAGCGCAGCGCAAGCGAGGCATTTAAGTGGTGGCTGTGCTTCTTCTTCCCTTGCGCTGAAGCACTGAATCTTCTTTCGTTAATAACTTCCGTGTTTATTATCCGAACGACTTGAAATTTGGACAGTAGATTAGGAGTGACCAAAGTATTGCACATGCCAAATCCCAAAGTTATATCTTAAAAACTGTTCCTGTTAAACGGTTTTTATCAACTTGCGGATTAACGGAGGGGGATATCTCAAATCTAAAATAAACTTGACCTGCTCCCGCTATACACGAACCTACATTCCAAATTTGGTGTCTCCAGCTTTTATAGTTGCTGAGATCCTTGCGTTCATACATACGGACGGACATGGCCAAATCGAAATCTCTTTTGATACTGATTAAGAATATATATACTTTATAGGGTCGGAGATGTCTCCTTCTGCCTGTTACATACATTTGCACAGATTTAGTACTCCCTTTTACCCATTTAATGGGTACAGGGAGTAAATATACAGGATCTCTTCAAGCTAGCAAAACAAGCCGAAGAAGAGATTATCTGAGCTGAATACAAAATATTGCTGCGTAACTTCAAAAAAGAAGTTCGAAAGGCAAAGAGGAACACATGGAGAACCTTCTGCTCTATCATAGAGAAGGTCACAGAAACGGTGAGACTCCGGAAGCTGCTTTCGAGACAGCCAACCATACAGAGTCAGCTAAAAACAGATGATGGATGATGGGCGGAAAACAGCAGGGAAGCGATGTTTTTTCTCATTGATCCACGTTTCCCTGGGTGTACAGAAGTCGCAGAGCCTGACACACCTCAAACTATCCGAACAATAAGCTCGGACCTACCCGCAGACATAATCACACCGAAGAAAATCCAGTGGGCAATAGACTCGTTAACGAGCTACAAATCCCCTGGACTGGACGGAATCTTTCCAGCTATGCTGCAGATGACCAACCTTGGATCATCCCATGGCTGCATCCACTGTTTAAGGTATGTCTGCAACGCGGCTATGTGCCTGTGGCCTCGAGAACTGCACGGGTCGTGTTCCTGGACAAAGAAGATAAGGTCAGTCACGGGCTGCCGAAGGACTACAGACCCATAAGCCTAACCTCATTCATGCTAAAAACATTGGAAAAATTAAGGAGGGCGCAAGCTCATCCCTGGAGCCCAACCAACATGACTACAGTAAAGGGAAATCGGTGGAGACAGCGCTATATTCCCTGGTAGCTAATATAGAAAAAGCCCTCCACCACCAAGAATACGCACTGGGAGCATTTCTAGACATCTCCGGTGCATTCAACAACGTATCAACGGATGCGATAATGCGAGGCCTGACAGCCACAGCATCCCACTCGGCAATACACACGTGGATACAGAACCTGTTGAGCTGCAGAAGAGTCAAAGCCGAATGGGGAACCACCACCATAACAAAGGAAGCTCATGGAGACACGCCGCAAGGCGGAGTCTTGTCTCCCCTATTATGGAATCTAGTTAATTAAAAAATTCTACAGGAAAGCCCCAAAGATAACTGCCTATGCGGATGACATAAGCATTATTACCACGGGAAAATGTCCATCGACCCTCAGCTCAGTCATAGAATACATATACAGGATATACTAAGATGGGCCACCGAAGCCGGACTAAGCATCAAAGCGGAAAAGACGGACCTAGGACATACAAGGTACCGCGGTGGAAAACGCCAAAGTTGAACGGAATACCTCTCACGCCAAGAACTAATGTCGAATACCTCGGAGTAGTCATGGACAGCAAACAGACATGGAGACTCAATGTAGAAGAAAGGGTGAAAAAGGCAACAGTCGCGCTTTACGCATCGCAGAAGATGCTTAGTAGCACTTGGGGACTGTCACCACGACTGATGCATTGAATATACATCTCAGTAGTGCGACCACTACTACTATTCGGCGTCCTGGTATGGTGGCAAGCTACGAAGAAGACCACAAACCTGAAACTGATGGAAAGAACCCAGTGACAGGCACTTGTCTGTATCACGGGGGCGTTGGATCCACTCCAACCAAGGCACTAGAAACACTACTGTGTGTCAACCCCCTGGACATCCACGCGTACCTGCTTGCTCAGAGGACTGCCCAACGTCTATGTGCAACGAGAAATATGGCACTTCAAAGTTTTGGACACAGTTCGATTGGGAGGGAGATGCAAAGTAGCACGGACTACATGACTTCTCGAGCTAACTTCAACGAAATGCAAACGTCAATGGGACCAGAAGACTGGTGTACAGGACTGGACCAACACGCCATTAAGATATTCACCAATGGCTCAAAAATGGATACAGGAGTAGGTGTGGCAGTGTATTTTGCAGAACCAAAAAGCTTCCCGACTACTGCAGCATATTCCAGGCGGAAGTCTTCGCAATAAGGAAAGCAGCAGAAGTAGCTCTAACCACAACAACTAAGTACGAACGAATAAATATATTCGTAGATAGACAGGGTGTTATAATATCATTGCGGGCGACCTCCATTTGTTCCAAAAATGTCCTGGCAAGCAGGGAGGCTTTAGATAATCTAAGCACAGTGCATATCTATTGGGTTCCCAGCCACCGGAGCATTGACGGCAACGAAATGGCGGATTGCCTGGCAAAAGAAGGCGTCGAGCTACCTCTTGAGAACGAAGAAAATATTTTAATTTCATTGCAGTCGCTATATAGCGAACTGGATGAATCCGCGTGGGCTTAAGCTGACGAAAGGTGGCGGAACACTACCAGTTGCAGAATCGCTAGAATTATGTGCAAGAAGCGAAATCAGAAACTCACTAACTTCCTGCTATATCTTCCAAGGAAAGATTGCAGACTAATGAGAGGAGTATTAACTGGACATTGCCTAGCAGCAGCTCATGCTAAAAAGCTGGGGATATTAACGGAAGACAGCTGCCGGAAATGTAAGCAACCAGAAGTTGTGGAAGCCTTGGAATACCTTTTATGCAGCTGCCCAGCACTCGCAACACTAAGACATCGATACTTCAACAAACAATGGCTTGCATCACTAGAAGAAGCGGCCAGACACACTCCCAATGCGCTGTTGGCGTTTGCTAAGCGCACACGAATCTTACAGGATCAACAAACCTCCTAACGACCTTCAGTATCCGGCGACACTAAGGACCTGCTCGGTCTATGTAGGACCACCATGTGGTGGCCAACCGGTTCTTCCTAACCTAACCTAATAAAAGTCTACTCAAATAAGTAGGCTACCGAGCATTAGGATTCCATTTCAGACCCCGGAGTGCAAAGAGCAGAAATTGTGTTTGTACCGATTCTATTCTAACCTGATGAACCTTGTATTTGGGACACCAAATACAAGACCCATATTCAAGAATAGGTCAAACAAGAGAAGTGTAGAGAATTTTAGCAATGTAGGGATCTTAAGACCAACGCTCAAAGAAAACAATTAAGAACGTTGCAGTCGGACGCACCCGACTGCAGAATACTATGTTCCCAGTCCTATATAATTTGGTTATTTGTGGGTTCGGAAAGAGACGCGAAAAAACTGCACCGGTGTGGGAGATATAGATTTTTTTTTTTTGGTCGATCTCGACACTTCATAAATTGAGGGAATACACCAACATGTGTTCCCTTCGGGAACATAGTATAACCAGGACACCGAATGCACGATTAGCGGTGGAAGAGATATGCTTGTCAAACTTATGCTTGGGATCTAAAAGGATATCTAAACCATCAACTGACTCAATTCGAACAACCGGGTTACCATTAAGAACAAAATTGTTTAAAAGGTCATTCGCCTATAAAAAGACATTACGTTACACTTACCACAATTAAGAATTTATAAATTTACCCTACACCAGGATTGAAGACTGCCAAGATCATATTGAAACCTTTGACCAGATAGAAAATCAGTAGATGATAGACAGAATCTATATATATAGATATATATCAGATATAGATATATATCAGCACCCGACGTAAGTAATAAGAGCCAAGATGACTTCCTTGTGGTACTCCGGAAGTAAATTGAACAGACTTAGAGATTAAGCTTTTGAAATAAACCTTTTGGGTTCTAAGAGTTAAGTAGTTAAAGATTCAAATAATTTAGTTAGTTGGAAATTCCAAAAGACAAAGTTTGCGAAGTAAAAGAGGATGATTAACTGAGTCAAAGGCCTTACTTAAATCAGTGTAAATAACATCTGCTTGCATTTTAGATCGAAATCCCTTAATAGGTCTCGACAAAAAAACCAGGCTTAATGGCCTTGAAATCACGTAGAAGCGAACTTTCAGTAATTAAAGGCCCAACAAGTAAGAATGCTATAGTCGAGTATACCCGACTACGAAACTCCCTGTACCCAGGTGTAAGACATTCAATCACATCTACGTCCACTTACACACACACATACACAAAGACGCACGCACACAGGCGGCAAAAGCGACAGCGCAAGCGAGGCATTTTAATTGGTGGCTGTGCTTCCCCTTCCCCCTCTCGCTGCATTTCTGAATATTCTTTCGTGAATAACTTCCGTGTTTATTATCTGATCGACTTGAAATTTGGACAGTAAATCAAGAGAGACTAAAGTATTGTACATGCCAAATCTTAAAGCTGTATCTTGAAAAATGTTACTGTAAAACGGTTTTTATCGATTTGCGTTGGAACGGGGGAGATATCTGAAATATGAAACAAACTTGATCTGCGTATGGTATACAGGAACCTACATTTCAAATTTGGTGTCTCTAGCTCTTGTAGTTGCTGAGATCGACGCGTTCATCCGGACAGACGGACAGACGGACGGACGGACAGACGGACAGACAGACGGACATGGCCAAATCGAAATCTCTTTTGACACTGATCAAGAATATATATACTTTATAGGGTCGGAGATGTCTCCTTCTGCCTGTTACATACTTTTGCACAAATCCAATACCCCCTTTTTACCCATTTTATGGGTACAGGGAGTAAAAATGCAATTGGAGTTATTTGCATGATAAGCATAAGGCGAAATTAACTTTGTTGATTAGCCTAAATAATGTTCATTTAGGATTATCAAAAACTGTTGGTGGAGATGGGTTTACACAACCTGTAGCATTTACGACAAAACTTGGCATATGGTCCTTATTCAGTGGTGCAACACATTAAAACCAATGGACTCCATAAGTTGGTAAAGAAGTAATTTGCAACTGAACATTTTGACACCAACAATTTTACCGTATTAGAATCTGAAGAGGATACAGGCGCTAAAATGCTATTGTTACAAACTGCGACTCAGAAAGAAAATTATTTTCAAATAGGCCTGCTCTGAAAACAAAACATACAGTTGTCATACAGTTATAATATTGCGGACAAATGTCTTTTTGTTATTAAAAAGAAAATGAGCCGCAACATAGAATATGCAGAAAAGTCTAAATGAGAAATTAATAAATATTTGGGTGTGGAATGGGTATGCTCGGAAATTGTCATCAGACGAATTCTGCAAGTACTCTAATATTACATGGTACCTACCACATTGTCAGTGCAGACTGTTCATAAGCCAAATAAATTAAGAAACGTTTTTGACGCAGCAGCAACAGTAGATGGTGTATCTCTGAATTCATCATTGTTAAAAGATCATTAATAAACTAATCTACTCCTTTCAATATTATTACAGTTTAAATAGGGCGAAATTGTGGCCGCTGACATCAGAGAAATATTCTCACAGAGTCGAATGCAACCTGAGGATCACTCTGCACAACCATTCCTTTGGCGCGACAGAGATACCTCTCAACCCATACAGCATTTTACTATGACAACCCTGATCTTCGGAGCAGTGTCTTCACCATATTGTGCAGAATATAGGAGTGCAGAGTGTTGCAGTGGAGCTATTCTTAAACATCATTACGTAGATACGCCATAAAAATCTGCAGAGAGATTGTCAAAATACATTCGAATGGTGAGCTGCGCAACTTTATCTTAAATCTTTCAAGACGCTATGAACGATAAGTCGATCCGACAAAGGATGCTTAATATGGAGGGGCAAGATGCTGGCGACAAGATCCTGGGAATGTAGCGGAACACATCTGAAGATACCTTTCAATTTAAGGCGAAATTTCACCGGATGGCCTCTAAAGTGATGCAAGGCAAAAGTGTACCAACCAAGAGGGGATTGCTGGGTATTGTTATGGCCGTTTTCGACCCATTAGGTCTATTAGCGGATTTCCATATCTTTGCTAAGATCCTAATACAAGAGTTACACATGTTTATCGATGCGAGTCAAGATGCATTCGCCGCCGTCGCCTACCTTCGTTAAACCTACAATGGTGTAACTGAGGTAAAATTTGCTATGGGAACAAGTATGAATGCTATAGTCGAATAAACCCGACTACAAAACTCCCGTACCCAGGTCAAAAATTTCCGATGCGGCTTACCATTAGGAATTTAATTGTTTAAGAAGTAAGAATGCTATAGTTGCATATACCAAACTACAAAACTCCCTGTACCCAGTCGAACATTTCCGATCGCATCTTCGTAAACTTACACATACACATACACAAAGACCCACACATACAAGCGACAGCACAAGCGACAGCGCAAGCGAAGCATTTTAAGTGGTGTCTGTGCAGCTTCTTCCTCCCCGCGCTGCAGTACTGAATCTTGTTTGTTGAATAACTTCCGTGTTTATTATCTGATCAACTTGAAATTAGAACAGTAGATTAAAAGTGACCAAAGTATCATACATGCCAAATCCTTAGGCTATTTCTTGAAAATTGTTACTGTTAAACGGTTTTTATCGAATAGCGGGGGAATGGGTGGAATATCTCGGATCAATAATAAACTTGAACTGCGCCCGCTATACATTAAAATTTGGTGTCCCTAGCTCTTATAGTTGCTGAGATCGACGCGATCATACATACGGACGGACAGAAGGACAGACAGACGGACATGGCCAAATCGAAATCTCTTTTGATACTAATCAAGAATATATATACTTTATAGGGTCGGATATGTCTCCTTCTGAATGTTACATACATTTGCAAAGATTTAGTACCCCCTTTTTACCCATGTTATGGGTACAGGGAGTAAAAGGGCATTCGCCTATGAAAAGACATTACGTTACTTTTCCCATAATTAAAATTTAATAAATTTACCCGACACCAGGATTGAAGACTGTCAAGATCAGTTTGCAACCTTTTACCAGATAATACATCAGTAGATGGCACACATAGCTTAACATCATCGGCATACATCAGCACACGAGAGTGATTTATAACAGACTAGCAGGTAATACCCCGGCCTTGCTCGGCAAAATATTTAGATGAAAGTGCATTATTTTGACCTTGACTTCTTTCGTCAACCGTAAGAAATACACAAAAATAGCGTATCACAGTTTTCTATCCCGTGGGGGTAGGAAACTAAATAGTAGAGCCACGAGACTAATGTTTCTTTTGTAGGGCTATGAAAATGTCTTTGAAGCCGATTTACCTAAACATTTCCATTTCCCGCCCCTGGCGAGGCGTAGGAGTAGATTTTCCAAAATCATTTGGAATTTTAAGCCAAGTCCAAGAGTAATACTGAAGAACCAAACTAAAGCTTTCCAACTATTTTCCGCCCGTTGCATTGCCCGAAAAGTACCGAGGTTTTTGTATTTATATTTGGAAATTAATATGAAGCCATTCGCATGAAAAACGAAAATGCAGAATTCCAGGACTCCCCTTTTCCGACCGTGAATTTTTTAAAACCGGTAACACATGTGTCGAATTATTGAATCTGAGGTGCTTTGAAAATTGGTTTCAAAATAATTGGATGATAAACAGAAAAGTTTGAAAATGAGTTTGAAGTCAATCAGACAATAATCAAAAACGTTTCATACAGCAGTTTTCCCCGAGTTTTCCAACCTTGAAAATAAGTTTGAAGCCGATCGCATAAAAATTAAAAATGTCGAATGCCAGAGTTTTCCACCGATTTTCCGACCATTGGGAGGAATTTCCCAAAATCGGTGAGACACGTATCGAATTATTTTACGTAAACGGCTTTGAAAATGAATTTGAAAGGAATCGGACTAAAATTAGACTTTCGCCCATACAACATTGATACCCCCATTTTCCGCCCAGGGGGGTGGATTTTCCAAAATCGGTGAAATAATTGTCATATGAATTTTTGTGTAGATCTTTGAAAATAAGTTTGAAGCCGTTTGCCTGGTAAACAAAAAAGTTTCATACAACAGTTTTCCACGATTTTCCACGCTTGTGGGTGGAATTTTCCAAAATCCCGTCTTAGTATGCACTTTCATTATAGATGGAACCTACTGTGAAAATTTTAGCAATCAGTCAGTCCGTCAGTCAGTCAGTCAGTCAGGACGAACTCTTTTATATATATAGATAATGTATTTGTACAATCCGAAAAGTTCAGAATGCTTTAGGCTAACGGCTCCTCACCATGCCATTGATAAGCCAAATAAAACTACTACCACTACTACTACTATATATTTGGCTGAAGAAAATATAGGCGGCTGTATTTGTTGTAGAATAATCTTAATAATCTATCCAGCTCAGTTGGCAATAATACTAGTTAGTTGCATAAACGTCTTTTGTCACTCTTTTAGGTTGGGTCCGAAAATATTTACTTGAAAAGTGAACTCAAGTAGAAAGGAATCGCAGGCTGTCAGAAAACGCAGGCTGTCAGACAGCTGGACTGTTTTGTATTTTCAAAAAAAAATTTAATACAATTACATTTGGTCGTCTGGTTTCCGCAATCCGTAAAATGGGTTTTCCAGTATTATAGATCCAATATTTGCTTCTTTCAATAAAGGTTTTGCAATAAAATTTCTTCGACGCCAAAAAAACTGAAAAAAATTTTAGACATTATTAATATGTAGTATGTGTTACATGTTTATGATGTAGTGAGCTTAAAATTTGGCACAGGATTCGCAGATTATAATATACATTTATACTGTATAAAAAAAAAATTTTAAAAGAGTATACAGAGTATAGGTCCCACACCTGAGCAGGTAGAGTCACCAAATTTGAAATACAAACTACTATTTTTGCACGGCTCTTTCCCACACATCAAATAACAACATTATGACAAATATTCTGGTGCCGGGCACGTCTGACTGACTTACTTGTTTATACTGTGTTTGAAATAAGGGCATTTTTGGCTTCCGCAATGTACGTCTGTGAACTCAACTGATTCCAAAACATTGAAGCTAAAACAACCAATTTTGGTACACATGTTGGTTTATGTTGGTATACTGCGGTATAACTAATTGTCTCTTTAATTTTCCCTGATACCACCTCTTTTGTCCTGCAACAGCAACTTCAGGGCGGGTAAAAACAATTAATAACTTTGCAGTCAGAAGTTCCATACTGCAGAATACTCTATTTGGTTATTTGTGGGGTCGGAAAAAAAACCGTAATCTGTATGTGAACATTCGCGACTCTCCGGAATTTGCCGCCCCTAGCTGTCATTTATTACTATTACTTAGTTCTTGTGGCAATGAGGTTGAAGTCAATATATATTTCGATTGGAATACCACCAATTTTCTGACCGTGGGGGTGAATTTTCCAAAAGCGGTGAACCATGCCTATTAAATTATTGTGTCGATCTTTGAAAATTACATTTAAAAAGGTCAAATGGCAGAGGTTTCCATAAATTTTCCGACAGTGATGATTAATTCTCCAAATGTGAGACAAGTGTTTGATTATTTAAGATGGAGAGCTTTGACCCATACAATTTTGATACAAACATTTTCCGACTTTGGATTTGGAATTTTCAAAATCAGATAATTCTGTTGCGAACGGTTCTTTGTATATATCCTTGAAAAGGAGTTTGGACCCGATTGCGTGGCAAACAAAAAAGTTTCATACGACAATCTTACGCGATTCTCCGTCTGTGGGGGTAAATTTTAAAAACACATATACACACACAAATACGCATGCACACAAGCGACAGCAACGCAAGCGAGGTATATCAAGTGAGGGCTGCGCTACTGCATCCACCCGCTCTGCAGTACAGAATATTGTTTGTTAAATATTTTACGTGTTCATTATGCAATGTCATTTGAAATTTGCACATTAGATTAAGAGTGACCCAAGAATTATGCATGCCAAATCCCAAGACAATATCTTTAAAATTGTTACTTTAAAGCGTTTTTATCGAATCTCGGGGGTGTGGGGGGAATATCTGAGATCAAAAAAAAACTTGACCTGCGCCTGCTATACACGAACCTACACTCCAAATTTTGAGTCTCGAGGTCTTATGTTGCTGAGATCGACGCGATCATACAGACGGACGGACAAACGGACATGGCCAAATCGAAATCTCTTTTGATACTGATCAAGAATATATATACTTTATAGGGTCGGAGATGTCTGCTTCTACCCGTTACATACAATTGCACAGATTTGGTACCCCCTTTTTACCCATTTTTTGGGTACAGGGAGTAAAAATTTTATCGGATCATTGGTCGATCGATTGGCCGTCAGACGACTGTTATACAAGGGGAATAACATGTAATTACTTATTAATACGCGCAGAAATTGTATACACTGTTCGTTAGTGCTACTATACTATACTATAGTCGCTGGCTAATTGTAGTCGGGGGGAGACAAGAAAAGTCTCTTTCTAATAATTTCCCAATCTAAGGTGGAACAGCCTATGCCGATGGATGCATGGCCGAGAGGATGCCCCGTCGCTAATATGCGAACTGTGGATACCTCTCATTATTGGACATTAAAAGTTTATAATCATTATTACTTTTATAAAGCGCCCGCGCTTTTAATATTTATTTGTTGGTGTTGTTGTGTGTAAGTACAAATCAACGTCAACCAATTTAACCCTGGAGTGCCTTCTTTTCTGATTATACGTTTCATTTTTGTGCAGTGTTTCTATTTTTATAATACTATGTTCCCGTCTGTCCTTATGAACGCATATTTTTTCCACACCCTAGAAGCTAGAGCAACCAAACTTGGTACTCATGTTGGTGTATACCCTCAATTTATGAAGTGTGAAGATCGCCACAACGTCCCCATCCCCTCCCCCACAATTTAGGGAAAACTTGTATCTTCCGCATTTTTGAAGCTATAGTCATAAAATTTGGCATACAGACTATATCTGCATCAAAAATTTGTTGCCGCCCCCACCCCCTTCCCCGAAAATCGGCATATGCTACCCCCAAAACACGTTTTTCACAGGGATATATCTCTTACAGTTTCATAGCTAGAGTCACCAAAATTTGGCATACAGAATTGTGTTGACCCCCTGGAGAAATCAGCATCTCCGCAAATGAACAAAATCTATATCTCCCACAACTGTACAGATAGAGTCATCAAATTTGACATACAAACTACTGTTTTCTTCGCATCTCTTTCCGAACTCACAAATAAGCAAATTATACCGGAGTGGGAACAGAGTATTCTGCTGCCGGATATGTCCGACTGCAACGTTCTTGTTCTTGTTCTGTTCTTGTCTATTTAATTTTGTGTATTTTAAAAATGGTTGTCTTTTATAATAAAAATTGCTGGCTTAAAGTAAATTTTAAAATGGGTTTTGTTTGCTGATGGCTATGTGACAACGTGTCACATAAAATATGTGCTGGCCTTATCGGCCGAATTATAGACCAGACTGAGTCACAATCTGGTTTAAAGTGGGCATGCGTATCGTGTAGGAGTAAGGACGTTGCAAAGGGATATTATGGATTCATGAGGCATACTAAGAAAGACTTTGGAGATATTTTCGCGCGGTTTAAAAAACTATTCGAAGGTTTCTCAGATTTGGAGATAGATTTTAAAAGTATGAAACTTTTAAATGAGTCTCCAAAACGCAAAAAAGTAAATTTTAGGTTGTCTATTGGCTCAAATGAACTTACACTTTCCACACACATCCACTACATCCGCCACTGATATAAATTAATTTATTATATATATATATATATAGATTCTCAATATATTTCAATCAGAAGTGACGAGAACAGCAAGAACAGAGGTTCTTGATTCGGTGATTGCTAGCACTGTTGATGCAGTTCAACAACCTAGTGCCAATAGTGCCAGTCAATTAGTCGAATTATCTGGTCAATCAACCATTGTCATGGCTGCATTGGATGCTCATGCTATGGTTGGTAATACGTCCCTTGTAGGTGTTCCACCACGGAAATAAATATTTATTCCTAGGCTTGCACCTGATGCTACATCTGGGGATGTTTATACAGGCCAAATCCAAAGCCCATACATATTACGGTGCAAAATTTAAATTCACATATGCTCGGGAAGGTTCGTCATTCAAAATAAGTGTTCCGGCCGAAAATTTTAACAACATTTGTTGTAAAGAAAATTGGCCGCATCACTTAATTATTAAAGAATACACTGTAAAAAAGAAGAATCGGCCACCGGTTTCACTTCCTTATTCTGGTGGTAGTTGTAATCCACCTCTTGTTATCTCTGATAGTACAAAAAACGAACATCCTCTCTCTCACTTGGCTATCAGAATGTAAGAGGTCCTTGTAGTAAACTTAATAATCTTTATCTAAATAGCATAACCTTTCCTTTCCATGTCGTTGCCTTTTCTGAAACACGGCTAAGGCCCGACATCCTTAATTCTGAAATCCTTTCTAACAAATTCTCCATTTATAGAAAAGATCGCACCCCTCGTCGTGGTGGTGGTGTTCTTATTTCTGTTGACACTGATTTATCATCGGAGCTTGTAATAATTGATAATTGTATAGGTATTGAATTTGTTGCTGTAAAATTGTGTATTTTCAGTATTTGCTTTTATATTACTTGTTCTTATATTCCACCTTCTTCTGATATTTCCTTATATTCTTTGCATGCTTCTGCTATAAAATCTGTCTCATCTATGGTTTCTGATTGTGATTTTCTTGTAGTTCTTGGTGACTTTAATATCGCTGGAACTACCTGGATTTAAAGTGCGGATTCTAGCATGTTGACTCCCACATCTCAGCACGATTTTATTGAAAGTTTATTTGAGATGTCATTGTGTCAAATCAATGATATCCCAAATTCTTCAATAAAATGCTTGATCTTGTTTTTGTCTTCGATTCCTCATTCTATTCTGTCTCCCGTACTGAACCTATATCCACTTCTGAAGATCCTTATCACCCAACTTTGGAGGTGTTGATTGACTTACCAGCCAGGGTGCCAAGCCCAGGTAGGAAACCCGCTCAGCTCCTATCCCAGCTGGTCCCAGCTGTACATGTGTAGAGACATGAATTGTGCAATCAATTATTTTTGTTCTACCTTAAATTCATTATTTGATTCTTGTGTCCCGTTTTGTAACCCTCGCAGGTCTAACAAACCTGTGTGGATTACACGTGGTTTAATAAACTTTAAAAATAGAAAGTCGAGATTGTACAAAAAGTTCAAGGAATCTGGCTCTTCCTCGAATTTCTCTCGCTATTTGATTGCCTGATCTAAATTCTCTGCACTTAATTTACACTGTTATAACAACTACCTCAGGAGATGTAGGTTACAGTTTCAGCGGGGTCCTAAAAGGTTTTATAACTTCGTTAATGCGAAGCGTAGGTCATCAACACTTCCATCAACTGTATTTATCGAAAAAAAAAAAAAAAGACAGCTGACTCAGATCAGGCTATCGCCGATCTTTTTGCTGAATTTTTTCAATTGACTTATAGTTAGCAGCCTTATCAATTGGTTTCGCCTTATGCTAATCATGTAAATAGCTCCAATTGCATTTTCGGGCCTTTAATCACTGAAAGTTCGCTTCTACGTGATCTAAAAGCCATTAAGCGTGCTCAAGTACTATGCTTAAGTTATTTTTAAGCCATTATTTCATCTTGTTAATGCTCTTTCCCCATTATTTGGAATGAATCATTTTTAATTCCACTCCATAAAAAAGGAAACAAGTCTAATGTTTAAAACTACATAGGTATTTCTAAATTGTCTGCTATTCCTAAGATTTTTGAGAAATTAATAACTTCTCAACTTCAACATTTACCACTAACCTATTGGAATTCACTTCTCTTGTCATAAAGGGATTTCGATCTAAAATGCAAACAGATGTTATTTACACTGATTTCAGCACGGCTTTCGAATCTGTTAATCATTCTATTTTACTTCACAAACTTCACCTTCTGGGATTTCCAAATAACTTAATTCTTTGGATCTCAAACTATTTAACTCTTAAAACCCAATAGGTTTATTTCAAAGGCTTAGTCTCTAAGTCTGTTCAAGTTACTTCGGAGTACCACAAGGAAGTCATGTCGGCCCATTATTATTTACTCTGTTCATCGGGTGCTGATGTATACCGATGATGTTAAAATTTGTCTGCCAACTACCGATTTATTTTCTGGTCAAAGGTTGCAAGCAAATTTATTAAATCGTAATTGTGGTAAGTGAAACGTAATGTCCTTTTACAATGCCATTTTTTAATGCCCTTTTTTAACAATTATATTCTGAATGGTAAGCCGCTGGTTCGAATTCAGTCGGATGATGATTTGGGTATCCTTTTAGATCCCAAGCTTAAGTTTGACAAGCATATATTTTCCACCGCTAATCGTGCCTTTGGTGTCCTGGGTTTCAATAAGCATTGGTCGAAAGAATTTTAATTTCCCTACATCACTAAAACTCTTTATGGGCCTTGTGTTTAGTATCCCGGTTACAGGGTTCATCAGGATAGATTAGAATTGGTACAAAACCAATTTCTTCTCTTGACACTTCGGGGTGTTAACTGGAATCCCAATACTCGATTGCCATCTTATCGTAGTATACTCTTACTAATAAACCTGCCTTCTCTTTCTGATCGTAGAACCATGCTTGGTGTAATTTTCTTTCACAAACTAATTAATGGGAAGATTGATTCTTCTGAATTCATCAACCAAATTAGTTTTGCAGTTCCGATCAGATGTTCTAGAAACTTTCTTCCACTTTCTCTTCAAACTTGTAGTTCTAATTATGCTATTCATAACCCCTTTCGAATCTTATGCTCTAAATATAACAATCTTTTCCATATAGTAAGTAATGCTACTTAAATTTCTACACTTAAGACTCTACTCGTTCATTATTAATGTAATTAAGTATTTAATGTGTATTTTCATGTCCGCGATATTTCGCTTCCGTACGTTATGCGGCGCGCCCCTCGGTCGGTTTGGTGGGACGTGGGTTGCATTTATGCTTGGGTACGCGCGTTATCAAGCCCGTGATTGGTGTCGTTGGGCCACTTGTATGTACTGTTCGTTAATACATCAACGTCCAGAAGAGACGGTTGCTACTCTGACAGCATCGCCCCTAGACCAACCTCCACGGCTACATCCAAACCTAGCACCGCAGCCGTTGGACTGCAGGCCCCCACCCTTTTAGACGGTGAATCTGTTGCCACCACCAAAAAGCCCCGGATAGTTCGCCAACCCTCTTGAAAACAGGGTTGTTGGGTGCTAACTTTCCGCCAAGTAGGTGCCTGGCTAGGCAACAGACGATAGAGGATCTGTCCTCTAAATCTGACACCGACACCACGGTCATCGAACTCGACGACGCGTCCAGTATAATCTCTCAGAGATCTGGTCTAACGGACGCAGGCACTCGAATCCAGCAGTTTCAGCTGAACTCCGAGACAGCGAGAAGCAGCAGTTTAAGGCTGGTTTCGCTAGAGGGCTACCGCCGAGACCAAGGTAAAGCGGGTCCGCTCGAACGACAAGTCCCCGGAGCCAGGTTTGGCAAAAAAGAAGCCGAGAAGTGCCCATTTAGATCTGACAGCACCGTTTTACAGCCGGATGATTGGCGGTGTCAAGCTCAGATTCATTTCGGCCGATAGGAAAGTGCCACGGACAGCCGCGCAATTAGCCATCGTGGAAGCCACAAAAAAGTGCAAATCAGCAAGCGTAAGGCCACAATTTGAGGGGTGTGTACCCCGAAATGAGTGTTGGATGATGGTCTGCCATGACTAAAACTCGGCGGAATGGGTCAGAAGCAACTTTAGCCACATTAAGACTAAAAATTCCCCCGGAAACACCTGGTGCTTGGCTACTTCGCCAATAGCTTGGAAATCCCCAATGAAGAAGTTCTGGAGTATATTGATGTCCAGAACGAGGTCTACACCAGTCAGTGGGGGTTAGTGCGAACGTGTCTAGGCAATTCCGGAAGCAGCCAGCTTGCAAAAATACTCGTCCAGGGGTCGTCTAATGGGGTGGGGCTTTCAGAAGAATTGATGGTTCTTACACTGAAGACAGACCGGAAACGCTAGAACTCTTATTTCAGGTGCATTTTACAGGGTCGGTCCTAATCTCTAACGATTTCTCTGATGTTGAGGTTTCTGCGCTACCTGACAGACGTGACCATGGTCTGTCAGGTGTTATCTTCGATCCAGACAGGGTTAGGTGGGCTTTAAAGTCTTTCGCTCCCTTGAAAGCCCCAGGAGGCGATCAGATCTTTCCAGACTTGCTGCAAAACAGCCTTGAAGATATCATTTCCGTGCTTATTGACTTACTTAGGGCGAGCTTCGCTTGGGGATACCGTTAACGTGGTTTTCATCCCAAAGCAGGGAAACCGACCCCTAGATCAACCTAAGTCTTACAGACCAATCAGCCTAACATCCTTCCTGCTAAAGACAGCAGAACGATTGGTGGACATGCACATTCGGTCGAAGTTGAAAATCACCAAACCCCTACATCATACCCAATTTGCTTGCATGAGAGGCAGATCAACAGAGGTTGCTCTACACCATCTGGTCAGCAAATTGGAGAACGCCTTCGACTCAAAGGAAACCGCTCTGTGTGCCTCCTGTTGTCGCCTTCGACAACATTGGTTACCAGTCAATATCAACGGCCTTGGCCCACAGAAATATTGATAGGGCTACCATAGCATGGATTAAAGCCATGCTAGAACATAAAGACATCCCATCATCACTGGACACCACAACTGCCCGCATTCGAGTGGTCAAATGACTCTCAGGGAGGAGTACTGTTTCCTATTCTTTGGTTCCTAGTGATAGATGAACTCCTAGAACTACTATCCAATCAGGGCATTGATGCCCTTATCATTACACTTTCGGTAAAGTTCAGCAACACAATTACTGAAATGATGCAGAGAGCACTCAATATAGTTCTCAGTTCTCTCAGTTTGTAAGGAGGCTTTAAGCAACCCCCCTTACAATGACTTAACTATTAATTATATATATACTTTTGATATTATTTAGTTAAGTAAGGACGCGAAGCCATACTAGTTTCGTTGCGCGTGGAGCGCCAGCGCCTAGCACGCTGTAGACATAAGCAATTAGTAATAAAAGATAAAATCTAAGCCATTAACGAACGCGTTTGAATTTAAACGCAACGCTCCTCCGTCGCGGCTGGCACGCGCAGCTGATGCAGTTCGCAATCCTGCCACCAGAACGCGGCTTCAGCCAGAGAAAAGCTCTGGGGTGAAGAGTGAAAGCTCGGAGGTGGAGAGCGAAAGCTCGTGATGGGATTGGACTTTTGAGGCTCGCGCGTGGCTGATCACTTAGCGAGAGACATACGAGGTGAGTAGACATGCGTCGGAAGCACGCGGAGACCACAGAGTGTGAGTAAGAAAAGCCGTTAGGCGGCACAGTGCAGCAGGGCACACATAGTTTTAGCAAGTTAACCGTAACAACCTGTAATAAAGATAATCAAGAATAACCAAACGATTGTCTTTATCTCAACATTTAACATCGAATAACTAACACTAACCGTAGTGCGAGGTATATCCCGCCGCCCGTTTGAGCAATCCCGGCATTTGTAAAGACTAATACTAACGTAGAGCGAGGTGTATACCGCCGCCCGTGTGAACAATCCCGCCATTTGTAAAACTAATTACTAACGTAGAGCGAGGTGTATCCCGCCGTCCGTGTGAGTAATCCCGGCATCAATAAAACTAACTGTAGTACAAAGCGAGGATTATCCTGCTGCCCGTGTGAGTTATCCCGGGCATTGTAGAGTGGTAGTCTTAGACCACTTGACCAGTAGCGCACCAACGGTAGGATCCTAGTCGGTTTCTGGTCATTTATCCCGTGCAGAGTGGCTGTAGTATTAACAAATCTATTTGCCCTAGAACGTTTCCTTTCCCTACGCCCTGCGTCCCAGCACATCTTAAAAATTTGTTTGTAAAAGCATAAATACAGACTGAGATCTGTACCCCGGCTGGAAAACTCACTTATAAGTGGCGCCCGAGCAGGGACTCCGGAGGCGCTAAGGGGCGTGGTATAATCACGGCTTAAAAACCCGTCATTATGCCCAAAAAGACGTTCTAGCGTGGTATATGTGTAATACCTGGTAGCCACTAGTCGGGCATTTCCGAGTCAGCCACTAGTCGGGCATACCCAGGTCTTCTACTCGATACCCTGCACGTTCGGTTTGTGTATAATTAAAACGCACAAAACGCGCGCATCGCGTGTGCAAAAATCAATGCACAACAAAGAGACAATAAAGAACAGATTGAAAGTACAGTGCGCTCGTCCGGCAGGCAGCGAAAACGGATCGTCGCGAGCTCACACACACATGTGCGCTTAGTTGAAACGCGCTCTCGGAAAGTGCGCGCGTCGTAGTCGCAGTCGGCGTCGAACAAGAACAGTGGGAAAATTCGGTGTTCGTGCAGTAAAACGACTGAATAGTGAGTGTGACTGGAAAATGCAGAAATTGTGATTGTGCAAGTGGCCAAAGGCCCGGGCCGAAATAAACGGTGTACAGTGGGCCAAAATAGGAGACACGGCCGAGGGAAAAAATATCCCAGTGAAGTTGGTGCGCTGACAGTGAGGAAGCAGCTAGAACTTCAAGCCAACGGGAATAGCGAATATTGACAGTGAACACCCGAGGAAAATATTGGTAAATATTTTTTTTTTGCGGCAAATATTTTTTGGTTTTTGTTTTATTTTTTACTCCCTGTACCCATAAAATGGGTAAAAATGTATGTAACAGGCAGAAGGAGACATCTCCGACCCTATAAAGTATATATATTCTTGATCAGTATCAAAAGAGATTTCGATTTGGCCATGTCCGTCTGTCTGACCGTATGTCTGTCCGTATGTATGAACGCAAGGATCTCAGCAACTATAAGAGCTAGAGACACCAAATTTAGAATGTAGGCTTGTGTATAGCGGGAGCAGGTCAAGTTTATTTTAAATTTGAGATATTCCCCCCCCCCCCCCGCCCCCACCACCCATTCCCCGCTATTCGATAAAAACCGTTTTACTGTAACAATTATCAATATATAGATTTGGGATTTGGCATGTACCAAACTTTAGTCACTCGTAATCTACTGTCTTAAAGTCGAGTTTAAGTCGATCGGATAATAAACACGGAAGTTATTCAACAAACCAGATTCAGTACTGCAGCAAAGGGGGGAAGAAGCACCACAGCCACCACTTAAAATGCTTAGCATGCGCTGTCGCTCGCGCGTTTACGTCTTTGTGCATGTGTGTGTGTATGTGTTAGTGTACGAAGATGCGATCTGAAATTTTTGACCAGAGAGTTTTGTAGTTGGGTTGGATTCACCAGCGACGCAAAGAGGAGTTGGCAGCGATCGCCCAAGAGCTCGGGCTAGATCAAGAGAGCCGTTTGGACGAGTTGCGGAAGCGGCTCTGCGCATTCGTCCAAAAGGGTGGCCATAATGCACAAACTTCGGCGCGGCTGGCCGAGTTGGAGGCGCAGTATGCCAAGACTTTGGAGCCACATTGGGAGGGCGGTTTGACCGGCGTGGGCGGCCCATCCCGTCGAATATCAGAGCCTGACCTGAGGAGTACGCATCTGTACGAGCGTACCCCTACCCCTGCCTTTAAAATAAATGTCCCTGGTGCGCGGTGTGTGCCCGACATCCGGGTGGAGGGAGTCCGGAGAGTGGTGGATATCGACACTGAGGCCGGGCCATCGCTCGCCGGTCCTCGCGGATATCTATGTTCCCAGAACTTATCCCCAGCCAGATGCCAGGTGTTCTTATGTTCCGGAACAGTTCCGGAAATGAGGGATGAGATATGATAGACCCTCTCGAATTCTTGGAAATTTTTGAGGAACGGGCCGTGACTTATGGCATCGATCTGGACCGTATGCCCCGGGTGATGGGCGAAGTGTTTGTCGGCAAAGCCGCCAGGTGGTTCATGACCAGTGGGTTAAGGGACGTATCGTGGTCGGCGTTTAGAGGGGATTTCTGAAATTCTTTCGCCGCCTCGCTATTTTTAGCGGTTGGAAGACGAAATTCGGGCCCGCCTGCAGCGCAGCGGTGAGGAGTTAAAGGACTATGTGATCGATCTCAGGGCACGTATGCACCACGCGAGATATAATACGGCGCAGGAGTTGCACCGTAAATATGAGAACGCCGCGCCTGACTACCAGGTTCTTATACGTAGGCTTACTTCTCAACGCTGGCGGAGTTGACGCAATTGGCCATGGAGCTCGAGAGTGTCCGGAGGTGGAGTTCAGAGTATCTCGGCAAGGGCACCCACTGGTCAGGCGGTGCATGGGCGATCACAAGCCGACCCCGTGGCCTAGCCTAAGTGTAGGCATCGCAATCCATTACGTTCCCCACCAAGGAGTCCTCCGGCGGCTGCGGCCGGTGGTGAGATCCCCACGCAGATGGCGTTAGGCTATGGTGAGGCGGCACACCGAATGATGAGCCAGGGTGAGGGGAGAGGCTTTGATCTGATCCGACACTGGATCGACACTGGAGCGACACGCAGTTTCGTTAGGCACAGGATGCACAGACGCGGATCCACCTAGCGGACGGATCGACCTTGGAAGTGAATAGGTTACTGAGTGTGGATGTCAGCATGGCGGGAAAGACAATCAGCATGCCAATGCTGATTATGCCCTCCATGTTGGACCACTACGCACTACGATCCGATGCGGCAACGCGGAACTAATCCTCGAGACAGTGGTGGTACCGGCCGCAGGGCTGGCAGTATTGACTACCAACGAGGAGCCGATAGAGGGCATCCCGCTCCCGCAGAGGGGAACGCCTGCTTGGCAACCGGTTAGCGTAGGCGTAGAGGGAAAGACGGGAACCAAGCTCGGAGACCAGAAAGGCCGATCTCGAGGAGGAGGGGGCTGCCGTAGAACAGCACAAGCGGCTCAGCCTGCGTGACACTGGTTCGTCGACAATGGAATGTCGGGCTATGGGG
Source organism: Hirtodrosophila confusa (assembly GCA_035043065.1). NCBI lineage: Eukaryota > Metazoa > Arthropoda > Insecta > Diptera > Drosophilidae > Hirtodrosophila > Hirtodrosophila confusa. Next base: position 1,855,717 of record JAWNNI010000177.1, on the reverse strand, counting down.
AAAAGGGGGGCGCGGATTGAATCAGCAGGGGTAACCAGCATGAATAGTGGGGTCGTAAGTGTGGGTGAGAGCCAAGTCTACCCGCAGGGGGAGGCATCCCGGCTCGAGTTGCCGGTCATCCAAGAGGAGAGTCGCTGTGAATCTCCCGTAGTGGAAGCAGAGTGGCCAGCAGATCTGGATCCAGAACTCCAGGAGTTCTTGGAATCAGAGCTGGCACTCTTCGACAATCTAAAAGGAGTCTCGCATATCGCCGAGCATCGAATTATAATGAAGATAGCAAGCCATTGAAACAGAGTTATTATCCGAAGAACCTGGCTATGCAAAAGGTAATCGACGAGCAGGTGGAGGAGCTAATCCGGGCGGGTGCCATTGAGCCGTCGCGTAGCCCACACAGCGCCCCATTAGTCTTGGTCAAGAAAAAGACTGGGGAATGGCGCATGTGTATAGACTACCGGCAGCTCAATGCGCACTCCGTGCCGGATGCTTATCCAGTTCCTCGGATTAACCATATCCTATTGGCAAATCCCCAACTCGGCCGATAGCAGGGAGTGCACGGCGTTCACGGTGCCCGGGAGGGGGTTGTTCCAATGGCGTGATGCCATTCGGTCTCCACTAAGCCTGCGCGACGTTTCAGCGGGCGTTAGATTCGGTGATAGGGCCTGATATGGAGCCACACGCGTTCGCCTATCTAGACGATATCGTGGTGAAAGGAGCGACCCGGGAACAACATGTTGCTAATCTAAGGGAAGTTTTCCGCCATTTGAGGGCCGCCAACTTGAAGGTGAACCGAAAGAAGTGTAGTTTCTTTCGACAACGGCTGGTTTATCTTGGACATGTGATTAGTGGGGAAGGCATTCGGACGGACTCTGACAAGGTGGAGACGATCCGAAATCTAAAGGCCCCATCCTTTGTCGAGGAGTTGCGCCAGTGTCTCGGTATGGCTTCGTGGTACAGGCGATTTGTACCCAATTTTGCGATCCTGGTACAACCGATGACGACACGTCTGAGAAAAGGTAGGAAGTGGTCATGGGAGTAAGAGCAGGAGGAGGCACTGCGTCAGTTGAAACAAAGTCCGACCACTGCCCCTGTTCTAGCGTGCCCCGACTTCTCAGCCAAATTCGTGTTGCAGACCGACGCCAGCAATTATGTGCTCAGTGCGGTACTGACGCAAACGATAGAGGGGCAGGAGCGGGTAATAGCCTACGCGAGCCGGAAGTTGCTCAAGGCTGAGGAGAATTATTCCGCCACTGAGGAGTGTCTCGAGACTGTGTGGTCGATCAGGAAGCTAAGGTGTTACTTTGAAGGGTACCGCTTCGACGTGATCACAGACCACCTCGCTCTCAAGTGGTTGAATTCGATCGAAAGTCATTCCGGTAGGATAGCACGATAGGCGATGGAACAACAACAGATTACACATAAATATTCATTCATTTGAAAGTCGTAAAAAGAATTCGCGCGCTTTTCATCATCTGACTTTGATCAGCTGTTAAAGATTAAGGGTAGGCAAAAATTTAAAGAAAATTGCTTGATCTTATCTTGAGTATTAAGATTAAAAAAAAAACAGAATTCGAATTGTGAACAAAATTTTTTTATTAATGCCAAAAAAAATGTTGCCCATAGTGCAATGACAGTACAGTCCTCAAACCTCACAGAACGAACTATGAGGTTCCATGGTGGAGCGAGAACTTTGCAGTCCAAAGGCGTGAAGTCAAAAGACTCTTTAACAGAGCAAAGGCCAATACGGACTTGTGGGACACATACAAATGTGAGCTCACTGACTACAACAATAACATTAGACGAGCTAAACGCGATATTTTGCGTAACCACTGCGAAAGTGTCTAGGCAATTCCGGAAGCAGCCAGCTTGTAAAAATACTCGTCCAGGGGTCGTCTAATGGGGTGGGGCTTTCAGAAGATGGTTCTTACACTGAAGACAGACCGGAAACGCTAGAACTCTTATTTCAGGTGCATTTTACAGGGTCGGTCCTAATCTCTAACGATTTCTCTGATGTTGAGGTTTCTGCGCTACCTGACAGACGTGACCATAGTCTGTCAGGTGTTATCTTCGATCCAGACAGGGTTAGGTGGGCCACAAAGTCTTTCGCTCCCTTGAAAGCCCCAGGAGGCGATCAGATCTTTCCAGACTTGCTGCAAAACAGCCTTGAAGATATCATTTCCGTGCTTATTGACTTACTTAGGGCGAGCTTCGCTCGGGGATAACGTTAACGTGGTTTTCATCCCAAAGCAGGGAAGTCGACCCTAGATCAACCTAAGTCTTACAGACCAATCAGCCTAACATCCTTCCTGCTTAAGACAGCAGAACGATTGGTGGACTTGCAGATTCGGACGAAGTTGAAAATCACCAAACCCCTACATCATACCCAATTTGCTTGCATGAGAGGCAGATCAACAGAGGTTGCTCTACACCATCTGGTCAGCAAATTGGAGAACGCCTTCGACTCAAAGGAAACCGCTCTGTGTGCCTCCTGTTGTCGCCTTCGACAACATTGGTTACCAGTCAATATCAACGGCCTTGGCCCACAGAAATATTGATAGGGCTACCATAGCATGGATTAAAGCCATGCTAGAACATAAAGACATCCCATCATCACTGGACACCACAACTGCCCGCATTCGAGTGGTCAAATGACTCTCAGGGAGGAGTACTGTTTCCTATTCTTTGGTTCCTAGTGATAGATGAACTCCTAGAACTACTATCCAATCAGGGCATTGATGCCCTTATCATTACACTTTCGGTAAAGTTCAGCAACACAATTACTGAAATGATGCAGAGAGCACTCAATACAGTGCTCAGTTCTCTCAGTTTGTAAGGAGGCTTTAAGCAACCCCCCTTACAATGACTTAAATATTAATTATATATATACTTTTGATATTATTTAGTTAAGTAAGGACGCGAAGCCATACTAGTTTCGTTGCGCATGGAGCACCAGCGCCTAGCATGCTGTAGATATAAGCAATTAGTAATAAAAGATAAAATCTAAGCCATTAACGAACGCGTTTGAATTTAAACGCAACGCTCCTCCGTCGCGGCTGGCACGCGCAGCTGATGCAGTTCGCAATCCTGCCACCAGAACGCGGCTTCAGCCAGAGAAAAGCTCTGGGGTGAAGAGTGAAAGCTCGGAGGTGGAGAGCGAAAGCTCGTGATGGGATTGGACTTTTGAGGCTCGCACGTGGCTGCTCACTTAGCGAGAGACATACGAGGTGGGTAGACGTGCGTCGGAAGCACGCGGAGACCACAGAGTGTGAGTAAGAAAAGCCGTTAGGCGGCACAGTGCAGCAGGGCACACATAGTTTTAGCAAGTTAACCGTAACAATCTGTAATAAAGATAATCAAGAATAACCAAAGGATTGTCTTTATCTCAACATTTAACATCGAATAACTAACACTAACCGTAGTGCGAGGTATATCCCGCCGCCCGTTTGAGCAATCCCGGCATTTGTAAAGACTAATACTAACGTAGAGCGAGGTGTATACCGCCGCCCATGTGAACAATCCCGCCATTTATAAAACTAATTACTAACGTAGAGCGAGGTGTATCCCGCCGTCCGTGTGAGTAATCCCGGCATTAATAAAACTAACTGTAGTACAAAGCGAGGATTATCCTGCTGCCCGTGTGAGTAATCCCGGGCATTGTAGAGTGGTAGTCTTAGACCACTTGATCAGTAGCGCACCAACGGTAGGATCCTAGTCGGCTCCTGGTCATTTATCCCGTGCAGAGTTGTACGTGGCTGTAGTATTACCACATATATTTGCCCTAGAACGTTTCCTTTCCCTACACCCTGCGTCCCAGCACATCTTACAAATTTTCTTGTAAGTGCTGGACCCATACAGACTGAGATATGTACCCCGGCTGGAAAGCTCCCTTACAAGTTCTCTACCTAGACACCAAGGTGTAGATCTGAACATCAACCCACAAAAAGCGATTATAGTTCCTTTTTCTAAACGGTACATTGTCGATATGGGCCAGCTTTACATCGGCGATAGTCCCGTGGAGCTTTCTAGTGAGGCTAAATATCTAGGAGTCATCCTGGACAAGAGGCTAAACTGGAACTCCCACCTTAACAAAACGCTAACGAAAGGAACACAGGCACTTTAGGCTTGTAGAATATTCTTTGGTAAAGCGTGGCGCTACGACTCTAAAACCATTAGATGGTTATATTGTATGATGGTAAGACCCATAATTTCTTACGCAGACATTATGTTGAATTTGACTACTTTCGTCAACCGTAAGAAATACACAAAACCAACGTATCACAGTTTTCCCTACCGTGGGGGTAGGAAACTATATAGTTCACATGACTAATGTTTTTTGTGTAGGGCTATGAAAATGTCTTTGAAGCCGATCTAACTAAACAAATAATCCCACTCATTTTTCCTTGACTTCCAGCCCGTGGCGACGCGGAGCAGATTTTCTAAAATCATTTGGCATTTGAAAACCAATTCAACGAAGAATACTAAAAATCGAGATGAAGCTTTCCAACTATTTTCCGCCCGTTGTATTGCCCTCAAAGTACCGAGGTTTTTTTGTATTTGTGTTTGGAAATTATTATGAAGCTGAATTCCAGACTTCACCCCTTTCGGACCGTGGGCGTGCATTTTTCAAAACCGGTAGCACATGTGTCAAATTATTTAATGTGAGCTGCTTGGAAAATTGGTTTCAAAATAATTGGATGATAAACAGCATTTGAAAATGAGTTTGAAGTCAATCGGACGATAATCAAAAAAGTTGCAACAACAGTTTTCCGCGAATTTTCCGAACTTGGCGGTAGATTTTCCAAAATCTTTGACCACCGCGCCTATTATGAGTTTGTGTAGAACCTTGAAAATGAGTTTGAATCGCATGAAAATTAAAAATGTCGAATGCCAGAGTTTTCCGCCAATTTTCCGACCATGGGGCTGAAATTTCCAAAATCGCTGATACACGTGTCGAATTATTTAAAGTGTGGAACTTTGAAAATGAGTTTGAACATACAACATTTTTCTTCGTATTTTCCGACTTTGGAGGTAGATTTTCCAAAATCTTTGACCACCGCGCCTATTTAGTTTTCCTATAGAACAATGAAAATGAGTTTGAAGCCCATCGCATGAAAATTAAAAATGTCTAATTCCAGAGTTTTCCACTGAATTTCCCAAAATCGCTGATACACGTGTCAAATTATTTTACGTAAAGAGCTTTGAAAATGAATTTGAAGGTGATTGGACTAAAATTAGACTTTTGCCCATACAACCTTGAGACCCCAAGGGGGTGAATTTTCCAAAATCGGTGAAATATGTGTCAAATTAATTTTTGTGTAGATCTTTGATAATGAGTTTGAAGCCGATTGGATGGTAAGCAAAAAAGTTAAATACAACAGCTTTCCGCGATTTTCCACGCTTGTGGGTGGAATTTTCCAAAATCTTAGCGTGCACTTTCATCATAGATGGAAGCTAATGTGAAAATTTCATCATCCTAGCTCTTAGGGTTATGGCTGTGCGATGATTGCCAATCAGTCAGTCAGTCAGTCAGCACGAACTCGTTTTACTCCCTGTACCCATAAAATGGGTAAAAAGGGGGTACTAAATCTGTGCAAATGTATGTAACAGGCAGAAGGAGACATCTCCGACCCTATAAAGTATATATATTCTTGATCAGTATCAAAAGAGATTTCGATTTGGTCATGTCCGTCTGTCCGTCCGTATGTATGAACGCAAGGATCTCAGCAACTATAAGAGCTAGAGACACCAAATTTGGAATGTAGGTTCGTGTATAGGGGAGCAGGTCAAGTTTATTTTAGATTTGAGATATCTCCCCCGTTTCCCCGCAATTCGATAAAAACCGTTTAACAGGAACAATTTTTAAGATATAGCTTTGGGATACTTTAGTCACTCCTAATCTACTGTCCAAATTTCAAGTCGTTCGGATAATAAACACATAAGTTATTAACGAAAGAAGATTCAGTGCTTCAACGCAAGGGGAAGAAGAAGCACAGCCACCACTTAAAATGCCTCGCTTGCGCTGCGCTCGAGCTGTCGCTCGTGTGTGTGCGTCTTTTGTGTATGTGTGTTTGTATATGTAAGTGTACGTAGATGCGATTGGAAATTTTTGACCTGGGTACAGGGAGTTTTATAGTCGGGTTTACTTGACTATAGCATTCTTACTTGTTTATATATAGATAACTGGTCTAAAAATAATAATAATAAAATTTTTAAATTAGAAGAAAATCAAAAGAAACAAGTAAGAACGTTGCAGTCGGACGCACCCGACTGCAGAATACTATGTTCCCAGTCCTATATAATTTGGTCATTTGTGTGTTCAGAAAGAGACGCGAAAAAAACTGCACAGGTGTGAGAGATATAGATTTTGCTTCTTTGTGGGGGAGGGGGTGAGGGTGTCCAAAAATGTTTGATGCAGATTTGTCCAGAGGGTCAACATTAGTCTGTTTGCCAAATTTGGTGACTCTACCTTTACAGGTGTGAAAGATATAGATTTTGCTCCTTTGTGGGGGAGGGGGTGGGGGGGTCCAAAAATTTTTGATGCAGATTTGTCCAGAGGGTCAACATTAGTCTGTTTGCCAAATTTGGTGACTCTACCTGTATAGGTGTGGGAGATATAGATTTTTCTGATTTGCTGGGGAGGGGGTGGGGGGGTCAAAATTTGTTTGATGCAGATTTGTCCAGAATGTTAACATTATTCTGTATGCCAAATTTGGTGACTCTACCTGTAAAGGTGTGAGAGATATAAATTTTTCTCCTTTGTGGGGAGTGGGTGGGGGGTGAAAAAAATTTTTTGATGCAGATTTATCCAGGTGGTCAACATTAGTCTGTATGCCAAATTAGGTAACTCTATCTTTGAAACTGTAGGATATATAGCCCTTGAAAAACGTGTTTTGGGGATACCATATGCCGATTTGTGGGGGGTGGGGGGACAACATTTTTTGATGCAGATCTGTCGGGAATCTCAACATTAGTCTGTATGCCAAATTTGGTGACTATAGCTTTAAAATTGGGGAAGATACTGGTTTTCTCCAAATTGCGGTGGAGAGGTCTGGGGTGGGGGGTCGATCTCGGCACTTCATAAATTGACGGTATACACCAACAGGTGTACCAAGTTTGTTTGCTCTAGCTCAAAGATAAAGCCAAAAAAATTGCGTGCATACGGACAGACGGACATTTCGCAAACCCAATATACTATTTTCCCTTCGGGAACATAGTATAAAAAGAAACAAAATATTGTTTCCCTATTTCAAATGGATGAACCTTGGATCGGACCTGCAAAAAGCCGTTTATCAAAAAAGCATTCTATCCACACGGCCACCACAAAGGATACAGGGGCCGTTTGGTCGATTTCTGAAAAGAATTTACCGCGCTCAACATTGCCATGCGCGGTTGCAATTTTTCATTGCTCACCCATACTAAGAAACAAGCGCATGTGTGTTCTAAGACACACACAGAAACGAACTCAGAGCGCAAGCGACATAAATATTTGTTCGGATAATATTCGACTAAATATTTGAACGGTGTCAGGGCGCTATTAGGGTTTTGCCGAGACCCATAATTTCTTACGAACATTATGTTGAATTTGACTACTTTCGTCAACCGTAAGAAATACACAAAACCAACGTATCACAGTTTTCCCTACCGTGGGGGTAGGAAACTATATAGTTCACATGACTAATGTTTTTTGTGTAGGGCTATGAAAATGTCTTTGAAGCCGATCTAACTAAACAAATAATCCCACTCATTTTTCCTTGACTTCCAGCCCGTGGCGACGCGGAGCAGATTTTCTAAAATCATTTGGCATTTGAAAACCAATTCAACGAAGAATACTAAAAATCGAGATAAAGCTTTCCAACTATTTTCCGCCCGTTGTATTGCCCTCAAAGTACCGAGGTTTTTTTGTATTTATATTTGGAAATTATTATGAAGCTGAATTCCAGACTTCACCCCTTTCGGACCGTGGGCGTGCATTTTTCAAAACCGGTAGCACATGTGTCAAATTATTTAATGTGAGCTGCTTGGAAAATTGGTTTCAAAATAATTGGATGATAAACAGCATTTGAAAATGAGTTTGAAGTCAATCGGACGATAATCAAAAAAGTTGCAACAACAGTTTTCCGCGAATTTTCCGAACTTGGCGGTAGATTTTCCAAAATCTTTGACCACCGCGCCTATTATGAGTTTGTGTAGAACCTTGAAAATGAGTTTGAATCGCATGAAAATTAAAAATGTCGAATGCCAGAGTTTTCCGCCAATTTTCCGACCATGGGGCTGAAATTTCCAAAATCGCTGATACACGTGTCGAATTATTTAAAGTGTGGAACTTTGAAAATGAGTTTGAACATACAACATTTTTCTTCGTATTTTCCGACTTTGGAGGTAGATTTTCCAAAATCTTTGACCACCGCGCCTATTTAGTTTTCCTATAGAACAATGAAAATGAGTTTGAAGCCGCATGAAAATTAAAAATGTCTAATTCCAGAGTTTTCCACTGAATTTCCCAAAATCGCTGATACACGTGTCAAATTATTTTACGTAAAGAGCTTTGAAAATGAATTTGAAGGTGATTGGACTAAAATTAGACTTTTGCCCATACAACCTTGAGACCCCAAGGGGGTGAATTTTCCAAAATCGGTGAAATATGTGTCAAATTAATTTTTGTGTAGATCTTTGATAATGAGTTTGAAGCCGATTGGATGGTAAGCAAAAAAGTTAAATACAACAGCTTTCCGCGATTTTCCACGCTTGTGGGTGGAATTTTCCAAAATCTTAGCGTGCACTTTCATCATAGATGGAAGCTAATGTGAAAATTTCATCATCCTAGCTCTTAGGGTTATGGCTGTGCGATGATTGCCAATCAGTCAGTCAGTCAGTCACAGAACTCGTTTTACTCCCTGTACCCATAAAATGGGTAAAAAGGGGGTACTAAATCTGTGCAAATGTATGTAACAGGCAGAAGGAGACATCTCCGACCCTATAAAGTATATATATTCTTGATCAGTATCAAAAGAGATTTCGATTTGGTCATGTCCGTCTGTCCGTCCGTATGTATGAACGCAAGGATCTCAGCAACTATAAGAGCTAGAGACACCAAATTTGGAATGTAGGTTCGTGTATAGCGGGAGCAGGTCAAGTTTATTTTAGATTTGAGATATCTCCCCCCGTTTCCCGCAATTCGATAAAAACCGTTTAACAGGAACAATTTTTAAGATATAGCTTTGGGATACTTTAGTCACTCCTAATCTACTGTCCAAATTTCAAGTCGTTCGGATAATAAACACATAAGTTATTAACGAAAGAAGATTCAGTGCTTCAACGCAGCGGAAGAAGAAGCACAGCCACCACTTAAATGCTCTCGCTTGCGCTGCGCTCGAGCTGTCGCTCGTGTGTGTGCGTCTTTTGTGTATGTGTGTTTGTATATGTAAGTGTACGTAGATGCGATTGGAAATTTTTGACCTGGGTACAGGGAGTTTTATAGTCGGGTTTACTTGACTATAGCATTCTTACTTGTTTATATATAGATAACTGGTCTAAAAATAATAATAATAAAATTTTTAAATTAGAAGAAAATCAAAAGAAACAAGTAAGAACGTTGCAGTCGGACGCACCCGACTGCAGAATACTATGTTCCCAGTCCTATCTAATTTGGTCATTTGTGTGTTCAGAAAGAGACGCGAAAAAAACTGCACAGGTGTGAGAGATATAGATTTTGCTTCTTTGTGGGGGAGGGGGTGAGGGTGTCCAAAAATTTTTGATGCAGATTTGTCCAGAGGGTCAACATTAGTCTGTTTGCCAAATTTGGTGACTCTACCTTTACAGGTGTGAAAGATATAGATTTTGCTCCTTTGTGGGGGAGGGGGTGGGGGGGTCCAAAAATTTTTGATGCAGATTTGTCCAGAGGGTCAACATTAGTCTGTTTGCCAAATTTGGTGACTCTACCTGTATAGGTGTGGGAGATATAGATTTTTCTGATTTGCTGGGGAGGGGGTGGGGGGGTCAAAATTTGTTTGATGCAGATTTGTCCAGAATGTTAACATTATTCTGTATGCCAAATTTGGTGACTCTACCTGTAAAGGTGTGAGAGATATAAATTTTTCTCCTTTGCGGGGGAGTGGGTTGGGGGGTCAAAAATTTTTTGATGCAGATTTATCCAGGTGGTCAACATTAGTCTGTATGCCAAATTAGGTAACTCTATCTTTGAAACTGTAGGTATATAGCCCTTGAAAAACGTGTTTTGGGGATACCATATGCCGATTTGTGGGGGTGGGGGGACAACATTTTTTTGATGCAGATCTGTCGGGAATCTCAACATTAGTCTGTATGCCAAATTTGGTGACTATAGCTTTAAAATTGGGGAAGATACAGGTTTTCTCCAAATTGCGGTGGAGAGGTTGGGGGTGGGGGGTCGATCTCGGCACTTCATAAATTGACGGTATACACCAACAGGTGTACCAAGTTTGTTTGCTCTAGCTCAAAGATAAAGCCAAAAAAAATTGCGTTCATACGGACAGACGGACATTTCGCAAACCCAATATACTATTTTCCCTTCGGGAACATAGTATAAAAAGAAACAAAATATTGTTTCCCTATTTCAAATGGATGAACCTTGGATCGGACCTGCAAAAAGCCGTTTATCAAAAAAGCATTCTATCCACACGGCCACCACAAAGGATACAGGGGCCGTTTGGTCGATTTCTGAAAAGAATTTACCGCGCTCAACATTGCCATGCGCGGTTGCAATTTTTCATTGCTCACCCATACTAAGAAACAAGCGCATGTGTGTTCTAAGACACACACAGAAACGAACTCAGAGCGCAAGCGACATAAATATTTGTTCGGATAATATTCGACTAAATATTTGAACGGTGTCAGGGCGCTATTAGGGTTTTGCCGAGACCCATAATTTCTTACGCAGACATTATGTTGAATTTGACTACTTTCGTCAACTGTAAGAAATACACAAAACCAACGTATCACAGTTTTCCCTACCGTGGGGGTAGGAAACTATATAGTTCACATGACTAATGTTTTTTGTGTAGGGCTATGAAAATGTCTTTGAAGCCGATCTAACTAAACAAATAATCCCACTCATTTTTCCTTGACTTCCAGCCCGTGGCGACGCGGAGCAGATTTTCTAAAATCATTTGGCATTTGAAAACCAATTCAACGAAGAATACTAAAAATCGAGATAAAGCTTTCCAACTATTTTCCGCCCGTTGTATTGCCCTCAAAGTACCGAGGTTTTTTTGTATTTATATTTGGAAATTATTATGAAGCTGAATTCCAGACTTCACCCCTTTCGGACCGTGGGCGTGCATTTTTCAAAACCGGTAGCACATGTGTCAAATTATTTAATGTGAGCTGCTTGGAAAATTGGTTTCAAAATAATTGGATGATAAACAGCATTTGAAAATGAGTTTGAAGTCAATCGGACGATAATCAAAAAAGTTGCAACAACAGTTTTCCGCGAATTTTCCGAACTTGGCGGTAGATTTTCCAAAATCTTTGACCACCGCGCCTATTATGAGTTTGTGTAGAACCTTGAAAATGAGTTTGAATCGCATGAAAATTAAAAATGTCGAATGCCAGAGTTTTCCGCCAATTTTCCGACCATGGGGCTGAAATTTCCAAAATCGCTGATACACGTGTCGAATTATTTAAAGTGTGGAACTTTGAAAATGAGTTTGAACATACAACATTTTTCTTCGTATTTTCCGACTTTGGTGGTAGGTTTTTTTAAAATCTTTGACCACCGCGCCTATTTAGTTTTCCTATAGAACAATGAAAATGAGTTTGAAGCCGCATGAAAATTAAAAATGTCTAATTCCAGAGTTTTCCACTGAATTTCCCAAAATCGCTGATACACGTGTCAAATTATTTTACGTAAAGAGCTTTGAAAATGAATTTGAAGGTGATTGGACTAAAATTAGACTTTTGCCCATACAACCTTGAGACCCCAAGGGGGTGAATTTTCCAAAATCGGTGAAATATGTGTCAAATTAATTTTTGTGTAGATCTTTGATAATGAGTTTGAAGCCGATTGGATGGTAAGCAAAAAAGTTAAATACAACAGCTTTCCGCGATTTTCCACGCTTGTGGGTGGAATTTTCCAAAATCTTAGCGTGCACTTTCATCATAGATGGAAGCTAATGTGAAAATTTCATCATCCTAGCTCTTAGGGTTATGGCTGTGCGATGATTGCCAATCAGTCAGTCAGTCAGTCAGCACGAACTCGTTTTACTCCCTGTACCCATAAAATGGGTAAAAAGGGGGTACTAAATCTGTGCAAATGTATGTAACAGGCAGAAGGAGACATCTCCGACCCTATAAAGTATATATATTCTTGATCAGTATCAAAAGAGATTTCGATTTGGTCATGTCCGTCTGTCCGTCCGTATGTATGAACGCAAGGATCTCAGCAACTATAAGAGCTAGAGACACCAAATTTGGAATGTAGGTTCGTGTATAGCGGGAGCAGGTCAAGTTTATTTTAGATTTGAGATATCTCCCCCCGTTTCCCCGCAATTCGATAAAAACCGTTTAACAGGAACAATTTTTAAGATATAGCTTTGGGATACTTTAGTCACTCCTAATCTACTGTCCAAATTTCAAGTCGTTCGGATAATAAACACATAAGTTATTAACGAAAGAAGATTCAGTGCTTCAACGCAAGGGGAAGAAGAAGCACAGCCACCACTTAAAATGCCTCGCTTGCGCTGCGCTCGAGCTGTCGCTCGTGTGTGTGCGTCTTTTGTGTATGTGTGTTTGTATATGTAAGTGTACGTAGATGCGATTGGAAATTTTTGACCTGGGTACAGGGAGTTTTATAGTCGGGTTTACTTGACTATAGCATTCTTACTTGTTTATATATAGATAACTGGTCTAAAAATAATAATAATAAAATTTTTAAATTAGAAGAAAATCAAAAGAAACAAGTAAGAACGTTGCAGTCGGACGCACCCGACTGCAGAATACTATGTTCCCAGTCCTATATAATTTGGTTATTTGTGTGTTCAGAAAGAGACGCGAAAAAAACTGCACAGGTGTGAGAGATATAGATTTTGCTTCTTTGTGGGGGAGGGGGTGAGGGTGTCCAAAAATTTTTGATGCAGATTTGTCCAGAGGGTCAACATTAGTCTGTTTGCCAAATTTGGTGACTCTACCTTTACAGGTGTGAAAGATATAGATTTTGCTCCTTTGTGGGGGAGGGGGTGGGGGGGTCCAAAAATTTTTGATGCAGATTTGTCCAGAGGGTCAACATTAGTCTGTTTGCCAAATTTGGTGACTCTACCTGTATAGGTGTGGGAGATATAGATTTTTCTGATTTGCTGGGGAGGGGGTGGGGGGGTCAAAATTTGTTTGATGCAGATTTGTCCAGAATGTTAACATTATTCTGTATGCCAAATTTGGTGACTCTACCTGTAAAGGTGTGAGAGATATAAATTTTTCTCCTTTGCGGGGGAGTGGGTGGGGGGTCAAAAATTTTTTGATGCAGATTTATCCAGGTGGTCAACATTAGTCTGTATGCCAAATTAGGTAACTCTATCTTTGAAACTGTAGGATATATAGCCCTTGAAAAACGTGTTTTGGGGATACCATATGCCGATTTGTGGGGGTGGGGGGACAACATTTTTTGATGCAGATCTGTCGGGAATCTCAACATTAGTCTGTATGCCAAATTTGGTGACTATAGCTTTAAAATTGGGGAAGATACTGGTTTTCTCCAAATTGCGGTGGAGAGGTTGGGGGTGGGGGGTCGATCTCGGCACTTCATAAATTGACGGTATACACCAACAGGTGTACCAAGTTTGTTTGCTCTAGCTCAAAGATAAAGCCAAAAAAATTGCGTTCATACGGACAGACGGACATTTCGCAAACCCAATATACTATTTTCCCTTCGGGAACATAGTATAAAAAGAAACAAAATATTGTTTCCCTATTTCAAATGGATGAACCTTGGATCGGACCTGCAAAAAGCCGTTTATCAAAAAAGCATTTTATCCACACGGCCACCACAAAGGATACAGGGGCCGTTTGGTCGATTTCTGAAAAGAATTTACCGCGCTCAACATTGCCATGCGCGGTTGCAATTTTTCATTGCTCACCCATACTAAGAAACAAGCGCATGTGTGTTCTAGGACACACACAGAAACGAACTCAGAGCGCAAGCGACATAAATATTTGTTCGGATAATATTCGACTTAATATTTGAACGGTGTCAGGGCGCTATTAGGGTTTTGCCGAGCTGGCGATGCACGACTGTGACCGTACTAGTTCGCCTTTTTTCCGAAGTCGCTCTGGGGCGCTACGGTCAGTAAAGCATCTGACCTCAGAAATATGCTACTTTGACGTATATATAAATTCGGTAATTAGTGGTACGTTCCACCTTAAAAACATGCGCGTATCCATTGATGCTGTGTGTAGACTTTGCAGGGAGGATGGCGAAACCACGATCCACCTTCTTTGTGATTGTCCTGCCATTATTTGGAGTAGAAGGAGACATCTACGTAGGAAGTTTATGATCCCCGAGCTAGTTAGTAATGTCTAGATGAGTGACCTGCTCTCCTTCATAAGGGAGGTAGAGCAACTCTTTTTGGCACAATAGACCAACGCTGGTCACAGTGCAGTACTATGTACTGTACTGCGCAGTACTATGGTAAGGGGGGAAGCAGCAACGCAACCGCCACTTGAAATGCCTCGTTGCAGTGCGCTGTCGCTTGTGTGTGTGTTTTTTTGTTTTTATTTATTGAAATATACAAAATTTAGTACAAAATACCAAGTGAAAAACAAGCTGAACAAACAAAAGAAGAATTGAAGCGAACGACAAAGGTAGAAGATTGGTAGATTTTTTTCTTTCCCTCGGGACAGCCGCATAGCAGTTCTTCGCGGAACGGGCGGGGGCTAACCTCAGTGTGTCACCTGCTCGTCCACGATGAGCGTCGTCTCCTCTCCTTTCGGCGCAGCTCAATAATTCATTGGGCTACCATATTGGCAATGGCAGCCCACCTTGCGGTGCTAGTCGTCATTTCTGTAACGACGTTCTCCGGTGCTGCTTCTCTGCTTAACTGAAGGCAATGGAAGATCGCATATTCAGCATCTTGCATTATCCCAGTTCCGCTGTAGTCGCAGAATGGATCGTCGGCGTGCTTGAAGCGGTACAGGTACGCCTTAAGTATCTTTGCCCCGTCAGAATCTGCGCCAGGTAGAAGTCTATCTGCCCGTGAAAGCAACGTACCCATAATTTGACATCGGGTATGAACCTGCCCTTGGTGCCATTCTCCCAGTTCCTATGCCATTGCGAAAGGGCATTGTATCGTAGCGCTCTGTTTGGGATGCTGCCGCTCTGCCGTTCCGCTGCCAGTAGGCCAAGCGGTATCATGCCTGACACAACCAGTGCGGCACCTTCGGACACCGTGCGAATGCCAGTTTCCACCCTGAGCGCACATCGCCTTTAGACCGCCTTGAATCCCCTGCCGTAGGATAGGGTGTCGATAGCTGAAGCCCAAATCGACGAGCCGTACAAGATCGTGGATGTTACCACCCCAGCGATCAGTTTCCTGCTACGTTGACGTGGCCCTCTAGTGTTGGTCATCATTCGGCTGATGGCTATGGTCACGGAGTCTGCTTTGAAACTGACGTACTCGAGTGCTACTTATACGTCAGCCTATAGTCAATCATGATGCCAAGGTACTTTATGGCAAGCTATAATACTGACAGAGTCAACTCGCAGTGTCGTGGTCTCAACCCGCTTTCGATTGTTAATCAGAACAGCTTTCGACTTCATCTCTGCCAGTGAGAGACGGTTTGGGAAAGCCAATCCATTATACCATCTATTGCTGCGCTGCTCTTGGATGTGACATCTTCCAACTTTTCTGCCACCGTCACCAGGGCGATGTCGTCTGCGAATCCGATGATTGTGATGCTTTCCGGTAGGTTTAGACTTAGGACTCTTGACACCTGTGGGACGCCGCCGGTTACCCTGTAGTGTCGCTGACCTTCTCCCGCGTCATAAAGCAGGATCCTTTCTCGGAAGTAGCTGGTACTCAGCTGCATAAGGTGCCCCGAGATCCGTTTGATGCTGAGCGCTTCCAGGATCCTTGTCCAATTCGCCGTGTTGAACATATTTTTGACATCTAGCGTGCAGATTAGGCAGTATTTTTTGGTGCCACCGGCCCACCTCGTACCTTGAATAGCCTGCCGAGTTATGTCAGTTACTGCTCTTATTGCGTCGGTATTTCCGGAAGCCAAACTGGAGGTCGGAGAAGCCTTACGCGTCTGAGAGCTCAGTTTCCAGGCGATTACAGATGATTCTCTCAAAGATTTTACGAATTTTGTTGAGCATACAAAGTGGTCGGTAAGATGAGGGGTCCTCATGATCTTTCCCTGGCTGCGAATGAACACCAGCCTCTGCAATTTCCACCTGAGTGACCCCGTGCGTTCTACAATGCACTGAATTTACAGCTCTGCGAAAGTGTCAGGGTGTGCACCAATGACCATTTTGAATACCCCGTTTGGTATACCGTCTGGTCCAGACGCTTTGGTCGACTTGATTTCGGCAGCGATGGCTATCATCTCGTTGGCGTCAATGAAGGCAACGGTCTCAGTTCCAGTCATAGGCAGTTGAGGTTGAGTATCGGCAGCTGGCTGGGGAATAACTTCAGGACAATATGATCGAGCTGATCTGGAAAACTAGGTATCGCTTGCTTGCTCGAAGAACTGCGCGTCTACGGCATCGCACAGCTCCTGTCAGTATTGGGCCTTGCTGTGCTTGAAGGCCATCTTAGGCGCTTTCCATTTCACTTTGAAGCACACCCCATAATGGTCAAAGAGCGGCGCATGAAACTCTCTACGAGCTTGGCGATCTCCTCATTCCACCACGCAACGGGTCGACGTGAGTTGGATCCCTTGCAGACTACCGTCATAGTGGCGTCGTCAGCTGCAGTGTCGTTCGCGTCGCAACTTTTCCGGGTCCTTCCAACATAGAGAGAAGCCTGTCCTTGACGAAAGTAGTTAAATCCAACATAAATCATTTAAATCTAAATATTTCACGGGCAAGCCGGGTTATTATCAGCTAGTATCTGTATAAGCAAAAATATTGTTCACCCAAAAAAGTATTTTAAACATACATTTATTAGTATCGGTTTGTATCAAGTATTATAAAACTTTGATATGGTGAGATTCATTCAAATATCTGCATAAACAAAGAAGTTTTTCCGAATTTGATGCCTCTAGTTCGTATAGTTCCTGAGATCAATCGACTAAGATACCGTAAGAAAAAATTATGGAATTACTTATTGATTACAAGTACTGACAATAGTTAAAGCACGTAATGTTACCAAGGCGTTGATCGGTTTATGAGGCGAAAAGGTTTGTACATCTTTTAAGTTGCCGTAATATGTAACCAAAGTGCTAAAGAGTCTAAGCCTATAATTTTTTGTGACACTTAACCAGGAAGCAAGTTTTGCTGCTGAAATTGCCATTGCTATTTTCTCTTAATGTGTACGAGCTATTAATACTCACATGATCTCCGGTTCCTGCTAAGTGAATGCAAATTGGTTTATGATGTTCATTTACCCACTTATTGGGAACTAATAACTGAAAGAAAGCCTGTTGTGCTGCTTCAGGAACAACCCCAGGTAAATGGAGCTCCAGTGGTGTCGTAAAATTTCCCTCTATCAAAGTTGAATCCGAGTATTTTTCTTGTAATCTCTACTGGATAGTCTCGTGTAAAGCTTAAAACATGTTTCTCTGCATGAAATTATTTTTCTGAACTGGAATACTCTGAAAGCAATACAATTTTTGATAAGTTCAAGCACTAATGTGGTTTAAGCAAGTAAGAATGCTATAGTCGAGTATACCCGACTACGAAAGTCCCTACACCCAGATCCAAAACTTCAAATCACATCTTCGTCCACTTGCACATGCACTAATGCGCACACGCACGAGGGACAGCGTAAGCGAGGCATTTGAAGTTATGGCTGTGCTGCTTCCTACACCCGCTCCCTTCGGGAACAGATTATAAAAGGGTGCCTTTGCAGACCGACATGGTGCCTAGAAAAACATTATTTTGAGCAGATGCAACTCGCTGCAGCAGATCTTGGACATTTCACAAAGTAGACGAAACATATTAACATATGAAAATTGTCTCTTCACCGGAAAATGCCGGCGTCACTATTTATACTATAAGTTAAAGATTGGTCACAAGTAAGAAGATAACAAAGTTTTCAAAGTTTATAACGCATATTTTGAACATACCATACCTCATACCACAGGTCACGAAACATTTTTCTGATGTAAATACATACCCTTACCTTTCAAAAGATCAAAAAACAAATTTGAAATATATATTTTTTTAACAACTTCACAGCACAATTTTTGCCACAGCTGTTTTAACATATGTTGTGATTGAAAGCTGACAGCAGATAAGTAGAAGCACAATAATCGATTTGGGGGTTATCGATTTGCCAAATAACCTTTTAGTTATCAACGGGAATTCCAATTTTGTAATTTGGTAAAAGTCGAAAATTCAATTTTGTTCCGCCAGATCAGGCAAACCGACCACTGTGCGTCGTTCTGATATGGTGGCCAGCCACGAAGAAGTCCACATACCTAAAGCTGATGGAGAGGACCCAACGGCAGGCACTCGTCTGCAGCACGGGGGCGTCCAGGTCTACTCCAACTAAGGCACTAGAAACACTAATGTGTGTCAACCTCCTGGACACACAGGTTTATCTGCTCACCCAGAAGACGACCCAACCTCTCTGTGCAACTGGCAAGATGGCAATGCAAGGCTTTGGACACAGTTTGAATTATGGAGCTGCATAGTAGCACAGACTACATGACAGTGCCAACTTCAAAGAAGCATTAATATCATTGGGACCAGACGACTGGCGCGCAGGACTGGACCAACGCGCAATAAACATGTTCACGGACGACTTAAAAATGGATATAGGAGTAGGGGCAGCTGTGTACTGTGCAGAGCCAAGAATAAGGCTGCTGTATAAACTGCCCGACTACTGCACCATACTCCAGGCGTTAGTTTTTTCGATGCGGAAAGCAGCAGAAGCAGCGCAATCCAAGCCAAGCAGCAATCAAATATTTGCGGGCTTCTTTAATCAGTTCCAAAATTGTTCTGGCAACCAGCAGGCTTTCGATAATTTAAGCAATGCAAGAACAGTGCATATCTACTGGATTCCCAGCCACCGGGGCATCGACGGTAACGAGATGGCCGACTGCCTTGCAAAAGAAGGAGTTGGGCTACCTCGCAAACATTCAAGTTTAATTGCAGTCGGTGAGACAGGCTGAAGCTGGCGAAAGATGTCGAAACACACCCAGCTGCAGAATTACCAGAATTATGTGCAAGAAACGAAACCACTATTACTAATTTGCTGCTGCTTTTTCTAAAAAGAGATTGCAGATTATTGGTAGGAGTATTGACTAGACATTGCTTATCAGCAGCTCATGAAAATAAGCTAGGAATCTTAACAGAGGATGGCTGCCGTTAATGTAAGGAACCAGGAGTTATCCAGCACTCGCAACAATCAGACATCGATATTTTAACACACACTGGCTAGCATCGCTATAAGAAGCGGCCCGACACACTCCCAATGCGCTGATGGCGTTTCGATGCAGATTTGTCCAGGGGGTCAAGATTAGTCTGTATGCCAAATTTGGTGACTCTACCTGTAAAGGTGTGGGAGATATAAATTTTGCTCATTTGTGGGGGAGGGAGTGTGGAGTCCAAAATTCAACTTTTTCCACACTCTTGAAGCTAGAGCAACCAAACTTGGTATACATGTTGGTGTATACCTTCGATTTATAAGGTGTTAAGATCGAATTTCCATCTATGACGAAAGTGTACACTGAGGCACTGAGTGTCGCTCTATGACGAAAGTGATGCGGCCATGCATCGAGCAACATCGCATGATTGTTTAGTTGTAATTATGCCTTCTTTTAGCTCATCTGTTTGTGTGAAAGCCGTATACTATTACAGGCGATTGCATTCGCATTATTACAAGAACGTCGGTTTACACCCCATAAATCGAGCAAGAAGGGAGTATGGCGAGTTCCAGCATTTATATACATATGCGCACGTCAGTGGAGCCTTTTGGCTTACTACTGAGTAAAATTAAAAACTCAATCAATTAGGCAAGATCATAAATTTCTGCTGAACAACGATTGGTTGTATTATTAAGGTAAGTGATATACATATGTACATATGGCAATTTCATAAAGTTATTTAAAAATATATATTTATTCCTTATTCATAAGTTTAGCAATAAATATAATTTGTATATCATTTTTATCTCTGAATTTTCAACGTCTTTAAATTTTTCCATAAATGGTAATAGTGATTTAAAAAATAATAATATTTATTTTCTTTTTTCTCTTTTTCGTGATTTTTAATTTGTTCTGATCCGAATTCAGTATTAAGTATCAGCCGCTCTTTTTCTATATCCAAAATTCTGTTTCGACATTAATTTTCCTCTTTCTGGAAGTTAATTTTATGTTTGCAGCAGATATACTTGTGGATGGTGTGCTGCAAGAAGATAATTGCGGAAATACTGTTTTTTTTTTTAAAGACATCACTATTAAATATGAAATGAAATACATGAATATATGAAATATATGAATATATGAATACATGAATATATGAATATATGAAATATATGTCTATGTGAAGCCACATGTGGGAGTGACCTGCCGTCTTAACCTAACTTTGATATGACCATTTTATATTATATTATATTTTAGCTTCTGATCTCGATGGTAGGCGTGGTATTTTCTGAAAATTTCTCCGGGACGTGTCCTTTAAATGATACAATTTCGCTTTTGCAACAGCTCCAAAATATTTGATATCATATCCATATATAATAATACGATGTATAGTTTTTATACTTTGTTAAAAATTTCAAGTCAATCGGATCATAAACACGGAAGTTATTAACGAAAGCAGCGCGGTGGGAAGCAGCCGCGCAGCCGCTACTTAATGCCTTGCGTGCGCTGAAGAGCCCTGCCGCTAGTGTGTGTGCGTACTGGTGTGTAAGTGTACGAAGATATGGTGGGAAATTTTAGACCAGGGAACAGGGAGTTTCGTGGTCGGGTCTACTACTAGAACATTCTTACTTCTTAAAGAGTCACCAATTTAACGTACAGACTAATGTTGACTTCCTTGACAGATCCGCATCAAACAGTTTTTGACCCGCCCCCCCCCCTTTCCCAACAATTGAGCAATTTCTCCCACACCTGTCAAGGTATAGTCATCATATGTAACATAGAGTCTACTATTTTTTTCACGTCTCCACAAATAACCAAATTATACCGGACTTGAAACAGAGTATTCTGCTGTCGGGTACGTCATACTGCAACGTTTTTACTTGTTATACTATGTTCCCGAAGGAAAAATAGTATATTGGGTTTGCGAAATGTCCGTCTGTCCGTATGAACGCAATTTTTTTGCCTTTATCTTTAAGCTAGAGCAACCAAACACCTGTTGGTGTATACTTAATGAAGTGTCGAGATCGATTTTGGATTCCAGAGTTTTCCACCAATTTTCCGACCATGGGGTTGAATTTCGGAAAATCGCTGATACACGTGTCGAATTATTTTACGTGAAAAGTTTTGAAAATGAATTTGAAGGTGATCGGATTAAAATTAGCCTTTCGCCCATAAAACGTTGAGACCCCTATTTTCCGGCCATGGGTGGATTTTCCAAAATCGGTGTAATATGTATCAAATGAATTTTTGTGTAGATCTTTGAAAATGAGTTTAAGGCCGATTGGATGGTAAACAAAAAAGTTTCATACAACAGTTTTCTGCGATTTTCCACGCTTGTGGAATTTTCCAAACTCCGTCTTAGCGTGCACTTTCATCATAGATGGAACCTACTGTAAATTTTAGCATCCTAGCTCTTACGGTTTGGGCTGTGCGATGATTGCCAATCAGTCAGTCAGTCAGTCAGCACGAACTCTTTTATATATATAGATGTACCGTGCCACAGGCCATTGCTTTCGTGATTTGGCCTTTGCTTTTTGATTAGGAAGAAACACTGCACTATGGGAAAAAGTTCAATATTTTGGCATAAATGCAAATATTTTCTTGTTCGGTTTTTGAAATTGTTTTGATATTCCCAAAAGGTCTTTTTTTTAATTTTTACGTACTGCCGTTGCTGCTTGACGCTTGATCAGTCAGCTGATCCAGAGTATTTTGTGAATTGAATTTGCTCGGAAATTTTTCGGCAACTTGCAGCGTGAATGGTGCGTAATTCGTAAACACAAGAGTAAAAGTGGAAATGTAGAAAATATTAATCAATGTATGTAGAATATGTGATTAATAAAGACTTTTTAGTAGTTGTGTTTTATTGTGCAATTGTCCAATGTATTGTTGATGTGTATTTTTAGTTCAAAACTAACAATGTGTTTATGTTCTGTGGAGTATAACTTTTGCATAGTCAAAGATATCAGCAAAGTTGAAATGGAAGTTTATTAACGAAACCATCTAGAATCAGATGTGTTTCGTCGCTCAGCGCTGCTTGAAGTTTGGGCCAGCAACAATCGCCGGGCAGACACCGTAAAATCATATATATGTCGGAGAATAGATGGTTTGTTTAAATTGAGCACCTTATCGATAGAACGTAGTGTTGGATAAGTCTGTATATCGACAGTGTTGGTTGTTTAGTATCGAGTGAGATGATAGTGGCAACGCTATTTAATCGAGCGTGGCTCTGGGAACGTTGCCGGAAGTCGTTGAAAAAGCACATGGTGAATAGGCAACTACAGAGACTCGCTGCACTCGACAATAAGTTAATAAATATGGAAAATAATATGAATACCGATAACCTCTCGCCGATATCAGAAGTGGGATATAATCCTCGCCAACTAACCATGGAGGATCAACTGCGTATGCTGATGGAACAGCAAAACCAAAATTTCCTGGCATTGGCAAAAACTTTGCAAGCGTCGGCACGAGAGCCTCAACAAAATGGCGCCGTTAATTTGCCAAAATTTAACGCAGACATTCCTGGAGCAGACGCTATGCAATGGTGTGCTACAATTGACATCGTTTTAAGTGAAAGACCATTGCAAGGGAGCGCTTTAATTTTGGCACTAAGCAAATCTCTTGAAGGAAGTGCATCTCAATGGCTGTCTCAAATTTGTTACGCAGGCATAACATGGCCGGAGTTCAAGCAGTTGTTCGAGCAGACATATGCAAACACAGAGATGCCAGCCGCCGCGTTTTTACATCTGCTTAATAGCCGCCCGAACAACGGTGAATGTCTTTCAATATATGCAAGCCGCTTAGTGACGTCACTCGTGACAAAATGGCGAGACATGAGTGTTGAGAAAATTGCGGTATCAGTTGTTTTGGGACATTTGGCCAATTTCGATCGTCGTGTGCAGAGAATCGCATACACAGCCAATATTCAAAACCGACGCGACCTACAGACTGAGTTGCAAGTGTTTGCGCTTGAGAAGAGACCACATAATTTTGGAACCGAGGACTCTGGAGCTAAACGTTTTAAGATGCTTCCTGTCAGGTGTCATCTTTGTGGTAACATGGGACACAAGAAGGCCGATTGCAGGAGTCGACAACATTCTAGTGGCACTTTACAAGGACAGGATCAACGAGCTTCTCAATCACATCCCCAGTATGGAAAGGGCAACATTACATGCTATCGTTGTCAACAGCCGGGTCATATAGCGGCGCAATGTCCAAAAGCTGGTGGTGCATCTGGATCACGGACAGTAAAGAGAGCGGAATTGTGTGTAGTAGATGAGGCAAAAGCAAGTATGCTGGTGCGAGGTGAGAACATTCCAATTATGTTTGATTCAGGAGCAGAGTGCTCACTCGTTAAAGAAAGTTTTGCATGCAAATTAAGTGGTAAAAGAACAAGTAATGTTATAACACTAAAAGGCATTGGAAATGCAAATGTTCTTAGTACGATCCAAATTGATTGCGATGCTATGATAAATGGAAATTGTTTAAATGTAATATTTCATGTAATACCAGACGAATGTATGCGAAACAATATAGTGTTAGGTCGTGAAGTTTTAGCTCAAGGATACTCAGCTTTAGTATCTTGTGAAGGAGTAGAGATATTAAAAGCTAAAACAGTGAACGTATCCACTACATTGTTAAACAATTCCTATGATAAGCTAGAAACTGATGTATATGGCAAAGACAAAAACCAATTAATAACATTGTTAAAATCTTACACTAATTCGTTTATAAGAGGAACTCCCCAGACCCGTGTCAGTACAGGTGAAATGAATATTCGATTGGTTGATGAAAACAAAACTGTACAGAGAAGACCGTACAGATTTAGTTCAAGTGAAAGAGAGCTAGTTCGAGATAAAATACAAGAGTTGCTAGAGTGCAAGGTTATCAGACCAAGTAGTTCTCCATTTGCCAGCCCTGCGCTGCTGGTCAAGAAAAAGAATGGATCTGCAAGACTCTGCGTAGACTATAGGGAATTGAATTCAAATACGGTTGCAGATAAATTCCCTTTACCGTTAATAGCTGACCAGATAGCCAGATTACGAGGAGCGAAATTCTTTACCTGTTTAGACATGGCAAGCGGCTATTATCAGGTTCCGATGCATCCAAAGTCTATCGAATATACTGCGTTTGTCACCCCGGACGGACAATACGAGTTTCTTTCAATGCCATTTGGTCTGAAAAATGCGCCGTCAGTTTTTCAACGTGCAATATTGAAAGCATTAGGAGATATTGCCTATTCGTACGTCATTGTTTACATGGATGATATTATGATAGTGGCTTCAACAAAAGAATTAGCGCTAGAGAGGTTAAAAATTGTTTTGGACATTCTTACAAAGGCAGGATTCTCATTTAATGTAGAAAAGTGTTTCTTTCTCAGAACTTCTGTCCAATATTTGGGATTTGAGGTGCAGGAAGGTGAGATTCGTCCCAACACACGTAAAATTGAGTCCCTGATTGCACTGCCACCTCCTAGATCGGTTACAACGTTGCGACAATTTATAGGATTGGCGTCGTATTTCCGCCAATTTGTTCATGGATTTGCACAATTAATGAAACCATTATATTTTCTTACGTCAGCGACAAGTAATTTCGAGTGGAAAGATAAACATGAAGAGATTCATAAAAAAATTATTCACATACTGACCAACAATCCAGTTTTAGTTATTTTCGACCCTCAGTATCCAATTGAGCTGCACACTGATGCAAGTGCTCTTGGATACGGAGCTATCCTTCTACACAGGATTGACAGTAAGCCACATGTGGTAGAATATTATAGCAAGACGACAACCCCATGCGAAGCCAAGTACACCTCATACGAGCTAGAAACTCTTGCCGTGGTTAATGCAGCTAAGCATTTTAGGCATTATTTACAAGGCAGAAAGTTTGTAATCTTCACTGACTGTAATTCGTTAAAGTCATCCCGAACAAAAATAGAGTTGCTGCCTAGGGTCTACCGTTGGTGGGCATTTCTTCAAACCTTTGATTTTGATATACAGTATCGTGAAGGCAAGCGCATGGCTCACGTCGACTTTCTATCTAGAAACCCTCTGCCTCACAATAAGTTCACTGAAAAGTCTAAAATTGTTGAAAAGCGAATTGAACTAACTGAACTTTCAGAAGATTGGATTCGTGCGGAGCAACAAAGAGATGAAGATATTGTTGAGATAATACATAAATTAAATAATGATGACTATCCATTAGAAATATCGAAGACGTATGAGCTAAGAACAGGTGTTCTCTATAGAAAAATTCAGAGAAACTATAAGACTCTTTGTTTACCAGTAGTACCCCGTGCATTTAGATGGTCGGTTATTAACCAGGTTCACGAATCTATTATGCATCTAGGATGGGAAAAGACACTCGATAAAGTGTATGATTATTATTGGTTTGAGGGCATGGCTAAGTACGTTCGAAAATTTGTCGAAAACTGCATAACTTGCAGAGTTTCAAAATCGAGTTCAGGGAAACCACAAATTGAATTACACCCCATTCCGAAAGTAAGCATTCCATGGCACACAGTGCACATAGATATTTCAGGCAAGCTAAGTGGCAAGAGTGATAGAAAAGAGTATGTCATTGTGCAAATTGACTCATTTACCAAATACGTATATCTTTACCATACTTATACACTTAATGCGGAAAGTTGTATTATGGCATTAAAATCGTCGATATCCTTGTTTGGCGTCCCAAACCGAGTTGTGGCGGATCAAGGAAGAAGCTTCACTGGTGCTAAATTTGTGGACTATTGTGCATCTCAAAAGATAAAACTGCACTTGATAGCCACGGGAGCAAGTCGGGCGAATGGCCAAGTGGAAAGGGCGATGAGCACCTTGAAGGGTTTGTTTACCGCCGTTGAGACTAGTAAGCGTTCTTGGCAAGATGCGTTAGGAGAGGTACAGTTGGCCATTAATTGTACCATAAATAGAGTTACTAAGGCGAGTCCGTTAGAACTGTTAATGGGAAAGGTTGCTCGACCTTCAGGTTTAATTCCGATAAATGATTCAGAAACTGAGGTTGATCTGACCGAAGTCAGGACACTAGCTCTAAAGAATATGGAAATGGCAGGCAAATATGAAAAGCTTAGATTTGACAGAAATAAGGCAAAGCTAATAAGATTTAGTGTGGGTGATTTTGTTTTACTAAACAACAGTGAAAGACACCAAACGAAGCTCGACCATAAGTTTCGAGGTCCTTTTCAGATCATTAAAGTCTTAGATAATGATAGGTATATGCTAAAATGTATGAAGAGTAGGAGACAATATAAGTATCCACATGAGAGCTTAAGAAATATGCCGGATGGGCAGGTACCAAGCGAGCTAGAAATCGAGGAGAGCCCACTAAGAGAAGCCGTTGAAACAGACGGTATGGAAGCTGTTGAAACAGACAGTATGGAAGCCGTTGAAACAGACGGTATGGAAGCTGTTGAAACAGACAGTATGGAAGCCGTTGAAACAGACGGTATGGAAGCTGTTGAAACAGACAGTGTTGAAAATTGTTAAGAGAAAGTAGTGGAAGGTGTATAGCGATGCACGGTAATCGATTGCTACGTGGCGGTACCTGGCCCTGTAGCTCTAGTTGTTGTGGATACTGAGAAATTAGAAAAATATAATGAAGACAAAGTTGTTGTTGAAATGGACATATTAGATGTAATGTAATGATATTAAATGGTAAATGTTTAAGGAAGAAAATGAGAATGAAAAAAATATATGTTAAGAGAAATTGAAAATTAACCTGTTATGTTAAGCGAGTATACTCTAAGAAATTAGTTGTGTAAAAGGAAGATTACTGATTGAAATTAAAGTTTGTTTATAAAGTTTTAAGAAAAGTATTGGTTACACGAGGGCGTGTAATGTGTCAGAATGGCCGTGTCGGAGAATAGATGGTTTGTTTAAATTGAGCACCTTATCGATAGAACGTAGTGTTGGATAAGTCTGTATATCGACAGTGTTGGTTGTTTAGTATCGAGTGAGATGATAGTGGCAACGCTATTTAATCGAGCGTGGCTCTGGGAACGTTGCCGGAAGTCGTTGAAAAAGCACATGGTGAATAGGCAACTACAGAGACTCGCTGCACTCGACAATAAGTTAATAAATATGGAAAATAATATGAATACCGATAACCTCTCGCCGATATATACATATATGAAAATATGAAGTATAGTTTAAGCGAGGACTTAAGTTTTAATAGAAGTAACGCAATTTGATTTTTCAGATCCACTTTTGTGTAGTCTCTGCCTAAATTAACGACAAAAATTAAACAAAATAAGTAAGAATGCCCTAGCTGACTACACTACTACACTGCTACTGCCCGACACTGCCTACACCTACATACACAAATACGCACACACACATGCGGCAGTGCTGGTGTGTGTTGACAGGCTTTGCGCGCGGTCGTGTGTTCCATGGCGCTCCGATTGTGCGGGGGCTCACGGCGGCCCCTGCGTGCAAACAGGCAAATTAGTGTGTGCTATTGTCATAGGAGTCTACCACTCCTACGCAATCGGTCTCGCCGCCTTGGTAGGATGCGGCTGGTGCCGGGATGGTTGTAAGTCAGGTGAGTTCCACTCACGCTCCCACAGGACGCTCTTGAGTGAAAACTCCAGCAGTTTCCACGCTCCCACTACAAAATTGCTGATCATGCAATTGCTAATGATCAGCTGACTGTACACAGGGATGACAAGCAGGTGCAAACAGATGAGCGACGGACTACCAGCCGCGCCTGCTGACGGTTGCGATCTGTTTACAACAGATGGCGCTATAGGAGCGCACAAGTATGCAATCTATCACAAGATGGAGCCACATAAGCATAAAATATACTGCATACTTTTAGGCATCTGATGCCCAAATATGCAATAGGATGAGCTACTACTCGAGTTTATATGCTCTCCACTGAGTCAACGCGAACATAAAGTCATCGAGCTGACCATGCCAACCCCTCCGCTACGGCGGCGTTCCCAAAAACGGGGCCCTGGCGACCGAGAAAGGGCCGGTAATGCCCCAACGGTAAAACATCAGTGGGAAACTGCTGCTCACCGTTGGATGCCCAAACAGGACCAGCCTGCCTCAATGCTCTCCACCTCCTAAATCCATAGAGCGTCTGTGCTAGAATAGCCGGCCCTATGGTTAGTGTCAGTGCCACAATGGCCGGCAACCGAAACATGAAAACACGCCAAGCGTCTGCCTTATAGTGAGCGGCTTGGCGGTCTGCGTCTGTACCGCATCGGTCGGCAGTTGTATTCACCTGGCAGAAGGTATAAAACGCCAGAGCAGATTGCGGCGGAATATTCATATACAGCTGCTACATAGCGCCTAGTATTCCGCTAGAAGAATATGAGAGGACGTGGGCGTTCGCCGGTAGTCATACCTGGTGACTTCAATGCTTGGGCAACCGAGTGGGGGAGCATTAGGACAAATCGGCGCGGCGAAATTCTGCTTAATGAGTTTGCAGTTCTTAATGTGTGCCTTCTAAATGAAGGTAACAAGAGCACATTCAGCAAGTCCGGAAGGGAATCGATAATCGATTTAACATTTGTCAGCCCGGAGCTCGCTCGTATTGCCTCCTGGATGGTATCATCTACCTACATCCATAGTGACCATCGCGCCGTGATCACTAACGTTGCTATAGCAGGCCATAGCTATGTGCCGAGGAATAGGCAGTTAAAATACAAAGAAGGCACTCTGAATGTGGCAGCCTTGTTGAGTGCGCCTTTTACGCCGGACACGGACAGTGATTCTAACTGCCGCGCAGATGCCATGGCCGAAGGTGTCCAGTTTGCCTGCAACTCGTCAATGGCAGCAGCAGCTCATGGTTGGCATAGACGCAAAGCAGTACCATGGTGGAACGAGGAAATTGCAAACGCGCGCAGGGAATGCCTAGCAGCAAGAAGGCGTATGCAAAGGGCGAGAAGGAGCTCACCAACATTCGCTGAGAAACTCGCTATCTATGCTGCCAGCCGAGGCAGGTTTAAAAAGACCATAAGGCAGGGTAAAGCCCGCTGTTTCCAGGAGCTCTGTGAGGCAGCAGACTCCGAACCATTTGGCGCTGCCTAGAAGATCGCAATGGGAAAGCTGTATCGCCAGCCAGTACCCAGCTGCCCCCGACTGCTGGAAACCATTGTCCATTCCTTCTCCTTGGCAGGAGCCGATGTCCACCCCAACCACCATGATTCGGCCGCTGCAAAGGCCACAGGAATTGGAACTAACAGATGAGGCCGAAATCTTGGACATTGCGGCGAAAATAAAGCCAAAAAAGGGCCGGGCCCGGATGGCATCCCAAATGCAGCACTTAAATTACTCATCCAAGCGCACCCTGCGGACTTTGTCAAACTAATCAATATCTGCCTAAAGGAGCGAGCTATCCCGAAGAGATAGAAACTGCAGCGGTTGGTGCTGTTGCCGAAGCCAGGCAAAGATGGCACGGACTCTTCTGCCTATAGACCCTTGTGCATTCTCGAATACCACGGGTAAGATTCTAGAGCGACTGATTTGCAACCGCATCATGAAAGTTCTCACTGCCCGACCAGGCTTGTCGGATAACCAATGTGGTTTTCGGAAGCAAAAAAGCACGGTTGACGCCATAGAAGCGGTCAATAAGCTGGCATCCAGAGCGATAGAAGAATCCAGATGGGCCGGTGGTACCAAACGATACTGTCTGGTGACCAAGAAGATGTGAAGAACGCCTTCAACTTGGCTAATTGGTCGAGAGTTTTTGACGCGCTGATCAGACTTCAAGTACCGTCGTACCTAATAGAGCTGGTGGAGAGCTATTTTAGCGATCGTACCCTACTCTACAACACGAACGAAGGAGAGCGACGCCACAGAGTGACGGGAGGAGTACCTCAAGGTTTCGTACTTGGACCGTGATGTACGACGGAGTACTGCAGTTATCTCTTCCAAAGGGAGCGTAGATAGTAGGATTTTGCGGACGACATTGCTATCATCTCGGTGGCTAAACACATCGGGCAAGTGACGACGGTAAGCAGCGCGGCTATCGACATGGTCATTGACTGGCCGCGCCTAAACGGCTTATCCCTGGCCGAACAAAAAACGGAAGCCGTACTGATTAGCAGCAGGAAGACTGTGGAGAAGGCAATGCTACGGGTTGGCTCAACCATAATTGAGTCCAAGCCGAGCATCAAATATCTTGGAGTCGTAGTTGACCATAAACTCTGATACAAGCAACACCTGGAATTCGCATGCGGGAAAGCAGCGCAAGCAGTGGCTGCAATCAGCCGGATGATGGCTAACACGCGAGGCTCAAAGCAAAAGAGCAGGCGTCTCATTGCTGGGGTGGTTACGTCCACCCTGCTTTACGGCTCAGCAATCTGGGCATCGGCAACTGCAACCCCAGCATACACAAGGGGGTGTAAGGCGGAATACCGGTATATCTGACCCAACAGATAACAGGACACGGTTGTTTTAAAAAATACCAATCAAGTGGTTAATATTTATATAATTTATTAATTTTTGTTTATGATATGTGTGCATGTTTTGATATCAAATTTAATGTAATTAAATAACCTTTCCAAAAAGTACAAGTTTGTATGATTACGTATCACATAGACAAAAATAGAAGCCATTGAAGTTTGAACTATCATAAAACAACAAACCGTGCCAATCAATAGTGGTTGGGCCTCATATACATGTCAAATCCCAAGGATATATCTAATAAATTGTTGCTGTAAATAGTTTTATTCTGAGATCTGAGATCCAAAATATACTTGACCTGCGCCTGCTAAAGACGAACCTACATTATAAATTTCATGACTCCAGCTTTCTATTTAGAGCTTGTGCCAAAAAATTGGGCTTTTTTTCCCATAGTGCACTAGACGCAAAATCCTTGCAGCCAGGATTTCAATATTTGTCCAACTATGCCAATCAATCGAAGAGTGATGCCAGGTAGGTTAAGCATCATATTTATATTTTTTTTTGTGTAACTTGCAGTTTGTTAAGGTTGCATTTTGCTACATCAGCCCGCACCGGTACACCATAGAAAATTTTCGCTTGGAAGATTGACGTAAAGCCCGAATTCCTATTAATAAATGGGTACAGTTGTGAATTGTGATGTTTAACTTATTGTTTGTGGTATATATGTGATCTTTAATTTTAAATTCTTAGTCTAAAATTATTCCTAGATATTAAACACATGTTTCCCATTTTATGTCTACGTTCCCTAACTTGATACTGTCGCTTATGTGATCTTTAATTTTAAATTCTTAGTCTAAAATTATTCCTAGATATTAAACACATGTTTCCCATTTTATGTCTACGTTCCGTAACTTGATACTGTCGCTTGGGACATAGATGTTTTTACGGTTCTGTGTGAAAAGTATAGTCTGCGTTTTCTCCGGGTTGGCTACTATTCTCTATTTTGAAAAGTATTCTTCTAAGTATTTAAAGGATACTTGGAGTTTATATGTGATGTCTTCTACGTTCCCTAACTTGATACTGTCGCTTGGGACATAGATGTTTTTACGGTTCTGTGTGAAAAGTATAGTCTGCGTTTTCTCCGGGTTGGCTACTATTCTCTATTTTGAAAAGTATTCTTCTAAGTATTTAAAGGATACTTGGAGTTTATATGTGATGTCTGATGCAAGTATCCCTGAGCACAAAATGGCTATGTCGTTTGCGAACTTCGAGGCTGTGCAATATCTTAAAGACGGGAAGTGTGCGGTGAAAATATTGTTAAGCAAGGGTGAGAGGCAGGAACCTTGTGGACACTCTGCCGCGGTCCTCTACCATTATTGTTATACTGGTTTCCGTAATTATTATTATTACGGTAGTAACCACGTCCATTTGAGTTATTTCCTCTACCTCGGTAATTACCTCTTAAGTTATTACCTCGGAAGGCATGTCCTCTTTGGGCATGTAGCACTGAACTCAGATTGCCAGTCACTTGCGTACTGCAATGGATATACTTGGTAATAGCTTCATTCATTGTTTTGAATGTGCCAGCTTCTAATATAGTTTTTAGCTTGCCATGTTCACAATTTTTGATCAAGACACCAATAGCTTCCTTGGTGCTAAATTTGTCAGCATGTTCTGAATTCAGTCCCTCATCGATATACGAAGATTCTGGTAACTTTCGTAAATTATCGATTTCATTACTGAATTGTGTGGCTGGCTTTCTTTTTTGGTAAACATTGACCATCTTCGCTTTCACTACTTAGGATGTTTCACCGATAATTGTATCTTGTTGATTGTGGTCTCATATTGGACTTTATAGAGGGTTGAACCAATTATTTTAGATTTAATTACTTCAATCGCAATTTCTTCATAAGTTCCCTTAATTTCCTCGAAACTTCTTTTATGTAAGCCCTTTGTGCAGCTGCTATCGTAATAGGTTTTTGTTCTATTACGCTGTTATTTGAATTGTCGTCTTATCAGAATTCTCTTGATCTGACAGTTGGGGTAATGTTACTACCGCTTGCATTGTAAGATTAAACATGTCTCTTTCTGATAACTTTGAGCTTGATTACTCTTCAGTATCAGAACCAAGGTTTTCTACGCCTTCCCTTTGTGTCAACTCTGATTCTTTATCTGTTTCAAACGTCAAAGGTGTACCTTATTGATATTGTTAATTTATGCCTTTCTTTTACAGTTGGCAAGTTTTCTCTAAACTTGTTTATGACTTTCGATACTTGAGACCAGTGTTTGCTGGATAATCTTTCTCTATTGTCATAGATTACTTGACGTACATCATTAAAGCATTCTACTAATATGTTGGCATGTTTGTTTATTGTTATTCTTTGAATATGCCTATTTTGCATTAGGCATTTATAAGATTTATCGAAATTATTTTGAATTTCTTGGAAACGCGCAACAATATATTCGGTGAGACCAATTTCTGAACTCTAGTTTTGAAGTGAGGATCTCTAATGTAAACTTGTCTTAGAAGAAATACACAAAAATAGCGTATCGCAAATTTCCCTCCCGTAGAATAGTTAAGTCAACTGCCTAATAATTCGTTGTGTAGGGTAAGACAATGACTTTGAAGCCGATTTAACTAAACAACTAATCTCACTCATTTGACTTTGACCCCCATTTCTCGCCCGTGGCGAGGGGTCGGCGTAGTCCTTTAAAATATTTTTGATGATGGTAGAAGAATACTACTAACATCCCGAAAATAGCGGAAGGTAAGTAACAAGTCTGCACTTAATTCAAGTGAAAACTTTTAAAACAATTATTTCCATTGTTAAAACGTAGCGCAACCCTACAAACATCGCATTCTGTTTGTGTAAGTCCAGTGCACTGCGGAAATGTGCACCGCTGTCATCAAAAATTAAAAAGTCTCAAATTTGGCGGCAAACTTATTACATGTGGGTAATAACAAATATTAACCGACTGCCACATTTATGGAAAATCGATCATCAATCGATAATGCGAAAGCAGCGGTTCCGATCTAATAATATTAATAATGTTATTAACAAATTCAAATCTGTGCGGTTATGCAGCAGCTGCCGCGTACCGAGATGTTCATAAGATTTTCTTATACTTCCCGATATATATTTAACCATTTTTTTCGACAGTTCCACCTAACTTTATAATAAGAAGGTACTGTGAAAATTGCAAGCTTCTAGCTTTTACCGTTTGGGCTGCCCAAATGTCACCAGTCAGTCAGTCACTCAGTCAGTCAGTCAGGTTAAACTCTTATACGTATAGATTCTATTGCGTACTATCGCTTAAAAATTATTTTTTTTTTAATACTGTACATTTTATTAGCCCTGCTCATATAACGTTTCTTCAAAATTGTACTGTGTTATTCGTAGTGTTAAAACGAACTGTGCAATGTTTACAACTGCTATAATTAACAGTAATATCCACATTGCTAAGATATCAAATGAAGGATGATATTTACGACGTTGGCCGTATTATCTTTTGTCTGACTATCGTCAGAACTGAACCAATCCATTTTATTTTATTTGGACAAAACTATGACATACTATATTCTAATATTCTGGTTATAATAATGATAATAATATTCTGATATTAAATTATTAAATGTGAGTTTAATACGCCATATGGCGGAGAGAAAAGTTAGTGCGTTTAAAATTTACTTTTTTACAATATTTGTGTTTTCTACCTAATGGTTGTTCAGCTTTACTGGCCAAACGCTAACCGGGCGATGCAATTATCGCTGGGTATTATTTTTACATATTTATATTAATGCTATAACAACAAGTAAGAATGGTATAGTCGAGTATACTCGACTTCGAAACTCCCTGTACCCAGGTCAAAAATTTCCGATCGCATCTTCGTAATCTTACACATACACAAGGACGCACACACACGAGCCACTGCGCAAGCGACAGCGCAAGCGAGGCAGTTTAAATGGTGGCTGTGCTTCTTCTTCACCCCTCTCTGCAGCACTGAATCTTCTTTCGTGAATAACTTCCATGTTTATTATCCGATCGACTTGAAATTTGGACAGTAGATTAAGATTAAGACTACAGTATTGTTCATGACGAATCTTAAAGCTATATATTGAAAATTGTTACTGTAAAACGGGTTTTATCGGTTTGCGGGGAACGGGGGGAGATATCTAAAATATGAAACAAACTTGATCTGCGTATGGTATACAGGAACCTACATTCCAAATTTAGTGTCTCTAGCTCTTATAGTTGCTGAGATAGACGCGTTCATACGGACAGACAGACGGACATGGCCAAATTGAAATCTCTTTTGATACTGATCAATAATTACATACATTTGCACAGATTTAGTACCCCTTTTACCCATTTTATGGGTACAGGGAGTAAAAATTCGTTGTACACCCTTATGGTGCTGTCGGTCATCCTTCTCTAGTCTTCTTGGGGTTACGTCCTTCATGAAAATGTCTTCTATGAAGACTTCCTTTTATTGTTGCTGTATTTCTTGCGGCTGCTGGCAGTGAATGCAAGTGTGTTCACAGTGCGGTGAATATAATGGCCCCTAACAGTCCTTAGGGCACATCATCTTCGGATTTGGAACCGGCTGTGGTTTAGTTTTTATATGTATCAAGTTTTTATTTGTATCAAGTTTTTATTTGTGGTACAGGGGCTAGTGAATGTTTTGGCAAGTTGTTAAGATACTCGAGCTCACTGTTTAACTTTGTGGCAACGTTCGAATTTGTTAGAACGTTGCTCTTGTACAACGTTTTTATTATGTCTCACTCAGATATGCTTCTTTAATATTAGTCCAGCCGTATTCCTTAAAAGTTGTAGTTGTTGTGTGTTCCAGTAGTGAATTTAATATATTTCCAGTTGTAAGCAGCCGCTTCTAACTGTTGAAGTTATGCACTGCTCCATGCAGGGTATTGTGACATTGTCACGGTTGCCATGTAATATGTTTCCAGTATCAGTTTTGAATTCAATTCATCGGCATAATAATAACTCTGTAGTGTTTCGTTTTGCAGTCAGTTTATTAATGCCCATCAGGTGTTTTCCTTTAAGTATTCTTAGCCTAAACTGCGCAACTACGCTGCCACAAAATAGCGGCAGCGAGTTGCCGCATTATGTATTAGCTTATATGTTCAGCGCTGATAGCAGCGAGAGTGCGAGGGAGAATGTTATGTACACAGATAGAGAGAGCGCAGTCCCGCATGCTAAACATACCGACTCGGCACTTATGCTGCCCATTGTATACTTGTGGGATCATATTACTTTAGCACTTGAGATATGGTTGGGACTTTGGTTTATGTAAACATTGCAGCAAAGTGGTACAATGTGTTTGATATAAAAGACACTGAGTACAGTGTTTATTCGATTTGTGTGTATACCACAAATTAATAAACTTGAAAAATAGAAAGTCGAGATTTTACAAGAAGTTTTTGATTGCACTTAACATACATTGCTAAATTAATTACATAAGAAGATGTAGGTTACACTTTCAGCGGGATCCTAAAAGGTTTTATAACTTCGTTAATGCGAAGCGTAGGTCAACACTTCCATCAACCGTATTTTTTGAAAAACGAAGCCTGATTCTGATCAGGCTATCGCCGATCGATAGCTTGTTATCAAGCGATTCCAAGAAAAAGCAAATATTGTTTACACTGACTTTAGTAAGGCTTTTAACACTGTTATGATATGGGTATCCTTTTAGATCCCAAGCTTAAGTTTGACAAGCATATCTTTTCCAAAGCTAATCGTGCCTTTAGCGTCCTAGGTTTCATCAAGCATTGGTTGAAAAAATTCAACGATCCCTTCATTACTCAAACTCTTTATGGATTTATGGCAGGACGCTTGCAGGAAGGCTTATAAACCTTAGCTAATATCTGTACACACTGGTAAAGGCTTGCCTTCATACTAATACTCAATCTACCATCTTCTGTTAGTTTCTGTCTTCCCCTGCTCCTTAACATTACATTAACATTATGAAAGTGCTTTAAGCACCATGTAAAATAATACATATATATAAGTTTATCAAAAAACAAGAAAGAGCGGCTATCTTCGGGTGCCGAAGCTATATACCCTAGCAGGAATGTTATTTGTACAAAACTTAATTTTTGTTTGATTGCTCCTAAGGGAGCCATGTGTTCCGATTTTGATCAAATAATAGGAAACTATTTGAAGTATTATAAAACTATAAGTTTGGATGAAATATTTGTATAAGCAAAAAGTTTGATATAGTGATATAGTGGTCTGATCTTGACCACATTTGGCCAGATTATATAAACCCTCTAGAGACTCGGCTTGGGAAAGTTTGGTAAGGATACATCAATAACAAAAAAGTTTTTCATACAAAAACATATTTGTCGATCGACCATTCCTATGGCAGCTATATGTTATAGTGGTCTGATCCAGCCGGTTCCGACATATGTACTGCCTGCATTAAAAAGAAGGGTCTGTGCCAAGTTTCATTACGATAGCTTTAAAACTGAGAGACTAGTTTGCAGAGAAACAGACGACCAGACGGGCAGACGGACATAGCTATATCGACTCGGCTATTCATGCTGATTCAGAATATATATACTTTGTTGGGTCGGAAACGTCTCCTTCAGTCCATTACACATTTCGAGACAAAATTATAATACCCTCACCAAGACTCATGCAGAACTATAGCCCGATGAAAATCTAACTTATACCACAGCTGTAGAAGGCGAGATTAGGACCACGTCAGACACACCGGTATATAGCAAGCAATATCCTTACCCCGCTTCCCTAAGAATAGAAGTAGATAAACAGATTAACCAACTGTTGGATGATGGTATAATAAGACCCTCACGGTCACCCTATAATGCACCCGTATGGGTAGTACCAAAGAAAGCTGACGCATCTGGGGAGAGGAAATATAGAATTGTCATAGATTATAGGAAGTTAAGCGCAGTAACAGTATCGGATCGGTACCCGATCGCGGAGATTGGGGAGATTATCGCACAATTGGGTGAAAATAAATACTTCTCAGTTCTCGATCTGCAAAGCGGTTTTCATCAGATTCCCCTCCAGGGAAGAGATATAGAAAAGACAGCATTATCAGTGAACGGCGGGAAATTCGAGTTCACTAGACTACCGTTTGGACTAAAGAATTCTCCATCGATATTCCAGAGAACTTTAGATGACATCTTACGAGACCATGTCAGAAAGAGATGCTACGTCTATATCGATGATATTATAGTTTTCAGTCAATCAGAAGGTGAGCACACTCAAGATCTCGACGCAATATTCTCTACCTTGGCCAAAGCCAATATAAAGGTTCAAATCGACAAATGCGAGTTTTTCAAGACCGAGGTTGATTTATTAGGTTTCACTATTTCCGCTAACGGCGTTAAAACCAATATCGATAAAGTTAAAGCCATTCATAATTTTCCAGAGCCTAAGACATTAAAGGACTTACGATCTTTCTTAGGCTTATCTAGTTACTACAGACGTTTTATTCGCGATTTCGCTAAACTAGCGAAACCGCTAACAACCCTACTCAGGAGAGAGAATGGTCGTGTCGAAAAATATTTCCAATAAAGTAAAAATAACGATTGACCATAATTGCATAGAAGCTTTTGAGAAAATTAAGAACACATTGGTTTCGTTAGACGTGATACTTGCATACCCAGATTTCAAAAAAGAGTTTCAACTCACAACAGATGCTTCGAACTACGCCATCAGTGCGGTACTAGTCCAAAATGGAACACCCAATACATTAATTTCTCGTACGCTATCAAAAACAGAAGAGAACTACGCCACAAATGAAAAAGAGATGTTGGCGATAGTATGGGGTCTTCAAAGCCTACGTATTTACCTTTACGGTACTTCCAAAGTCATCATTCACACCGACCATCAGCCTCTAACCTTCGCATTAAGTAGTAAAAACCACAATGGCTAGCTCAAAAGGTGGAAAAGCTACCTTGAAGAGTACAACCATGAACTCCGTTATAAGCCAGGAACTTCAAATGTAGTAGCCGACGCTCTTTCTAGGAATCTCCCCGTTGCACAGATCAATAGTACCACAGCCACAATACACAGCGACGATAGTTCTTCACATAATATGATTCCAGCTATAGGAGCCTCGGAAGAATCTTATAGATTCGAACTACCTTTCCGCAGTATCACAGGCATACTGTCAAGAAGAGCGACTATTCTGAGGAAGACTTGTTAAAAATATTGAAGGAAAGGCTTGACTCTAAACTAATAAATGGCTTATTTACTTCCGAGAGTATAATGAGAAAAATTCAGAACATCTACCCCATACACTTCAGTAGTTACAAATTCAGATACACGCAAACTTAGGTAAAGGACGTAACATTAGAATCAGACCAGACAGAGATCATAACCAAGGATCGATTGCTCATAGAAACCCAATAGAAAACAAAATACTTAGACTAAGTAAATATTTCTTCCCCGGATTAACAAAAAAGGTCAATTCCATCGCTAAGCAATGCGAGACATACAAGCTAGTGAAATACGATAGACACCCACAACATGGCGAAATTCAGGCGACACCAATCCCCACGTATCCAGGACAGATAATTCATGTAGACTTGTACACGACAGAAAAAAAGGTAGTATTCACGGCAATAGATAAATTTTCAAAGTACGCTCAAATAAAGGCGGTAAAATCAAAAGCAGCGGAAGATTTGAAACTACCCCTGCAGGAGATTATGATAGCATTCGGCATGCCAAAATTAGTTGTCATGGACAATGAAAAGGCCTTGAGTGCACCTTCGATCAGATTTTTGTTGAAAGACCAGCTCAAAGCAGAAGTTTACACGACACCACCGTATGCATCCACAAGCAAAGGTCAAATCGAAAGATTTCACTCAATCATGAGATGTCTTAAAAAAGATGAGGACACAGCCAGTTTCAAAGATTTGATTTTCAAAACCGTACAAGAGTACAATCAGACAAGCCACTCCACTACCAAGAAAAAACCCATAGATATATTTTTCGGAAATAAACACATATCGGACCCATAGGAATTAGAAAAAGCCAGGAAACAAGTTAGCAAGGATATTAGTAAACAAGTAAGAACGTTGCAGTCGGACGCACCCGACTGCAGAATACTATGTTACCAGCCCTATATAATTTGGTTATTTGTGTGTTCAGAAAGAGACGCGAAAAAAACTGCACAGGTGTGAGAGGTGTGGTCGATCTCGACACTTCGTAAATTGACGGTATACACCAACAGGTGTACCAAGTTTGGTTGCTCTAGCTCAAAGATAAAGGCAAAAAAATTGCGTTCATACGAACAGACGCACAGACGGACATTTCGCAAACCCAATATACTATTTTCCCTTCGGGAACATAGTATAAAAACAATAAGAAGGCCTCACATACCATAACCGGAAAAGAAAGCCAATTAGGAACTATAAAGAATTCGAAATTATCTATGTTAAAATTGATAAGAGATTGGGATCGAAATTGACTCCAAAGTACAAAAAAGAAATAGTTCTGACAGATAAAAACACGACCGTCAAAACACAGTCAGGCAAGATAGTTCACAAAAATAATATCAAAAAAGTAAGAACGTTGCAGTCGGACGCACCCGACTGCAGAATACTATGTTCCCAGTCCTATATAATTTGGTTAGTTTTGTGTTCAGAAAGAGACGCGAAAAAAAATGCACAGGTGTGAGATATAGATTTTGCTCTTTTGTGGGCGAGGGGGTGGGGGGGTCCAACAATTTTTGATGCAGATTTGTCCAGGGGATCAACATTAGTATGTATATCAAATTTGGTGTCTACCTGTACAGGTGTGGGAGATATAGATTTTTCTCATTTGCCGGGGAGGGGGTGGGGGTGTCAAAATTTTTTGATGCAGATTTGTCAGGAATTTTAACATTAGTCTGTATGCCAAATTTGGTGACTATAGCTTTAAAATTGGGGAAGATACAGGTTTTCCCCAAATTGCGGTAGAAGGGGTGGTGGTGGGGGGTCGATCTCGACACTTCATAAATTGACGGTATACACCAACAGGTGTACCAAGTTTGGTTGCTCTAGCTCAAAGATAAAGGCAAAAAAATTGCGTTCATACGGACAGACGGACAGACGGACATTTCGCAAACCCAATATACTATTTTCCCTTCGGGAACATAGTATAAAAACTACATCCAAACACGAGACTTTCCAAGAAAAATTTGTATCCATATTAAAATACCGATTGCAACTCTTTAATAACGATTAAAATAATTTAATTCACGCAATAAATTGATCAAAAACGAACACTATAAATTCTATAATATTGTCAGAAGCAGAGGTATCCAAAATAGAAGAAGTCTTATAGCCTGTTTCCACTACAGCCAAAAAATTTAACATTTCAAAAATGTGGATGATGGTGTTTCCACGGTCAAATGTGCAATTTGTCATTTGCCCGAAATAAATCAGCTGTTCGGCTTGTTTTGATGAAAATTTTCACAAAAAGTGAAAAATATCGCAAATAATGGCAGAACTGTAAAAAGTCAAAGTTGCATATCAATAGGCATTTAGTTGAGATGTGTTCGTACGGTTTTGAACAATTGGAAGATGTCTGGGATGCGGAGATGGGAGCAATTTGCAATGAAACTGCGAGTGCGCACCTGTGAAGTGCACAAACTTCAATGCTCCTAAAAGGCGGTGTACCTTGTCAAAATGGTGCCATTTCGAGGGTGCACCTCTGGACAAACCTTCCCTTTTAATCTCATCCTTACTAAATACAGGAACATTAAGATATAAGCATTTTACTATTTATTTCAAAAATTAATTTTGGCAAACAACTTGTCATTGTTTACCTTTGCACCAGGTAATCGATAAACATCGTGAGTTTGATAAGAAAATACAAAAAAATGCCGCGGCGAATGGCATTATATTAAATATATGACGGATTTTTAATTTTTTTCCTTATGGGATTTTCTACAGAAAAAATGTGACGAATTTCCAAAATCAAAAAAATTACGAAAAATGTAGAAATATGATGTCGTGGAAACAGGCTATTAGATAGTGAGGAAGGAATGTTTATTAATGTAGAAGAACTATTGGAATTCGCAAAAATAAAAATAGCCACAAATGGCAAAAATACATGCTCTTTATGATAAACATACCTTTACTCATAAAGGAACCTTGCATTTCTATGATAATTAAAGCAATAAAGAAAGATAAAGTAATAAACGAAAACAAATATGAAAATATCATGATCTGTAAGAAAACAATATGAGCCCATCCATATAAAAGAATGCGATACTCATAGTGATAAAACAATTTGTAATAGAAATAATATCCTAGACCTAAGTAATGACTCCTGCATAACACCGAATCTACAAAATCGAAAGCCATACTGCAAGTCCGTCAACAGCCAGCACATCCCGGATCATCAAGAAATACTAACCGGCATCATACTGCTCAACGATTTCAAGGGAAAAATCAAAACTGACCAGAAGGAAATGGAGCTGTTGGGAACTTATCTGATACAGTTTCAGAATTCAACAACAAGGATCGCTGATGACGAATATGAAGCAAGGGAATCGAAATACGCAGAGGCAAATTTGGCATACAGACTAGTGTCGGCCCCCTGGACGAATCTGCATCAAAAAATTGATGACTCGCCACCCCCTCCCTCGCAAATGAGCAAAATTTATATCACCGACACCTGTATAGGTAGAGTCACCAAATTTGGCATACAGACCAATATTGGCCCCATGGGAAAATATGCATCAACAAATTTCGTTTTGCATTATTTTAATTACCTGTAGTATTTTTCAATTGTTTTACCAGCTGTAGCAGATGCTGTGGATCAACTTTATTTATATTGCTGGAGGCCGGCAAGTTCACTATTCCGCCTCCACAAGCACTACCAGGCCCAAATATCAATTTGATTAACTTTTTAATTGGTGCAGAAGCCTACCCACTAAAAGGTTATTTATTGAGACCCTAAGACTGAAAAATTGAACGAAAAGCTATCAATTGCCAGAAAGTGTATTTAAGGCGCATTTTAAGTAGGAAATGGCGAATTATACAGACACAAAACCTAGCACACCAATTCACATAATAAAATGTGCTGCAACTTGCACAATTTTGTAAGAAAACGTAAGACGCACGTCATATTGTAATATAAGCAGTCAATCAACAATGAATGTCACAAATGAGTTAACAGAATACTTCTGGGACTTTAGACATTGACTTTGACACTTAAACAATAATTAAACACTTGTATATTACTGTCTGTCCGATCCCGGCTTGAACTAATTACTGTCATCAACAGGTCAATTTGAAATTCTAAGTCCGCACCAAGGTTTAACCCCTTATCTAAGTTTCTAACCCTTACAGTTCTATTTATTATTATTAGAACCACTTGTATTGAACTTTTTTTATCACTTTTGTAAAATCTTCGCTTTTTCATCCAAATGTAAGTTCGGTACTAGCTGATCTATGCAGGTCAGTCAGTTTGTAAGGCATCCACCTTACAGACGGGAGCACTAGGGTTCGCATCTAGCCGACTACTAGGGCAAAAAAAATTTCTAACAATAAGGTCACTATCCTCATCAGTGATGCTTGGCAGCATCCGAAAAAGCGCTATATGTACAAGCCA
The DNA here is from genome assembly GCA_035043065.1 of Hirtodrosophila confusa. Classification (NCBI taxonomy): domain Eukaryota; kingdom Metazoa; phylum Arthropoda; class Insecta; order Diptera; family Drosophilidae; genus Hirtodrosophila; species Hirtodrosophila confusa. The sequence continues at coordinate 1,812,255 of JAWNNI010000177.1, read as the reverse complement.
ATACTTTTCATATCTACCTTTCTATATTCACCCCGAATTGTTGACGTCAAGCCTGTTAAATACTTCATTTACAAATTATACGTCGCTAAACAAACATTCTATAAACTCACCTGTTCAGCTACAAATTACTCACACTTTTTACTCCCTGTACCCATCAAATGGGTAAAAAGGGGGTACTAAGTCTATGTAAATGTATGAAGGAGACATCTCCGACCCTATAAAGTATATATATTCTTGATCAGTATCAGAAGAGATTTCGATTTGGCCATGTCCGTCTGTCCGTCCGTATGTATGAACGCAAGGATCTCAGCAACTATAAGAGCTAGAGACACCAAATTTTGAATGTAGGTTCGTGTATAGCTGGAGCAGGTCAAGTTTATTTTAGATTTGAGATATTCCCCCCATTCCCCCGCTATTCGATACAAACCGTTTTACAGTAACAGTTTTCAAGATATTGCTTTGGGATTTGGCATGTACTTTGGTCACTCTTAATCTACTGTTCAAATTTCAAGTTGATCAGATAATAAACACGGAAGTTATTCAGATGCAATGCTGCAGCGCGGGGGATAAAGCACAGACACAACTGGAAATGCCTGGCTTGCGCTATGGCTCGTGCGTGTGCGTATTTGTGTATGTCTGTATGTATGTGTAAGTGTACGAAGATGCGATTGTAAACTTTTAGCCTGGGTACAGGGAGTTTTGTAGTCCGGTATACTCGACTAAAGCATTCCTACTTGTTTCTATTGCTTATCCGGTATATTTTTATTTCTGTACTCTTTTAAAGTGTCGTTCCATAACGCGGTTCGATTTTCAACAGCCAAAATTAAACTTTCCGTGCAGATTTTCTGCATTGTATGTCACTCAGCGGTGCACAAAAAACTAAAACCGATTCTAGCGCTGAGCAGCGTCGCTCAGAAAAATCGCTCAACAAATACGTGGCTACATAAATGTAGCCTCATAGGCTTTAATATTTTTCGTCGCTCGAGAGGAGGTCGCTCAGTCGCTTATTGCTCAGTGCATGGCCGATGCCGAGGCCTAAGGCGGGATTCTACAAAATTCCACCCACAATCATAGAAATTTTCGGAAAACGTTTTTTTTACCATCCAATAGGCTTCAACCTCATTTTCAAAGCTCTACACATTAAATAATTCAATACGTTTCTGACCGATTTTGGAAAATGCACCTCTACGATCGAAAAATTTGTGGAAAAAAATTTAATTTTTCGTGATTTCAAACTTATTTTCAAGGTTCTACACAAAAACGTAATAGGTTCGGTACTCAACGATTTTGGAAAATCGACCCCACGGTCGAAAAGTTCGTGTAACAATTGATCATTGACCATTGATCAAATTATAGGAAACTATTTGAAGTATTATAAAAATCTCACTTAGTTTAGATGAAATATTTGTATAAACAAAAAGTTTGATATAGTGATATAGTGGTCTTATTTTGACCAAATTTGGACAGCATAAACTGTCTAGAGACTCGGCTTAGGAAAGTTTGGTAAGGATACATTAATAAACATAAAAGTTGATCATACAAATACATATTTGTCGACTGATCATTCCTATGGCAGCTATACGTTATAGTAGTCTGATCCGGCCGGTTCCGACATACGTACTGCCTGCATTAAAAAGAAGGGTCTGTGCCAAGTTTCATTACGATAGCTTTAAAACTGAGAGACTAGTTTGCAGAGAAACAGACGGACAGACGGACGTCGCTATATCGGCTCGGAATATATATACTTTGTTGGGTCGGAAACGTCTCCTTCAGTCCATTACACATTTCGAGATAATTCAAAAGAGTGAACCGATTTTTGAAAATCATATACATTTAAATTTGTAAATCATCAAGCTACCAAATTTTTAAAAGTTCCTAATTTTAAAATGTTTGTTTAACTGTTATAGCTCGGTAAAGTTGGGTACATTGTTAACATTTTGAAAAGATTTAAAATAGAAATGGCTTATTATCCGATCGACTTGAATTTCAGACAGTAGATTAAGAGTGACCAAAGTATTGTACATGCCAAATCCCAAATCTATATCTTGAAAATTGTTACTGTTAACCGGTTCTTAACGAATTGCGGGGGAACGGGGGGAGAAAATATGAATCAAACTTGATCTGCGTATAGTATACGGGAACCTACATCTTAAATTTGGTGTCTCTAGTTCTTATAGTTGCTGAGATCTACGCGTTCATACGAATAGACGGACAGACAGACGGACATGGCCAAATCGAAATCTCTTTTGACACTGATCAAGAATATATATACTTTATAGGGTCGGAGATGTCTCCTTCTGCCTGTTACACACAATTGCACAAATCCAATACCCCCTTTTTACCCATTTTATGGGTACAGGGAGTAAAAATAGTGGCTTTAAAATACCTTCAGCACAGTACCTAAGCACACAGCTTGGTACTCCATCAGGTCCCGGTGAAAATACGGGCTTAATGGCCTTTAAATCACGTAGAAGCGAACTTTCAGTTATTAAAGGTCCAAAAATGCATTTGGAGTTATTTACATGATAAGGATAAGGCGAAATCATATGATAAGGTTGTGAACTATAAGTCGTTTGAAAAAATTCGGCAAAAAGATCGGCAATAGCCTGATCTGAGTCAGCTGTCTTTTTTCGAAAAATACAGTTGATGGAAGTGTGGATGACCTACGCTTCGCATTAACGAAGTTATAAAACCTTTTAGGATCCCGCTGAAACTGTAACCTACAGCTTCTGAGGTAATTGTTATAACAGTGTATATTAAGTACAGAGAAGTTAGATCGGGCAATCAAATAGCGCGAAAAATCCAAGAAAGAGCCAGATTCCTTGAACTTTTTGTACAATCTCGACTTTCTATTTTTTAAGTTAGTTAAATTCCGTGTAAACCACGCAGGTTTGTTAGACCTACGTGGGTTACAAAATGGAACACAGGAATCAATTAATGAATTTAAAGTTAAATAAAAATATTCGATTGCACAATCCATATCTCTACACATGTACAGCTGGGACCAGTCAGTCTGGGATAGGAGCAGAGCAAGTTTAGAAAAATCGGTTTTCCGAAATTGACGAACTCGCTCTGCAAATTTTCTGCCTGGGCTTGGCATTCTGGCGGGTAAGTCAATCAACACTTCCAAAGATGGGTGATAAGGATCTTCAGGAATGGATATAGGTATAGTCCGGGAGATAGAATAGAGGGAGGAATCCAAGACAAAAATAAGATCAAGTATTTTATGTAAAGAATTTGGGATACCATTGATTTGACACAATGACATCCCAAATAAACTATCAATAAAATCATGCTGAGTCGTGGGTGTCAACACGCTGGAGTCAGGACTAGAAATCCAGGTAGTTCCGGCAATATTAAAATCACCAAGAACTACAAGAAAATCACGATCAGAAAGCATAGATGAGACAGAATGTATAGCAGAAGCATGCGAAGAATAAACAGAGAAATCTGAAGAAGGTGGTATATATGAACAAGTATTAAAAAAACAAACTCCACAAAAACTAACTTTAACAGCAATAAATTCAATATCTACAGAGCTATCGGTTATTACTATCTTAGATGACAAATCAACGTCAACAGCAATAAGTACACCACCACCACGACGAGTAGTACGATCTTTTCTATATATAGAGAATTTATTAGAAAGAATTTCAGAATTAAGAATGTCGGGCCTTAGCCATGTTTCAGAAAAGGCAACGACATGGAAATGAAAAGTTAAGCTATTTAGGTAAAGATTACTAAGTTTACTACAAAGACCTCTTACATTCTGATAGCCCAGTGAGAGGGAAGATATTAGCTTTTTGAACTATCAGAGACTACACGAGGTGGATTGGAACTACCACCGGAAGTAGGAAGTGAAATCGGAGGGCGATTTTTCTTTTTTTGCAGTATATTCCTTAATAACTTAGTGGTCAGGCCAGAATTCTTTACAACAAAAATTGTTGAAATATTCAGCCGGAACACTTATTTTGAAACACGAAATTTCCCGAGGATAAGCAAATTTAACTTTCTCCACCGTAATATGGGCTTTTGACTTGGCCTGTATAAAGGCCTTGACATCATCAGATGTAGTGTCAGGGGCAAGCCGCGAAACAAAGATTTGTTTCCGTGGTGGAACAGCTACAAGGGTCGTATTACCAACCGAAATATGAGCATCCAATGGAGCCATGCTAACGGTTGATTGACCAGATAATTCGGCTGAAAGACTGACATTATTAATACTAGGCTGTTGGCCTGCATCAACACTGCTAACAATCACCGAATCAGGAATCTCTTCGGGGTCAGAAGAAACCACATCCATGGGTAAGATGTTGTTCTCGTCACTTCTGATCAAAATATGGGATGAAGGGGATGATAAATTAATCAACTCTAACTGTTTGGTAGCGGATGTAGTGGGTAAGTGAGTAGGGAGCGAAAGTTCATTAGGGCCAATGGACAGTCTAAGATTAGCCTTTTTCCGTTTGGGAGACTCATTTAAGAGTTTCATACTCTTAAACTCGGTTTCCAAATCAGAGAAACCATCAAACAGTTTTTTAAACCGAGCGAATATGTCTCCAAAGCCTTTCTTAGTCTGCCTCATAAATGCCATATCTTTTTCAACGTCCCTACATGATTCACAAGTCCACTTTAAGCCAGACTTGGACTCAATCTGGTCGATTATTCTGCCGTTAAGGCCTGCACATTTTTCGTGTGAAACGTTGTCACACAGCCAGCAGCAAACAAAACCCATTTTTACGTTTACACGAACCTGGCAATTTTTATTATAGCAGACAACCATTATATTAAAAGAAATAATTTAAAAAGATGAAAAATAAATTTAAAAAAACAACTGCACAAAAAATAAAAAGTACGAACAAAAAAGAAGGCACACTAGGGTTAAAACTGTTGACGAGGAAAATACACAAAAGTGATGCGCAAGAAAAAAACACGTCCGTTGCGAATGCGAGAAAAAAATCTCTTTGGCTATTTACAACTATAAGGACAAAGTTGAATTACATTGTGATGCTAGTTCTCTTGGGTTTGTGTTAATGCAGAAAAAAGACGACGGTAAATTACATCAGATTTTTTATTTTGTCAAAACGAACGTCTGAAACAGAATCGAAATATCATAGCTTTGAGTTAGAGACACTTGCTATTATTTATGCGTTGCGTAGATTAATTAAATTAAATTAATAAATCAAGAGAAAAAGTTTAGAATTGTCACGGATTGTAACTCTTTAACACTTACATTGAATAAAATTAAAATTGAATCCCAGAATAGCTAGGTGGGCGCTAGAGTTACAAAATTATGACTATGAATTAGTTCATAGAGCTGGTGATAAAATGAAACATGTTGATGCATTAAGTAGATGTACAAATGTATTGGTGATCGAAACAAATAGTTTTGAAGACAACCTAATCATATGCCAAGCAAAAGATAAAAAAATTCAGAATATGAAAAGATTATTGGAAAGGAGTGAACACAAATTTTTTGAGATGCGAAATGGAATAGTATATAGGAAATCTGGTGATGGTAGATTGCAGTTCTATGTGCCAGAAGACATGGAAAGTCATGTGTTGCGAGATAAAATGTTAGACGTGATTACAAAGAGTTACAGGTTTGCTAATGACAAAGAAAAGTGTAGTAGTCACATAGAAAATTGTTTAAAATGTGTTGCGTTTGCTCCAAAGTCTGGAAAAAAAAGGGATTTTTAAATAGTATGCCGAAAGGGGTCAAGCCATTTGAATTAATTCATATTGATCACTATGGACCCGTGGCTGCAGGAAGGGCAAAAAGCATATATTTGTGGTGGTGGATGGATTGGTGCAGTAAAAACAACGAGCACTAGAGAGGTAATTAAGGCATAAGGGATTAATTTAGAACTTAAAGCAGGCCAAAATGTATTGTTTCTGATAGTGGGAGGGGTTTTACATCGAATGAATTTGATCAGTTTTTAAGCGAATGTAAAGTAAAACATATAAAAATAGCGAATGGTTCTCCACAGGCAAATGGGCAAGTAGAGAGAATTAACAGAAGTTTGGGACCTATGATTTCAATGCTAACCAAACCAGAAAAGGGAGTGCATTGGGATATGGTGATAGAAAATGTTGAATATTCAATTAATAACACAATACATCGAAGCATCAAACAACTTCCAAGTAATGTTGTTTGGAATAGGGCAAAGGGGTGAAGTTTTTGATGAATTAAGAGAAAAGCAAGAAGAGTATAGTGATATTGATGTTACAAGAGACATAAAAAAAATTAGAAAAGAAGCAGAAGAGGTGCAGAAGAGTATAATGAAGCCTATTATAACAAACATAAGAAAAAGTCTAACGTTTATAAAAAAGTAGGACATTACAGTAGGAGCATCAATAAAACTAATCCCAAAACATAAAGGGCCATATGTTATAATAATTATATAAAAGTGCTGAGGAATGACCGATTTTTATTAAAAGATGTTGAAGGTTTTCAAGTTAGCCGAAATCCTTATCAGGGTGTTTGGAGTGCTCAGAACATAAGGCACTGGGTAAGAAAAAAATAGAAAAAATAAATATATATATATAATAAAATTTCGACTATCAAAAATTTTAATTTCAATACAAATAAAAACCAAAGAAACGCAAAAATGGTTGTAAAATATTAGGATAAATTCGAAAAAATAAATTAAACAAATACCTGTTTTAATTTATTTATTATTTATTTATTTATATATTTGAGATTATAGAATTTGTAAAATACGTTGTGTAACATATAATATAATTTATACATGATAATGACGTCTTTATAAGAAATTTGGATCAGGGGATACAACTGTCAGGATGGCCGAGTTGTAGAAGGATAAATACATAAGCACTCACATACTTGTTATACATTATAGTCGTAAGCTAGTAATGGTCACACTGACAATACTCTGTAATTAACATAACAATAAGTTAACTGTAAGCGCGAACTGGAATGTAAAAGAGATCGAGCGTCATTGCTTTGGCGTGCGCCATGAAATAAAGAACGAATATACATAGAGCAAAGTAAAGGTCGGCATTTTAAATAAAGCCGCTCACACCTGTTACATACATTTGCACAGATTTAGTACCCCCTTTTTACCCATTTTACAGAGAGTAAAAACAAGTAAGAATGCTATAGTCGAGTATACCCGTTTAAAAAACTCCATGTACCCAGGTCGAATATTTCCGATCGCATCTTCGTACACTTACACATACACATACACATATACAAAGAAGCACACACACAAGTGACAGCACAATCGGCAACGCAGCGAGGCATTTTAAGTGGTGGCTGTGCTTCTTCTTCCCTAACGCGCTGCAGCACTGAATTTTCTTTCGTGAATAACTTCCGTGTTTATTATCCGATCAACTTGAAATTTTGACTGTGGATTAAGAGCTACTTAAGTAGTGTACATGCTAAATCCCAAAGCTTTATCTATAAAAGTGGCTGTAACCTGACCTGCGCCCGCTATATACAAACCTACATTCCAAATTTGGTGTCTCTAGCTCCTATAGTTGCTGACAGACGGACATAGACAAATCGAAATCTCTTTTGATACTGATCAAGAATATATACACTTTATAGGGTCGGAGATGTCTCCTTCTGCCTGTTACATACATTTGCATTTACCCATTTTATGGGTACAGGGAGTAAAACCCCGTTAGAAATAAAAGTCACGCCTCTTGTTAAGTGCATTTTTTATTTTTGTACTTTAAAACAAGTAAGAATGCTATAGTCGAGTATACCCGACTACGAAACTCCCTGTACCCAGGTCTAAAACATCCAATCACATCTACGTCCACTTACACATACACACACACATACACAAAGATGCACACACACAGGCGGCAAAAGCGACAGCACAAGCGAGGCATTTTAAATGGTGGCTGTGCTTCTTCTTCCCCCCTCTCGTTGCATCAATGAATCTTCTTTCGTGAATAACTTCCGTGTTTATTATCCGATCGACTTGAAATTTGGACAGTATATTAAGAGAGACTAAAGTATTGTACATGCCAAATCTAAAAAGTGAGAAGTATTGAACGAGAGTGAGAACGAGAAGGGAATGTGCCCTTGCAACATATGTGGTCCTAAGTTTAGGCAATTATAGAGTAGGCTGCACGCACTGCGGAATTTCATTACTTTTCTCGGTTTGGTGCTAATCACTACAAAAAGTACAAAATGGTTAAAGTATCAGTAAACCGCCATATCGGGCTCCACATGGCCTCTCCCCGACATCAGAAGTGGGATCCGCCTTGCCTTAAGTGAATTCCTACAATTATAACTGGCACGAACTATACGAGTCCCAAAAACGCGATTTCCATAAAAGCAGTGCAGACATGGAAGACGGTGGCACGTGTAGACAAAATGTTAATTCTGCCGAAGCTTAATCCCGATGCCGCAGGTGCCGACGCCGCCGCAGCCGCCGCTTGGTGCATGACTGCCGATATGATTGTCTAAAAATTTGCTAGAAGGTAGTGCTACAGTCATGGCGCTTAGCAGTGCATTAGATGGCCGTGCTTCGCGGTGGCTGTCTCAAATCTACTATGCGGGCATAACATGGCCGCAATTCAAAGAGTTGTTTGTGCACCGATACGAAGGCATAGAGACGCCGGCCGCCATCTTTTTGAATGTTCTCAATGGGCGACCGAATGAAAAAAGTGCCTCTGTTTATGGCAGCCGACTAGCGACGTCATTGATGAGGATATTGAAAACGACGAGCCTGGAGACAATAGACTGCAGCGATTGTTATTCACTACAAACATCAACACACGCAAAGGGCTACAGCAGCAGTTGAAGGCGAATGCGTTTGCCAAGAGCGATAATTTTGATAAAGAACTGGACAAGACACAAAAAGGTACAAGCATTAATTACTGAATACACATAGATACGTCAAAGTGCGATTTTTCTGAGGCCAAATGTTTTGCTGACCGCACAACTCCAGACTCTTCGGCAAAAAAGCAGAACTCCCACAACCCCAGTCGGGTTTCCAGCTCGGCAAAAAAAAAGCCGAGCTACTTACGCCTCTGCTCCGAACAAATATTTAGTCTTGGATCGACACCAGAACGATGAGCACGGCTTATGTCGCTTGCGCTCTTATTTCGTTTCTATGTGTGGGTTCAAGTACGCACATGCGCTTGCTTCTTAGTATGCGTGAGCAATGAAAAAATGCAACAGCGCATGGCAATATGAAATCTGAATTCAGAAATGGAAATGGAAGCGACCAAGCGCACAATACATGCCCTGTTATATGCACATAGGTTGATTTTGTCGGCGTTAGAATTCATGATACTGTGGCGGTGTGGATAGAGTGCTTGTTTGAAAAGCGGTCACAGCTGACCGAAAGTATGTGAGATGTATTTAATGTGTACACTTGCATATGTTGTTGTTGCCAATGCAAGTGTTTGGCGCGCGACAATTTTCTCTTTTGTTTTGATTAATTTAATTAAGAGTTATTGCAACTACCATTTTACTCCCTGTACCCATAAAATGGGTACAAAGGGTACTAAATCTGTGCAAATGTATGTAACAGGCAGAAGGAGACATCTCTGACCCTATAAAGTATATATATTCTTGATCAAAAGAGATTCCGATTTGGCCATGTCCGTCTGTATGTCCGTCTGTCCGTCCGTATGTATGAACGCAAGGAAATTCCAAATTTGGAATGTAGGTTCGTGTATAGCGGGAGCAGGTCAAGTTTATTTTAGATTTGAGATATCTCCCCGTTCCCCTGCAATTCGATAAAAACCGTTTTACAGGAACAATTTTTAAGATATAGCTTTGGGATTTGGGATGTGCAATACTTTAAACACTCCTAATCTACTATCTAAATTTCAAGTCGTTCGGATAATAAACACGGAAGTTATTAACGAATGAAGATTCAGTGCTTCAGCGCAATGGGAAGAAGAAGCACAGCCACCACTTAAAATACCTCGCTTGCGCTGCGCTCGAGCTGTCGCTCGTGTGTGTGCGTCTTTTGTGTATGTGTGCTTGTATGTGTGTGTATATGTGTACGTAGATGCGATTGGAAATTTTTGACCTGGGTACAGGGAGTTTTGTAGTCGGGCTTACTCGACTATAGCATTCTTACTTGTTATATATGTATATATATGTATACAAATAGATTATATATACATATATATGTACATAGATATATATTTATATGTTATTAAGCAAAACAAGTCGCCGCTCAAATTCGCTTCCGATTATAATGCACAATGTGTGAATCGGTATCCAGGGAACACCACGGGGAGGCCATTGCAACAGCAATGGGGTCATTAGAGAATGACCTTCGAGTCGACTTGAGATCTTTAAATGCTTATCATTTAAGCATCCCCATGCAAGTGTACACATTAAATACATCTCACATACTTTCGGTCAGCTGTGAGCTGCCACCGAAGAAGATAAATTTATTATAATTAGCCAATGTAATTTATTAGATAATAACTGGTCTAAAAAAAATAACATTTAAAAAATATTAGAAAATCAAAAAAAAATAAAATATAAATATTGCTTCCTATTATCAAAAAAATTGATCAACTGGGGATTGAACCTGCAAAAAGCCACTTTTCAAACAAGCACTCTATCCACACCGCCACAGTATCATGAATTCTAACGCCGACAAAATCAACCTATGTGCATATAGCAGGGCATGTATTGTGCGCTTGGTCGCTTCCATTTCCATTTCTGAATTCAGATTTCATATTGCCATGCGCTGTTGCATTTTTTCATTGCTCACGCATACTAAGAAGCAAGCGCATGTGCGTACTTGAACCCACACATAGAAACGAAATAAGAGCGCAAGCGACATAAGCCGTGCTCATCGTTCTGGTGTCGATCCAAAACTAAATATTTGTTCGGAGCAGAGGCGTAAGTAGCTCGGCTTTTTTTTTGCCGAGCTGGAAACCCGACTGGGGTTGTGGGAGTTCTGCTTTTTTGCCGAAGAGTCTGGGGTTGTGCGGTCAGCAAAACATTTGGCCTCAGAAAAATCGAACTTTGAAGTATCTATGTGTATTGAGTAATTAATGGTACAAGCAACAACCCAATCCGAAATGTCATTATTGTGGGAAACCTGGCCACAAAATGTTCCTATGCCAGTGAGAAAATCTGAGGAGAAACGTAAGCCGATAGCAAATCAAACAAATGGGAACTCAGCCATTCATTAAAAGCAAGTCGTACAAAATTAGATTTGACACCGAGGGTGGATCGCTGGTGGATATATTTAAGGTATTTTGATCTTAGCGTAGCGGATATTTCTTGTCACGTAATCCAATACGTAATGAATCTAAGACTATCGTCAATACCGTTGAAAATATCGTAGAAATATCAGACAACTGGCTCCTGGCTGAACAGCAACGATATCCGAATGTCTCTGGTGTTGTTTATAAGCTGCGCAATAACGGAACGTAGGACGATTTATCGAAAACGTATGAGTTGAGATCTGGGATGCTATATCGAAAGATTCAAAGGAATGGCACTTCTCTTTGCCTACCTGTTATTCCGCAAGCATTCAGGTGGTCTGTAATTAATCATGCTCATGAAGCTATTATGCATTTGGGAGAAGACTTTAGACAAAGTATATGATTACTATTGGTTTGGGAATATGTCCATGTATGTGCGAAAGTTTGTTGAAAAATTGTATTACATGCAAATTATCAAAACCAGCGTCACGGAAAGAGCAGATGGAATTGCATTCGATTCCTAAAGTTGATATACCATGGCACACAGTACATATCGACATTAGTGGCAAGCTGAGTAATAAAAATGATTGGAATGAATATGTGATAGTGCTAATTGATGCTATCACAAAGTTTGTCTATTTATATACATAGTAGTTAAAAAAAACTAACATCCTCCCTCTCACTTGGCAATCAGAATGTAAGAGGTTTTTGTAGTAAACTTAGTAATCTTTACCTAAATAGCCCCACTTTTCCTTTGCATGTCGTTGCGTTTTCTGAAACGTTGTTAAGACCCGATATCCTTAACTTTGAAATTCTTTCTAATAAATTCTCCATTTATAGAATAGATCGCACCCCTCCTCGTGGTGGTGGTGTTCTTATTGCTGTTCACGCTGATTTATCTTCTGAGATTATAATAATCAATAGTTCTACAGATATTGAATTTGTTGCTGTAAAATTTCAAGTATTTGAATTTGTATTACTTGTTCTTATATTCAGCAATCTTCCGATATTTCCTTATATTCTTGGTATGTTTCTGCTATTCAATCAGTCTCCTCTATGGTTTGTGATCGTGATTTTCTTATAATTCTTGGGGACTTTAATATTGCAGAAACTACCTGGATTTCAAGTCCTGACTCCAGCGTGTTGACTTCCACATCTCTGCACGATTTTATTGCCAGCTTATTTGGGATGCCACTGTGTCAAATCAATGGTATCCCAAATTCTTTACATAAAATGCTGGATCCTATTTTTATCTTGAATCCCTCCTACTGAACTGTCTCCCGTACTGACCCTATATCCATTCCTGAAAATCCTTATCCGCCAATTTTGAAGGTGTGGATTGACTTACCAGCCATAGTGCTAAGCCCAAGTAGTAAACCTGCAGAGCGAGTTCGTCAATTTCGGAAAGCCGATTTTACTAAACTCGCTCAGCTCCTATCCAAAACTGACTGGTCCCAGCTTTACATGTGTAGAGATATGGATAGTGCAATTAAAATTTTTTACTCTACTTCAAATTATTATTATTATTTAATACTTGTGTCCCGTTTCGGTTTACTGCTGAATTTTTTCAAACGACTTTTAGTTCACAACCTAATCAATTGGTTTCGCTTTATCCTTATCATATAAATAACTCCAATTGCATATTTGGGCCTTTAATCACTTAAAGTGCGCTTCTACGTGATTTAAAGGCCATTAAGCCCGTATTTTCAACGGGACCGGATGGAGTACCAAGCTGTGTGCTTAGGTACTGTGCTGAAGATATTTTTAAGCCATTATTTATTCTTTTTAAACTGAGAGCTGTTCTCTTTTCCTAATATTTCTAAAGAATCATCTATTATTCCTCTCCATAAAAAAGGAACCAAGTCTAATGTTGAGAACTAAACAGATATGTCTAAGTTGTCTGCTATTCCTAAGATTTTTGAGAAATTAATAACTTCTCATCAACATCTATCTGCCAGCACGGGTTTGTAAAATCTATATTTTACTAGCTAGCTTAGTTACAGATTTTAGTAAGGCTTTTAACTCTGTTAATCATTCTCATTTAATTCATAAGCTTCATCTTCTGATATTTGCAAGTAACTCAATTCTTTCGATCTCCAAATATTTAACAAAAATTTTACTTTAAAGATTTAGTCTCTAAGTCTGTTCAACATACTTCCGGAGTACCACAGGGAAGTCATCTTGGCCCATTTATTATTTACATTGTTCATAAATGACTTTCATTGTGTCATAAATCACTCTCGGGTGCTGATATATGCCGATGATGTTAAATTATGTCTCTCATTGATTGATTTTCTGTTCTCTGACAGTTTTCAAGTCTGGAGTCGGGTAAATTTATAAAATCTTAATTGTGGTAAGAGTAACGTAATGTCTTTTTACAAGCGAATGCCCTTTATCAACAACTAGCTGGTAAAACGCCAGCGTTTCCCGGCGAAATATTTAGATTAAAATGCATTATGTTGAATTTGACTACTTTCGTCAACCGTAAAAAATACACAAAACTAACGTATCATAGTTGTCCCTCCCGTGGGGGTAGGAAACTATATAGTTTAGCCACGTGACTAATGTTTTGTGTGTAGGGCTATGAAAATGTCTTTGAAGCCGATCTAACTAAACAAATAATCCCACTCATTTGTCCTTGACTAACATTTCGCGCCCGTGGCGACGCGGAGTAGATTTTCCAAAATAATTTGGCATTTCAAAACCAATTCAACGAAAAATACTTAAAATCCAGACTGAAGCTTTCCAACTATTTTCCGCCCGTTGTATTGCTCCCAAAGTACCGAGGTTTTTATTTATATTTGGAAATTATTATGAAGCTTCCAGACTTCACTCCTTTCGTACCATGGGCGTGCATTTTTCAAAACCGGTAGCACATGTGTCGAATTATTTAATGTGAGGTGCTTGGAAAATTGGTTTCAAAATAATTGGATGATAATCAGAAAAGTTTGAAAATGAGTTTGAAGTCAATTGGACGATAATAAAAAAGTTGCATGCAACAGTTTTCCGCGAATTTTCCGAACTTGGGGGTAGATTTTCCAAAATCTTTGGGCACCGCGCCTATTATGAGTTTGTAAAGAACCTTGAAAATGAGTTTAAAGCCAATCGCATGAAAATTAAAAATGTCGAATGCCAGAATTTTCCGCTAATTTTCCGACCATGGGGCTGAAATTTCCAAAATCGCTGATACACGTGTCGAATTATTTAATGTGTAGAGCTTTGAAAATGAATTTGAAGCCAGTCGGACGATAATAAAAAAAAGTTTCATACAATAGTTTTCCTCGAATTTTCCGACTTTGGAGGTAGATTTTCCTAAATCTTTGACCTTCACCTATTATTTTATTGAAAATTAGGTTGAAGCCAATCGCATGAAAATTAAAAATGTCGAATGCCAGAGTTTTCCACCAATTTTCCGACCCTGAGGTTATATTTCTCAAAATCGCTAAAACACGTGTCACACTATTTTACGTAAAGAGCTTTGAAAATGAATTTGAAGGTGATCGGACTAAAATTAGCCTTTCGCCCATACAACCTTGAGACCCCCATTTTCCGCCCATGGGGGTGGTTTTCCAAAATCGGTGAAATATGTGTCAAATGAATTTTTGTGTAGATCTTTGAAAATGAGTTTGAAGCCGATTGGATGGTAAACAAAAAAGTTTCATACAACAGTTTTCCGCGATTTTCCACGCTTGTGGTTGGAATTTTCCAAAATCCCGTCTTAGCGTGCACTTTCGTCATAGGTGGAACCTACTGTTAAAATTTCAGCATCCTAGCTCTTACGGTTTGGGCTGTGCGATGATTCCCAATCAGTCAGTCAGTCAGCACGAACTCTTTTATATATATAGATTATATTCTTAATGGTAAGCCGCTTGTTCGAATCGAGTCGATTGATGATTTAGGTATCCTTTTAGATCCTAAGCTTGAGTTTGACAAGCATATTTTTTCCACCGCTAGTCATGCCTTTGGTATCCTGGGTTTCATCAAGCGTTGGTCGAAAGAATTCAACCTACATTACTTATACTCTTTATACCTCTCTTGTTCGACCTATTCTTGAATATGGGTCTTGTATTTGGTGTCCACATTACAAGGTTCATCAAGATAGAATAGAATCGCTACAAAAACAATTTTTGCTCTTTGCACTTCGGGGTCTTAATTGGAATACTAACATTCGCTTGCCTTCTTATCGTAGTAGACTTTTATTAATAAATCTTTCTTCTCTTTCTGATCGTAGAACCATGCTTGGTGTAATATTCTTACACAAACTAACTAAGGGGGAAAGTGATTCTTCTGAATTAATCAACCAAATTAGTTTTGCAGTTCTGATTAGAAATTCTAGACTTTCTTCCTCTTTCTCTTCAATTTTGTAATACTAATTATGCTATCCATAACCCTTTTCGTATTTTATGTTCTAATTATAACAACCTTTATTATCTAATATGTAATGCTACTTCTATTTTCATACTCAGAACTTCACTTTTATGTTATTGTCTATCCATAACTCTTTTCGTATTTTGTTTTCTAATTATAACAACCTTTATCATCTAATATGTAATGCTACTTCTATTTTCATACTCAGAACTTCACTTTTATGTTTTTGTCTATTGTTTTTATTTATTTCGTATTTTGCTTGTAATTATTTAATTGTTTGCGATCTTCGTTACCGTACTTTATGCGGCGCGCCCCTCGGTCGGTTGGGCAGGAGGTGGGTTGCATTTTGCCTGGTGAAAAATTAGTTTTTGTATGAAAAACTTTTTGTATTAGATCCAAACTTTATGAGAGTTTTATTATACTTCATATAGTTTCCTATAATTTTATCAAAATCGGGCTATCAGACGAAAATTGAGTTTTGTATAAAAAACATTGCTGCTGGGTATATAGCTTCGGCACACCGAAGATATCCGTTCTTTCTTGTTTTATTTATTTTGCTCTTATTTGTGGAAAATATCAAGTATAAATAATTATTTGTCATATCGAAATATTATCGATTTTCATATTTTTAAAAGTATCATACAAAGTTCATAATAAATAAAACGAAATCTATTTTTTAGATTTAAATCTTGTAATTATTTATTTAACAAGTATTCTGCTACCTACATAGGTGGCAGCTTGAAAGGTAGCATGTAAAAGACTAAAAATAACTAAAGCTATTATAACGTAGCATGTATATCTATTTTATACTATTTAGATATACAATTTATGTCTATTTAACATAATTTATGTTATTGTAAATTGCACGGTACAGACAATTTTATACTTTGACTCTGGTTGGCAAGTCAATGGGATGAAATAGTAAAACGAAGTATAATTCGGAAAGACAACGGGCCGGGTATCGAAAACGAGATATATTATCTGTTGTTTTTTGTCGGATTTTTTTTGTGAATTGTCTGAAAACGTTTTCTTTCATTTGGTGTGCGTTGACCATATTTTCGATAACCAGGCATGATGCGCATCGACACAAACATGTTTTTTGTGTTATCTGATTTGGTGTGGATAAAGGCAATGGACTTGTGCTCCATGACGCACGTGTAAATTCGCGGTAACCTGTTGTATGAAATTGTTGTTTACCATCCAATCCGCTTGAAACTCATTTTCAAATTTATATACAGAAAATCATTCGACACATATATTACCGATTTTGCAAACGCAGAAAATAGGGGTCTTAAAGTTGTATGGACGAAATTTGACTGCGATACGCCTCAAACTCATTTTCAAACCTCTACTCCAGTGGTGTCCGGGTGAAAATGTGTGTTTCCAAGTGCGGTCCTGTACTCCGTTGCAAGTTTCAGTGTCCTTCCCTGCTGAAATAGTACATAGATAAGTCAGAGTAGGTCTCAAAGCGGCATAGCCACATACCTGGTATTGTGACATCCAGTGTCCAGCGCTGCAAACGCCATATTCTGTTGCCGAAATCTGGTAGAGCTCCTTTCAGAGGGGGGAATGGACGCCGCGTTTTGCGCGCTTTCCACTTCGCTGACCTGGGTGCAGCAAAAACAATCAACTTTTCTCTGAATTCTTCACGCTGTTGTGATTTAAGCTGATACACGATTAGCTAATCTCACACTAAACCAGGGTTGGAGAATTTTTAATGTACGGCGATCTAGCATAATAGATAAGCAAACCAAGCCAGATAGTAGGGCATATTTTTAGGCACAACCTTTGAACTAAATTAGAAAATTAAATGGCTCGAAATTCAGACTTTAAAGGAGAATTAAAGTGCAAAGGTGGCGGGTTGTTAACAAACCTTTCCGCTGCTGTGGCGCACGATTAATGGTGGCTTTGGTGACCTGGAAAGGCGAGAAGAGACATGGATCAGGGAGAGGATGCAGCCTTCTCGCGGTGTCCGGTGCTGCAGAGATCGGCGCCATAACAATGATCCACGATAATAGGCACGGAAGTAGATATCCCGCGAGCGAAAGTGCATCGACGGTGACAGCAGTCGACCGAAGCCATATTATTCTCCATCGGTTATACCACCAGCAGGCACTTAGACCGTACGATCGGTGCTAAGTCGTATCGAGGGAGCAAGCTGAGTACGGCAGCGATGAATGTCTGGTGTTGTCGGGCTCAACGCAAAGTATGGCCGGGGAAGGGATACTGGGCCGAATTGAAACTCGATTTCATCGAGGCCAGAAGGATCGTGAAAGCGGCCATACAGAGCGGCAAACGAAAATGTTTTCTACAACTGTGCGACTCAGCGGAGCACGACCCCTGCGGAAAGGCCGATAAGACAGTTATCAAACGAATACATGCCAACAGATATGAGTCATCGCAGACAGCGGCCCACTGTCTGTATTTAAGGCTGAGCCAGTGACAGCTGAGGAGGTTCTTGAAGGGCCTCAACCGGCCATATCGTTGTAGTCGGAGGCTTTTCGGACGTCTGTAACAAGTGTCAAAGCAAAATAGTCTTACCAGATCGGTGGAAAACACAAAAACTAGTGCTTATACCGAGGCCAGGAAACCCACCCGAAGTACTGTCATCCTTCGGGCCAATTTGCTTGATTAACTACATGGGAGCGCTTTTAACACAGCCATGTGGGGATGCACTCTTGATGCATTTTGGCCATCCATCGACGCATCGCCTTTGTGCGCTGCGAACTTGCATTCGGTTCCGAACCGGATCATGATGCTTTAGTCATTGCCAATCGACCACCTAGCTACTGAGGTGAAATCCGTTGCTGTGCTTCTCAGCCAAGAGGGGGGGCTTGTCTGGAGGCTAAGGAAAGGAGCATCTCACATTGGCAAGTACGCTGGAACGCAAGCAAAGGACGGTGGACACACCGCTTTGCTGTGTGCGTGTGTGCATTGAATATTCAGCCTCTGCCTATGCGCATTACAAAATCAATTGAGCACAAAGTGTAAAAGGCTTGGGCATCCCTGCTCTATACATTGAATAAATCGAAACATGTCCCACCAATTTTGGAAAATTACTCTCCACAGTCCTCCTCCATTATTGGTACAAAACTCTAGAATTCAGATATTTTCATGCGATTAGCATCATAATAAATTGCAATGTTCTACACAAAACTTAATTATCCTCATGCACACCGATCTTGAAAAATCAACTTCAAAGGGTGGAAAACTGTTGTAAAACTGTTGCTGTTCGTTCGAGTGGCATTAAACTTATTTTCAAAGATTTTCACATAAAAAATACATGCCTATCTTCAAATCTTTATTATATCAAATTTAATTTGATTTCTTGATATATCCTAGCGCTATAAGCTTAAAACTTTTACGCTACTGCGCTAGTCACGAAACATAACATTAATCTTATTATTAAATAGATTATAATTTGTAAATTTTTGATCAGGCAATTAAGACATGGATTTACTATAGAAGTAAACAATTTTTACTTATACTGTGTAGGCCATTTAAGATTGACCCATTTGGCAACGCTATAACTATTGACTGCGTTAACAGATCGACAAATGTCATACCGTGTTGAAAGCGTGGTTCAAAGACAATTTATACCATTAAACAACACATTCCAAAAGACGATCCGAAACTGTTTACATTCAAAATACCTTCTCAATTGTGTCTTGTCAGACGAAACACATTTCTCGTTGAACGGAAGCGTAAACAAGCAAAATTTATGCCACCGAAAATCCGCAATTAATTGCTAGAGTTTGGTGCGTTGTTTGCGCGAATATGATTATCGGAACGTATTTTTTGAAGACGATGATGGAGCCACGACAACCGTCAATGGTGAGTGTTATCGAGTCATGGTAACGGAAATTGTGATGCCCATTATTCGTGGAAATGCTATGGATGACTTCTGGTTTCAACAGGACCTGTATCTTCCCCAATTTTAAAGCTATAGTCACAAAATTTGGCATACAGACTAATGTTAAGATTCCCGACAGATCTGCATCAAAAAATTGTAACCCCTCCACCCCCACCCCCACAAATCGGCATATGATATCCCCAAAACACGTTTTTCACGCGCTATATCTCCTACAGTTTCAAAGATAGAGTTACCTAATTTGGCATACAGACTAATGTTGACCACCTAAATAAATCTGCATCAAAAAATTTTTGACCCCCTACCCCCTCCCCCGCAAAGGAGAAAAATTTATATCTCTCACACCTTTACAGGTAGAGTCATTAAATTTAGCACACAGACTAATGTTAACATTCTGGACAAATCTGCATCAAAAAAATGTTGACTCCCCACCCCCTCCCCCGCAAATGAGAAAAATCAGACATATGTTAACCCATACAGACTAATGTTGACCCCCTGGACAAATCTGCATCAACAATTTTTGGACACCCCCACCCCCTCCCCCAAAGGAGCAAAATCTATATCTTCCACACCTGTGCAGTTTTTTTTGCGTCTCTTTCTGAACACACAAATAACCAAATTATATAGGACTGGGAACATGGTATTCTGCAGTCGGGTGCGTCCGACTGCAACGTTCTTACTTGTTCTTCTTCGCAAAGAGCAAGTAACATTGTTAGTTTTAGAACAAAACTTGAAAGATAATTCTTCGTATATGCTATTCGAGCTTGGAACTATCTAAAAACAATTAGAAGCACTTCACAGTTCACTTCAATCAATCAATAAATGAGCAAATCAATAAATAAGTAAATAAATATTATAATTAGTAAATTATTAGTACCATTTAAAGTTGGTCGATCCCGACACTTCATAAATTGACGGTATACACCAACAGGTGTACCAAGTTTGGTTGCTCTAGCTCAAAGATAAAGGCAAACAAATTGCGTTCATACGGACAGACGGACAGACACGGACATTTCGCAAACCCAATATACTATTTTCCCTTCGGGAACATAGTATAAAAACTGAGCTCTTCGTATAAATATTCCGGTTTGCTTGTAATTAAAATTGTATGTAATGTTCGAATGTTCAAGTCAAAGATTTCGTTTGCACACTCAGTACCGTGATCCATCCTATTTAAATTATGTATATTTATATATTTTATACACATTACGTAACAAACTTTGACAAAAAAAATCAAAACAATACATCTGGGATACGCATAGCGTAGGTTGTATGTATAGTTAAATTGATGTTTATGGCACACTACAACACTACAAAAAACAGTTAAATCGAAGTTGATAGAGTTAAAAAATCAGATGTCTTAAACTATCCATCATACAATAGTTTGTAACGCGTCGTTAGAAAGAGAAAAGTAACCCCTTTCAAACGGTGTTTTACACTGCAATCCCGGATAAAAGTTGAGGGAGCTACATGTTAAAATATATGGTTTTTTTCAGTTTTTTGCAACTTCGCCGCACTTTGAACGAAAATTAATGAGTCGAATTTGTATAAAACTATTTACTTTTGATATGCAGTTTCAAATTTCAAAAATTTAATTTTGCGTTTTCTGCACCTTAGTTTGTTTAAATCGAGTAATATTTAATTGACTTATTCACATTTTTAGGAAAAAGGCCATTTGCTCATATTTTAGATTCATGATGTGTATTAACCTCCGCATAATTTAAATTTGTCATTGCTGTTTGAATTTATTGTTAGTAACAATAAAATAAACATTCTGTAAAAGCAACTTTTCAACTTAAATAAAGGCAGGTATGTATTTTATTTCAAATTGCTGACAGTATTTGATCGTTTTAGATTCTTTTTCGCTACGTTTAGGTATTTTTATCGGACCACAGATTCGAAAACTAATGAAAAGTGACAATTTCAAGACCAAATTGGACCCTGTTGAGAAACGAGCTTAGGAAAGTTATTTCAAACTCTGCGATAATTTTCTTGGCAATAACATTCCATTTTTGCCATTCCCATTTAAATTTCTTCCCAGACAATTTGGGCCCAGATAATCTGGGTTTCACCTAGAAATCGCTACTATAAAAGCGCTTTAATGGCAAAAATAAAATCAACATGATAACAAATTTCTGCTGGTCACTTAAACGAGAAACCAATGATGATCGGTTTAAAAGAAAAAGATCGAGTACACATTTTTAAGTGAGTACTAAAAGTTCAAAAATAAAAAATATTAATAAATTGATGTAGTTTGATATGTTTTAGTTAATTTTACAGTACTTGGACACTTTAAATTTAAAAAAAATTCTTTTTTGAATTTACTATAAACTGCTCAACAATATTACGGTCGACAGTGCTATAGTGCGGTGCGGTACTCATCAACATATTGCGCAAATTTCGTTTCCGAAATCTGTTATAACTTTGCTAATTTTTGACTGATTTTAGAAAATATACACACTTTTTACCAGGGATCGCAAAAAAACTTATGAGTTTAAAAAAATCAAACTTGAAAAAAAATACTTAGAAATTCGGGAAAATTTTTGAAATACTTTTTTTGAATGAGGTATCCTTGAAACAGGATAAATAAAAAAAAATAAAAATTGAACGTTAATATCTTTTGAACCAAGTGGTGTATTACAAAAATGTAAAAATATTCCTGATCTTTGATTCATATGGTGTATCAATATGTCCTTCAAGGACGAATATGAATGATCACTTGTGATTACTTGTGAAAATGTGTTCATTTTAAATAATAAAACAAGTTTAGGGTTTTCTCATAAAATAGTGTTCAAAACCATCACCAGTCAAAAAATTTAATAAAAAATCACACCAAATATTGGTTTACCCAGAAAATACTCCAATGAGGGAATTGAAACCTGTTTAGTCCAGTATGCATATTTAAATAACTAAATTACTTATTTCCAAAAAAAATTGCTGGATATTTGACGAAGCTTTGGGCGTATTAGTGATCGCATGTGCGAAAAAAAGTTTTTTGGTTTTTTTTTTACCGTAATTTAAAATTTGGATGTGCACCAAATAATTCCATTATACCACAAAAATCTATTTAACTATACCTACAACCATCCCAGAAGCTTTGTTACTGTCAGACCGTGTTATTAAATGCAAGTATTTTTATCCCGTAAAACAGTACAGGTATGACAGGAGCTTTGTCAACTATAACCCCTATATTTTTTGGGTGATATGCTGCCGTTACGTATAATTACCGCAGAAGTCCATACGTTTTTCCAACGCCCACGATGGGAAAACTTTTAGAAGACTGAATATTATTATTTTTTTATTTCGTGTGATTTGTTATACTCTAGCAAGGTATTATAATTTTGTCTCGAAATGTGCAATGGACTCAAGGGGACCCAACAAAGATATATATTCTGAATCACCATGAATAGCCGAGTCGATATAGCCATGTCCGTCTGTCCGTCTGTTTCTATGCGAACTAGTCTCTCAGTTTTAAAGCTATCGTAATGAAACTTGGCACAGACCTTTCTTTTGGCTGCAGGCAGTACATATGTCAGAACCGGCCGGATCGGACCACTATAACAAATAGCTGCCATAGGAATGATCGATCGACAAATATGTTTTTGTATGAAAAACTTTTTTGTTTATTAATGTATCCTTACCAAACTTTCCCAAGCTGAGTCTCTAGAGGTTTATACAATCTGGCCAAGTTTGGTCAAAATCAGACCACTATATCAAACTTTTGTTTCTACAAATATTTCATCCAAACTTATAGTTTTATAATACTTCAAATAGTTTCATATAATTTGATAAAAATCGGAACACATAGGAGCAATCAGACAAAAATTAAGTTTTGTATAAAAAACATTGCTGCTAGGGTATATAGCTTTGGCACCCGAAGATAGCCGCTCTTTCTTGTTTTATAATGATTTACTAAGCGCCACAAAAGAAACAAAATGCAGAATGACGTTTACAGAACAAGCACTCTAGCCACACGGCCAACGCATCATGAACGCTAGCGCAAGTAAAATCAAGCTACATATGTGCATATAACAGAGGCGTGTGTTGTTCGCTCGACCGCTATTTTGTCGATTGGTGAATATAATTTACATTGCCATGCGCTGTTGAAATTTGTCATTGCTTACGCATACTAAGAACCAAGCGTATGTACGTACTTGGATACACGCACACAAATGAGAGCGCAAGCGGCATAACCCGTACCCATAGTTCTGGGGTCGATCCAAGACTAAATATTTGTTCGGTGCCGGGGCGTTATTAGCTCAGTTTTTTTTGCCGAGCTGGCGATGCCCGACTGCAAAGCATCTGGCCTCAGAAGGATGCTTTTCATCTGACTGTTTTGAATGGGAGACCGCTCGGTGACCTGGCCGGCAATCTCACGTACATACGTGCGCAAGCGGCATCCACCATAGATTACTGCCTAATAAACAATCTATCTATTGCCATAGACACAATATAATTATTAGCAATTACTACAAACCAACAGCATAAATGATCGACTTGCTTCGCTTTCGCAAACGGACGTGTTTTTTCTTGCGCCTCGCAATTAATTATTCTTTCCCCGTTCTTAGCAGTTATTGAATTGCAATTTTCATATTTGTGACTTGTGTTATTTCGGTTGTGTTAATCACCTGTGTTGGACTATAATTATAATTTTTTGTGCTCTATTTGTGTATTTAAAATATTTTGTGCCTAAACACAACAACAAACTGCAGCCTAGCATTCTGTTTGATTTTGCAGTTGCATTGCTGTCTGCATATATGTTGTTTTTGTGCTTACTCACTTCGCTCTCTTTTTATCCCTCTCCCGCGCTTGCATTAGTTGTGTTGTTGGTGTTGGTCGCGGTGTTTTCTGTTAGCATTCCGTTTGTGAATTTCGGTAGTCGCGCCCGCGCTTTTTTAAATTTTTAAATGAGTCTCCAAAACGGAAGAAGGCTAATTTTAGGCTGTCTATTGGCCCCAATGAACTGCAGCTCCCTACACATGCTTCCACTACATCCGCAACTAATCAACAGTTAGAATTGATAAATTTATCGTCCCCCTTTCCTCATAATTCAATAATCAGAAGTGACGAGAATAGCATCGTACCCATGGATGTTGTTCCTTCTGACCCCGTAGAGCATTCTGCTTCGCTGGCTATTAACACTGTTGATCCAGATCAACAGATTAGTGATAATATACCGGTCGAACCAACTGGTCTAGCAACCAATGCTGTGGCTCCATTGGATGCAACTGCTTTGGTTACTAAGAAGACCCTTATAGAATTCCACCACGGAAACAAATCTTTGTTTCCAGGCTTGCCCCTGATACTACATCTGATGATGTGAAGGCCTTTATACAGGCCAAATCTAAAGCCCACATTACGGTGGAAAAATTCAAATTTACGTATTCTCGGGAAATTTCGTAATTTAAAATAAGTGTTCCGGCAGAACATTTCAACAATATTTGTTGCAAAGAATTCTGGCCCAACCACTTAGTTATTAAGGAATATACGGTAAAGAAGAAAAATCGGCCTCCGATTTCACTCCTTCTTTCGATGGTAGTTCTAACCCACGTATTGTAGTATCTGATAGTTCAAAAAACTAACATCCTCCTCTCATTTGGCTATCAGAATGTAAGAGGTCTTTGTAGTAAACTTAGTAATCTTTATCTAAATATCCTAACCCTTCCTTTCCATGTCGTTGCCTTTTCTGAAACAAGGCTAAGGCCCGACATCCTTAATTCTGATACCCTGTCTAACAAATTCTCCATTTATAGAAAAGATCGCACCCCTCGTCGTGGTGGTGGTGTTCTTATTTCTGTTGACACTGATTTATCATCGGAGCTTGTAATAATTGATAATTGTATAGGTATTGAATTTGTTGCTGTAAAATTGTGTATTTTCAGTATTTGCTTTTATATTACTTGTTCTTATATTCCACCTTCTTCTGATATTTCCTTATATTCTTTGCATGCTTCTGCTATAAAATCTGTCTCATCTATGGTTTCTGATTGTGATTTTCTTGTAGTTATTGGTGACTTTAATATCGCTGGAACTACCTGGATTTAAAGTGCGGATTCTAGCATGTTGACTCCCACATCTCAGCACGATTTTATTGAAAGTTTATTTGAGATGTCATTGTGTCAAATCAATGATATCCCAAATTCTTCAATAAAATGCTTGATTTTGTTTTGTCTTGGATTCCTCATTCTATTCTGTCTCCCGTACTGAACCTATATCCACTCCTGAAGATCCTTATCACCCGACTTTGGAGGTGTTGATTGACTTACCAGCCAGGGTGCCAAGCCCAGGTATGAAACCCGCTCAGCTTCTATTCCAGACTGACTGGTCCCAGCTGTACATGTGTAGAGACATGGATTGTGCAATCAATTATTTTTTTCTACCTTAAATTCATTATTTGATTCTTGTGTCCCGTTTTGTAACCCTCGTAGGTCTAACTGTGTGGTTTACACGTGGTTTAATAAACTTTAAAAATATAAAGTCGAGATTGTACAAAAAGTTCAAGGAATCTGGCTCTTCCTCGAATTTCTCTCGCTATTTGATTGCCGATCTAACTTCTCTGCACTTAATTTACACTGTTATAACAACTACCTCAGGAGCTGTAGGTTACAGTTTCAGCGGGATCCTAAAAAGTTTTATAACTTCGTTAATGCGAAGCGTTAAAATACAGTTGATGGAAGTGTTGATGACCTACACTTCCATCAACTGTATTTTTCGAAAAAAAAAAAAAAAAAAAAAGACAGCTGACTCAGATCGGCTATCGCCGATCTTTTTGCTGAATTTTTTTAAACGACTTATAGTTCGCAGCCTTATCAATTGGTTTCGCCTTATCCTTATCATGTAAATAGCTCCAATTGCATTTTCAGGCCTTTAATCACTGAAAGTTCGCTTCTACTTGATCTAAAAGCCATTAAGCCCGTATTTTCACCGGGACCTGACGGAGTACCAGGCTGCGTGCTCAAGTACTGTGCTGAAGTTATTTTTAAGCCATTATTTCTTCTTTTTAAACTGTCCGTGGAGTTGTGCTCTTTCCCCATTATTTGGAAAGAATCATTTATAATTCCTCTCCATAAAAAAGGAAACAAGTCTAATGTTGAAAACTATAGAGGTATTTCTAAATTGTCTGCTTCCTAAGATTTTTGAGAAATTAATAACTTCTCAACTTCAACATTTATGTAGATCCATAATTTCACCCTGCCAGCACGGGTTCGTGAAATATAGATCTACTACGACTAACCTATTGGAATTCACTTCTCTTGTCATAAAGGGATTTCGATCTAAAATGCAAACAGATGTTATTTATACTGATTTTAGTAAGGCTTTTGACTCTGTTAATCATTCTCTTTTACTTCACAAACTTCATCTTCTAGGATTTCCAAATAACTTAATTCTTTGGATCTCTAACTACTTAACTCTTAGAACCCAAACGGTTTATTTCAAAGGCTTAATCTCTAAGTCTGTTCAAGTTACTTCCGGAGTACCACAAGGAAGTCATCTTGGCCCCTTATTATTTACTCCGTTCATAAATGACGTTCCTTCTGTTGTAAATCACGCTCGGGTGCTGATGTATGCCGATGATGTCAAGCTTTGTCTGTCATCTACCGATTTCTTATCTGGTCAAAGGTTGCAAACTGATCTTCACAGTTTGCAAGCCTGGTGTCGGGTAAATTTATTAAATCTTAATTGTGGTAAATGTAACGTAATGTCCTTTTACAGGCGAATGCCTTTTTAACAGTTATATTAATGGTAAGCAGCTTGTTCCAATTGAGTCGCTTGATGATTTGGGTATCCTTTTAGATTCCAAGCTTAAGTTTGACAAACATATCTTTTCTACCGTTAATCGTGCCTTTGGTGTCCTGGGTTTCATTAGGCGTTGGTCTAAAGAATTTAACGATCCCTACATTACTAAAACTCTTTATACTTCTCTTGTTCGACCTATTCTTGAATATGGGTCTTGTAGTTTGTGTCCCCAGCACAAGGTTTATCAGGATAGAATAGAATCGGTACAAAAACAATTTGTGCTCTTTGCACTCCGGGGTCTTAACTGGAATCCTAATACTCGATTGCCATCTTATCGTAGTACACTTCTACTAATAAATCTTCCCTCTCTTTCTGATCATAGAACCATGCTTGGTGTAATTTTCTTACACAAACTAATTAAAGGAGAAATTGATTCTTCTGAATTAATCAGCCAGCTTAGTTTTGCAGTTCCGATCACAAATTCTAGAAACTTTCTTCCTTTTAGTCTGCAAGCTTGTAATACTAGCTATGCTATCCATAACCCTTTTCGTATCATATGTTCTAATTATAACAAATTTTATCATTTAATATGTGATGCTAGTTCTATTTCCTTACTCAGAACTTCACTTTTATGTTATCTGTGTAATCTATAGTTTTTTGTCTATTGCTTAATTTATGTAGAAATTTTATTTAGTTTGTTCTTATTTATCTGTTCCGCGATCTTCGTTACCGTACGTTATGCGGCGCGCCCCTCGGTCGGTTGGGCGGGAGGTGGGTTGCATTTTACCTGGGTCCGCGCGTTAACAAGCCCGTGCTTGGTGTCTTTTGGGCCACTTGAATGTACTGCCCGTTTAGTACATCAACGTCCGAACATTAACATTAAAAAGTGAGATGTACACGGATCATATGCCATTGGTCCTAAATGTCGATGTCTTCTATAATATAAATCGATGCACGAGTGCAAGAGTGGAAACGACGCGTCGATAGAAAAGCTAGCCGATTGCATGCAACCGTGGTTTGGGCATGAATGTGAGGAGGCAAGAAATAAATTAAAGCAACTATGTATGGTTATAAGAATAGCAACGGAAGAAGCAAAACGAAAATACAAAGTTGCGAACGTAGAGCTTAAGGCCGTCTGTTAGCGTGAGCAGGATAGCAAGGCCTACTGGACCCTTGTCAGGAAAATAAACGGCACTGATGGCAACAAAACTATAAAATCGGATGCCACAACTTTAGAAACATAGCGAAATGAAAATTATTCAGTACCACTTTGCATTGCCGCATTTAGCATTTCATGAATTAGATCGAGAAATTGAGGTTGCAGAAGTGTAGGCGGCAAGCCGAGAAAAGCAACCGGAAATGACAGAATACTATTATGTGCTATGCAGCACCGATATGCAGGCATGAGAAATATGATCAGTTGGAACGTTTACATCGTTTTTATGTGAAGAAAATATTTCGCCTCTCAATCAACACACCAAACTCTGCATTGCATTTGGACTATCATCGCTATATGTGAATATAGTGTAAATGCAGATGCATTTTGCGTAGATAAGAAAAGTAATGGATATGTCGAATACGTAACTGCCGAAGATCATCGTGACAAATCTGCTAGAAAGGGAAACGCAGTTTGTTCATATATGAAGCGCTTTAGCGGATGGGCACAATTGTAACATCAAAATATGACATTTCTACGTGGGACAGTTGTCAAACAAAACTTTTGCAGGATATTGACCAAAGGAGATAATTAATTATGAGAGGCAAGCTAGACAAAGCGAATCGCGGAGCACGTATAAGCTTATAAGTTATGATCTCGAACAGAACAACTATTTTAATAATAGCGTACAATTATATGACATTTCATTCATCTTTCGAGCGAGAGCTGAACTAACTCGTTTAAACTATATCCCACACAGCTCAACTTGTGATCGATGGTCACTGTGCAATTGTGCACGCTGTCCTATACTAGCAGATATACGAGATAATTGTATTTTTGTATTTTTTAACTTTGTAATTTTTTTATGCTAAACATCATGAAAAGGTTGATAAATACATACTACTCCTACTACTACCTGTCTGCATGTCAAATTTTGGCGATATCTTATTGTATGCAGGCATCCAGCGGTAACTTCGCTAACAAGGTTGAGGAGTAAATGGCCACTAAACGCTCGACCGTGCCCGTGAGCAAGCGTTGTGGTGGCAAGCGGCCACCAATAAATCCACCAGGGAGACCGCGAGCTTCGTGGCTAAACGACATCTTATTTGGCGCTAGTCGATAAAAGCAACCTCAAGCTAGCGTCGGCGAAGCTCCGTTTAGCCCTGGAGCAAGGGCCCGCTGATGTTGCTCTAGTTCCTTGCCTTGGTTGGCAGCGGGCAACAAGGTGTCCGGACTAAAGTCTAGCAACTACAACGTATTCAACCCAACAACAGTAAGTAGGATTAGGACAGCCATCCTAGTTAGGAAAGGCATCTATTCTTACCTAATGTCTAATTACAGTACTGATGATCTCACGGTCGTGCCGCCGGAGAGTATAAGGATGAGCTCACGCTCGTAGCATCCTGTTACATGGCGCACGATAGGGAAGCACCACCCGAAGAACTGAAAACTCTGGTCGCGGAGGCCTGCCTTCGGAAGCGTCCCTAATTGTTGGAACGGACGCCAACGCACATCATACTGTGTGGGGCAGTCCGGATATCAACGACATAGGTGAGTATCTTCTGAACTTTTTACTACAATCTAGTATAAGGATAGCAAATGTTTGGGGTGAGCCTACGTATATGGGACCCACCTTTTCCTATGTTCTAGGCTTAAAACTCGCAGCTGGTAACACAAGTGACGGAGTGAAGGGTTCTCGAGAAACCCTCCTTCTCGGACCACAAGTACATTCAATTCAAAATGCAATTCGACCACACTCCCCACCACAGTATTTCCAGAAATCCCCGGAACACAAATTGGGAGACGTTTGTAACAACAATAGGGAGGAAGCTTCCCACACCACCAACAATCTCATCAGTAGATCTCATCACGGCATACCACATCTCGTGTAGACCCTCAAAAAGCAAAAGAAGACCAGGCCGCCCTAGTGGAACTAAAACACAAAGCGAGATGTTCCTGTAAATCTTCAAGCTTGCAAGACAAGCTGAAGAAGCGATTAGAGAGCCTTCTGCTCCGGCATATTGAAGGTCACAATGACTGCGAGACTCTGGAAGCAGCTCTCAAGCCAGCCAACCATACAGTCAGCTGAAAAGAAATGATAGACAGTTGGGCGGAAAACAGCAGGTAAGCGATATGCGCATTTTCCTGGTTGTACAGAAGTCGTCGAACATGACATATCTTAGACAATCCAAACAACACAGTTGGAATTACCCGCAGACTTAATCACGACGAAGAAAACCCAGTGGGCCATAGACTCGTTCACGAGCTATAAGTCCCCCGGTTGGACGGCTCCCTGTTTCAAGCAAGTTTGAAACGATGCTATGTGCCTGTGGCCTGGATTACTACACGAGGCGTGTTCCTGCTCAAAGCAGGCAAGGTCAGTCACGTGCAGCCAAAAGACTACAGACCTATTAGTCTAACCTCATTTACGCTGAAAACACTGGAAAAACTAATGGAGCACCACATCAAGGAGAGTGCAAGCGCATCCCTGGAGCCCAACCAACACGCCTATACCAAAGGGAAATCGATGGAGACAGCGCTGCATTCCCTGGTAGCCAATATTGAAAAGGCACTTCACCACCAAGAATATGCGCTGGGAGCATTCCTAGACATCTCCTGTGCATTCAACAATGTATCGACAGAAGCGATAATGTGAGGCCTGGGAGCCTTAGCATCCCACTCGGCAATACACACGTGGATACAGAACCTGCTGCAGAAGAGTCAGAGCCGAATGGGGCATCATAACAAAGGAAGCACGTGGAGGCACGACACAAGGCGGAGTCTTATCTTCCCTGTTATGGAATCTAGTGGTGTACGAACTACTAAAGAAATTCTACAGGAAAGCCTCAAAGATAACTGCCTATGCGGATGCCATAAGCATTATCATCACGGGAAAATGTGCATCGACTCTTAGCTCCGCAATGGAATACACGTTACAGGAAATACTACGATGGGCCACCGGAGCCGGACTTAGCGTTAACGCGGAAAAGACAAACCTCCTTCTCTTTACTAAGAGATACAAGGTGCTGCGGTGGAACCTGCCAAAGCTAAACGGAATACCGCTAAAAATAAGCGCTAAATATCTTGTAGTTCCAGCAAGCTGACATTCAGACTCAATGTTGAAGAATGGGTGAAATACGCAACAGTTGCGCTCTATGCATCGCAGAAGATGCTGAGCAACGGCAGGCACTTGTCTGCATCATTGGGGCGTTGTCAATCCCCTGGACATTCATGCTCATCTGCTCGCTTAGAAGACGGCCCAACGTCTCTGAGCAACTGGCAACATGGCCCTTCAAACTTTTGAACATAGTTCGGTTGGGAGGGAGATACAGAGTAGCACAGACTATATGACACCTCGAACTAACTTCAAAGAGACACCAACATCAAAGGGACCAGATGATTGGAGCACAGGACTGAACCAACACGCCATTAGCATATTAACGGACGGCTCAAAGATGGACACAGGAGTAGATGCGGCTGTGTATTGTGCAGAACCAGAAATAAGGTTGCCGTACAAACTGCCCGACTACTGCAGCATATTCCAGGCGGAAGTCTTTGCAATAAGGAAAGCAGCACAAGTTATTAACTCCATTCAAACTACAAATAAACAAAAACAAATAAATATATTCGTGCACAACAAAGCGGCAATCAAATCTTTGCAAGCGTCTTCAATTTGTTCCAAAAATGTCCTATCAAGCAGGGAGGCTTTGGATAATCTGAGCACTGCTAGAACACTGCATATCTACTGGATTCCCAGCCACTGGGCCATTAACGGCAACGAAATGGCAGACTGTCTTGCAAAGGAAGGAGTCGGGCTACCTAACGAGAACGCAGGAAACATACAAGCCTCATTGCAGTAGCTATACAGCGGACTAGATGAATCCGCCTGGGCTGAAGCTTGTGAAAGGTGGCGAAACACAACCAGCTGCAGGATTACCAAATATGTACAAGAAGCGAAACCAAAAACTCACTAAGTAGCTGCTGCAACTTCCAAGGATAGACTGCAGACTAATGATAGGCGTATTGACTGGACATTGCCTGCTGCTCATGCTAAGACGTAGGTATATTAACGAATGATGGCTGCCGGAAATGTAAGGAACCAGGAGTTGCGGAAACACTGGAACACCTTCTATGCAGGTATTGTAACACACATTGGCTGGCATCGCTAGAAGAAGCGGCCAGACATACTCCCGATGTGCTGATGGCGTTCTAACCCGTATGCTTCTTGCCGACTGCGACTATGTCCGCTATACAGCGGTACATTTAGCTCAAAATTGCGTCCGACGCATCTAAATTTTGCACAACGTTTACGTTGCGGCCGGTACGTTCATTGTATCTTAAATAACAAGTAAGAAAGCTCTAGTCGAGTATACACGACCACGGGGAGTTTCCATGTACCCAAGTCTAAAACTTCCAATCACATTTTCGTCTACTTACACATACACACACACATACACGGTGCGGTGGCGTCCCACAGGGCTCCGTCCTTGGGCTGTTACTATGGAATGTAATGTATGACGGAGTCCTACGCCTAAACCTACCGGAAGACAGCGCAATCGTCGGATTTGCAGACGACATCGCCCTAGTGACGGTGGCAAAAAAGCTGGAAGATGTAACATCCAAGAGCAGCGCTGCTATAGATGGCATAATTGATTGGCTCTCCCAAAACGGTCTCTCGCTGGCAGAGCAGAAGTCGGAAGCTGTTCTGATTAGTAGTCGAAAGCAGGTGGAGACCACGACACTGCGAATTGGCTCCGTCAACATCGAAACCAAGCCTGCCATAAAGTACCTTGGCGTCATGATCGATCATAGACTAACGTACAAGCACCATCTCGAGCATGTCAGTGTCAAAGCAGCCTCTGTGACCATTGCCATCAGCCGAATGATGGCCAACTGTCGAGGACCACGGCAACGTAGCAGGAAACTGATCGCTGGGGTGGTAGCATCCACGATCCTGTACAGCTCGTCGATCTAGGCTGCACCTATGGACATCTATATAGGTCTATAGGCGGTGCGCGCTCAGAGTGGCAACCTGCTTCCGCACTGTGTCCGAAGACGCCGCACTGGTTGTGGCAGGCATGATACTGCTTGGCCTACTGTCAGCGGAATGGCAGCACCCCAAGGAGAGCGCTACGCGACAGCACCCTCACGCAGTGGCAAAGACTCTGGGCGAATGGCACCAAGGGTAGGTGGCCATATCGGCTCATACCCGATGTGAGGTTATGGTTACATCGCCCTCACGGGCAGATAGACTTTCACTTGGCGCAGATGCTAACGGAGCATGGATGCTTTAAAGCGTACCTGCACCGATTTAAGCACTCCGAAGATCCATTCTGCGGAACTGGAATAATCGAAGACGCTGAACATGCGATTTTCCACTGCCCGCAGTTCAGCAGAGTAAGAGCCGAGGCGATGCCGTCCTAACACCGGGCAATGTCGTCACGGAAATGATGACTAACTAAGCGAGGTGCGCTGTCATTGCTAATATGGTAGCACAAATAACTTTTGAGCTACGCCGGAAGGAGAGGATGCGACGCGGCATCGCCGACGACCAGGTGGCACACTGAGGCTTGTCACCGTACGTTCCTAGAAGAACTGCTATGCGGTTGTCCCGAGGAAACGGAGAAATCATCTCATCTAAACATCTAATCACCTACCTTCGCTCTACTTCTCATTATTTCGCTTATTTTCTTTCTCTCTTTCCTTTCATTTGTTATTTCGTATTTCAATAAAAATAAAAACACACACCCAAACAAAAAAAAAAAAAAAACAACAAAAAAACACATACACATACACAAAGCCGCACACACACGAGCCACTGCGTAAGCGAGCAATTTTAAGTGACGGCTATATTTCAGACACAGATTTTCAACATATAGGTTAAAGCATTATTCGAAAAATCAAGTAAAGTAAGCGCTTATAATGTAAAGTTTATCTTAGAGTTAAAAAAAATAAACTCTAAATAAATAATTAAAAATAAATGATAAATTTAATGAGTTTGAAAACCGAGTTTCGATTTCAATACACGAACATACATACACATACACGTTGTTGCAAAATATTTTCGATGCAAATTCTGTCGGGTCTCAATGAGTCTTTGCATGCGGGTTTCTCGCGCCTTGTGGGCGACCTGCTCATATTTACCCAATGTGAAACCGGCCGCTACACGTTAATGCACAAATACAACAAGCGTTTACAGGACCCGGCCTATTTTTGGGTATGCACGAGAAAAAAATGTTGGAGCATATCTGTCAAAAGATCAACAGTAGTCTGTACGTCAAATTTTGGAGACTTAGCTTAAACAATGTGTAAAAAGTAATTTACGAAAGGTTTTGGGATTGAAGGACGAACTTTACAGTTTATAAACTGAAGGATACATCAACATGTGTACCAAGTTTGATTACTTTAGCTTCAAGGGTGTGCAAACAAAATTTCGTTCATACGGATATGCGATAAATGTGGGGTTGCGCTATGCTTTAACATTGATAATTTGTTTCTAAAATTTTCACTTGAACTCGGTACAGACTTCTCCCACCCTTTCGCTATTTTCTGGATTTTATTATGATCCGACTATTTTAAGGAGTACCACTATCGGTTAACAAAAATATTTATATTTTAAACGGTGATACTTCCGGTTAAATTTCAAATAAGACTATCGGATGCAGAGCTATGATCAACCAAATTTATCTGCTTGGTCTGCCCAGTCAAAAGACCGATAAAAAATGAAACGGGATGACTCACGGTCTCAATAGCAACCCTTTTTATACTCTGTTCCCGAAGGGAAAAGGAGTATATTGGGTTTGCGAAATGTCCGTCTGTCCGCATGACGCAATTTTTTCCCACACCCTTGAAGCTAGAGCCACCAAACTTGGTACACATGTTAGTGTATACGCTCAATTTATGAAATGTCGAGATCGAGAACGATAAGGCGCTAGTGTGTGTGCATATTAATATTATTACTATTAATTTTTATTAATTTAAAAGCCATTAAAGTTTCGCTTTAAATCGAACTACAGTGCAATTATGCATGGAGACGTCGTGTTTACTTATCCACACATACATACATGCGCAAAAGACCGTTTTACGAATTTTTACGAAGCAGAGGGTCTTTGAGTGAGCACTGACCCAAAAAACCGAGCAAAATCGGTCGTTGGTTGAGCAAAACCGAACCGAGCAAAAACGACAGTTTCGCATCGTGTCTGTAGGCGACCGGTCATTTCCTGACTACATACCATAAAGGGACCGTTTTTTGCGAGCTCTGATGAAAAGTGATCACCTGGACAGTGCACACCCTACCATAAGTTGGCCATCTCCGCACTGCCAACTCCTACTTTTGCATCAGCATTTATTGGTGTGTGGAGTGACCATCCTATCTCTATGGCTAACAATTAACTTTTAAATTTGACTAGCAAACTACGGTATACATTACAAAATAATAAATAAATAATAAATGAAAATAAATAGATATACATATGTATATTTAGTAAGACTACTAATGAAAGTTTAATTTTAAATGAAAAGTGCGTGTGTGAATAAATATATATATATATATATGTGTGTGTGTATGTGTGTATATGGGGGCGAGTGTGTGTTTAGAAAACAGGAATATTGTTGCTTTTTAAATCGCTCCATTTCTTTATTTTACACTTTTGCTGCACATCTTTTATTATATTTATATTTTATAGACAAAAGGCCTCCGGCTTAATGTGGGCCCGACGAAGTAATTTTGCTGGCCGCAAATTGATCGCATGTCCAGAAAAAAAAAGCATGGATCAACCAAACTTGCCGCTAACGCTAACGATATGTTGCTGCTGCTGCTAGTGTTGAGGCTCCCGCTGCAGTTGTTGTCACAGGTGCTGCTGTTGTTGTTACCGCGCTGCTGTAGCTGCGCTGTTGCTATTACTGGTGCTGCAATTGTAGCTACTGATGTTGCAGTTACTGCCGGTGTTGTTGTCGCACTGGCTGCTGCGCTGGTGTGGAGGTTCCGGCTGCAGTTGTCGCCACAACTGTTGGTGCTGCCACCGGGCTGGGAAAGTCTCCCTTTTTTTCTTAGCTCGATCTCGTTCCTCTTCTTCACTTTTTTTCTTGTTCGCTCGTCCCTTTCCACTATCGAACCACTGGACACTTATCGATATTTCACAATTTTTTTTATCAATAAGGGCCGACCGTAACAATTTTAATAATATTCTTTCAACTTCATCAAAAATATTTTAAATCGCTTACCGGTTTTGAAAAAGCTACGATCCACCCGTCGCCACGGGCGGGAAATGGGGGTCAAATTCAAATGAGTGAGATTATTTGTTTAGATCGTCTTCAGTCATTGCCATAGCCCTACACAACAAATCATTTAGCATGTGGGTCAACTATTTAAGAAAGCCCACCCCGACAAGAGGGATACACTATTTTATATTTTTACGGTTGACGAAAGTAGTCAAATTCTCATAATGCACTCTAATCTTAATATTTCGCCGGGAAAGGCCAGGTGTTGCTAGTCAGAGTACAAAAAGTAAACATTTTTCATTTTTTTTTAATGCGCGGATAATTAAAAAAAAGAAAGTTGTGAAAAAAAACAATAAGAATGACTGGGATACGAAGATACTTCACTGCTCATAAAAGGCGCTGTACTTTGTCGAAATGTTGCCATTTCGAGGGTGCACCTCCGTACACTTTCCCTTTTAACCTCATTCCTATTTAATGCAGAAACATTAAAATACAAACGTCTTACTATTTATAAAAAAAATAAAAATTAGTAAAAAATTAATTTTTGCGTACAATTTATGCACTTGCTGATTTTTCCAAAGTGGCGTAAAATGTGCCGAATGTGGTGTAGTGGAACGAGGTTATTATATACAAAATATCGATAAGTATAAGACGCATTTTGATCACAATCATTTAAATACGGCGTATCATTTTTATGGTATAAATACACAGTGTTAGTCGCCTTTCCTAGAAAGATCATAGCAATCACATAAGTTATCAGGGATCAAGCTATGCTAATGAATATGGGCAATATTTGTGGTCACAGTGCCCCAGCTCTAGTATATAAATATGTAGGTATGTCAATTCTTCAGGAATACCCTTTATAGAAATGCAATATGTTTAAAATAGAAAAGTATCACTATCGGAACTGGAATGTCAAACAATTTACTTTCGCTCGGCAGAAAACAAATTGACTTCAATAATTGTTATTGCTGGTAACAAATTTTTAAAAGAGGATACTAATAAGCACACTTAAATTTATGTTGTTGTTATACCATTTGTTATAAGTTATTACATAAGAGGTGAGGGGCATAGCATAAGTACATACATATGTAGACACTACGGTCTGCACAGATCCAAATGTTCATAAGTACATGTATATAATTGTTTATACGATTCCCGTAACTTACCTGTGTAAGTTTTCTGGCTTTCCCCATCCCTTTTCAAAAAATTTTGTAATGAGCATTCGTCTATACAGACTGTCAAGTTTGCTGGGAGGCATTTTTTAAAACGATCTGATGCCAAATTGATTTAATTATTTACAATTGTATCTGCACCAGCCGAGATGTCTCATTTAGTCAACTAGTTCATTTTACCGGGTTAAAAAATGGACTTGAAATGAATCTTATTACTTTATGGGTACTCTAAAAATATATCGAGCCATTAAAAACATATCGATATAATAGCTTTGCACAATAGGTAAATCCTTAAAACAGCGCCGAAAGGTAGAGTGCTTGGTAATCCTAAAGTTTAGGGGCCCCACATAAAGACTGCATCAAAATGCCTACTATTAGTTTTAATCGACGCGTCTGAAAATTAGAAAGCAAATTCCGGCACTATTGCCAAAACAACGCGATTTAATATAAGGAAGCGTGGGTAATTCTAAAATTTAGCGGCCCCATATAAAGACCGCATCAAAAAACGTGCCAGTAGATCACGCGTCTGAAAATTAGAAAGCAAACTCCGATGGCGGAGCAAGACTTTATTGCCGAAATACTGAAATAAACGCAAGTAAAAGTAGATCGATATGTGTTAATCGACATGATAACTAATCGATTTCAATCTTGGAAAACATCGAAAAATTACCAAAGCAGCCTGACGGTTCATATATGTTAATATTAGTTTGCAATAAAATGTGTAAATACCGTTTGATTTATATATATATAAATTTCTTGCACGCTAACATATATATTTATATATATATATATACATATAAAAATCGCGCGATGTACACTTATATAAATATCTCGTTCACGCAAAATATATATGTACATATATATATAAAACACATATTTACATGTATATATACACATATATTTAGATATAAATTATATTTGAAATATAAGTACATAGTTGAAATATTCTTCGCCGCCTGAATTTGCTTAACTAAAAGCACTCATTTTGATGCACTTTATATGGGGCCGCTAGACTTTAGAATTACCGAAGCGTTTCCTGGTTGAGGTGGAAGACAATTTGAATGAATAATAAATTAAAATAAATAATTATTGAAGTAAATTCTCGACAGTTATTGGAGAAAGTAGCTATTGTTGCTGCTATTGATCAGCATAACACGAATTTAATTGCTAATGTTATTGCAGCATTAAAAAAAGAGAAGAAATGAACGACGACGATGATGATTTTTTTTTCTTGTTGGCTGCCAATTTAGATTTGCCACGGAGTGTTTGGATGCATGTAAGTAAAACATTTTTATATGAAACATATGAAAATTCATATAACATGCATTGCTTATATATTTTAGAAGCGGTTTGGCACGTTTTGGGAGACGGACGTTCCCCAGAATGATGATAAATTTTTTAAAGAGAGCTTCCGTATGGAAAGCTCCACTTTTTCTTTTCTGGTGAGCCGTCTGCCAATGTTGGAGAAGAAGGACACAAATTTTAAGGACGCCATTCCACTGGAAAAGCGGATACCTATAGCCCTGAACAAATTGGGATCGGCTTCAGAATATCGCACAATTGGCAGATTGTTTGGCGTTGCTCCCAACAGCGTCTGCAATATTCTGCACGAATTTTGCAAGGCTGTCGTTGCGGAGTTTACGGAAGAATCGACGAGTGCGTGCAGGGCTTTGAAGCTATCGGGTTTCCCCAGTGTCTTGGCGCAATTGGTAAGAATAAAACAAAACATTTCACATTTAATGTTTAATAATATAATTATTTTATTTAGATGGATGTCATATTGAAATAAACCCACCAGCAGCAGAAGCAATCGACCACTATAATTACAAAGGATGGTACTCGTTTGTACTCTTTGCTCTGGTAGATTTCCGGTAAGTTAGTAAATACAATTTTTTAGTTATATTAAAAATATGTTCTAATTCATTTCAAATTTTTAGTTACAGATTCATGTATGTGAATATCGGTTCCCCGGGTCGTTGGAATGACTCACATATTTTCCAACGGTCAAGCCTTTCCAGCAAGCTCGATTCGTGCCCATTGCTGGAGGAAAAATCCAGGAAAATATGTGGTGTTGAAGTCCCAGTGGTATTAATTGGAGACTCTGCGTTCCGATTTTCTCGGAGGTTGATGAAGCCATACCCGTTCTCAACAGAAGCACCCTTAGTATACTAATACAAAACAAAATAGCCTAATAGGCTATTCACACTGAGCACGTCATCGGGGAACGCATGAGAAGATGTTGGATGGTGGAACACCGATTCACACTGCCACCAGTGAGTGTATGAATAGGTGGGTAGCTTGTGCGAATGATCGCATGTTTGAGAGACATCGTAAGATGAATCTTAAGCGTGTGAGGTGGTGGTGTGAAGCGGCGGCGATTCCGGACCCTGAGGAAGCGATTCCAAAGGGCCAGATCCTCCAATGCTGAAAACTCGGCCCAGCTTAGGTCTGAATATAGTCGGTGTATGAATGAATATAAGCAAATGAAATAAAAATGAATGTAAGAGTGAAAAATTATGAATGGCATTCATTTTTAGAGATTTTTAGAGTAATTGCGCTGTTGAAGTCACCTGACAGGGTCAGGTGTAATCCTCGATCCTTTAGTGGCATCAGTCTCCACCCAGTTCTTGGAAAAGTTCAGGGGAGAATACTGGTAGATAGGCTTCAAGAGAGAGTGAGTGACCAAATGTCATATAGGCAGTTTGGTTTTAAGGTGTGTTGAGGACGCGTGGGAGTATGTTAATGACCCTGTTGAGTCTCGCAGCTTCATGTATGTCATAGGAGTTTTTCTTGATTTCTAGCGTGCGATCGACTACCTGAGCTGGGTGAGTGTGCTCAGAAAGCTGAGTAACTGTGGTTGTCGGAAACTAGCTCTCTGGAAGAGTTATTTCTCGCGCAGAAAAGTTAATGCTGTAGGTTTGAGTGAGATTGTGAGTGTAGATGAGGTTCGTGGCTGCCCGTAGGGCTCCATATCTTTCTTTCTTTCGGGCGTTGATGTACTAAAACGGGCAGTACATTCAAGTGGTCCAAACTACACCAAGTACGGGCTTGTTAACGCGCGGACCTAGGCAAAATGCAACCCACCTCCCGCCCAACCGACAGAGGGGCGCGCCGCATAACGTGCGGTAACGAAGATCGCGGAACGGATGAATAGGTACAAACTAAGTAAAAGTTCTAGATAAATTAAACGACAGACAAAAAGTAACTATAGATTACGCAGATAACATAAAAGTGAAGTTCTGAGTGAGGAAATAGAAGTAGCATTACAAATTAAATGATAAAGGTTGTTATTATATAAATTTGTGGTCCTGATTCCGTGTTTAGGTACCTCGAGCAGGTGTGCAAGTGTTGTGCGTATGCAGACGATTTGCTCATCTTGATTGGGGGGCAGTCGCGGTCGGAGATTCAGGCATGTGCGGGGGCGTACTTGCGCACTGTTTGCGAGTGGGGCGATAGTGTTGGCGTCGGCTTGGCAATGGACAAGACGGGCAGCTTGTCAACTCGTCGACATACTATTGTTAGGCTTAATGGCGTCAACTTGATGTATGTGACAGAGGTTAAATACCTCGGCATTTTGGCGAGCGGATGTATTTCACTCCTCATATCGCCAGTCTCAAGGATCGGTTGCTGGGTTTGGTTTGGCGAGTGCGTAGAATTTTGAGAGGTGAGTGGGCCCTGAGTAGGCGTTCTGTTCGCACCATATACGGTGGTCTATTCGTTGCATGTGCAGCATATGGGGCATCTGCATGGTGTAAAGAAGTAACGACTGTTGTAGGTGGAAACAAAGTGCCGGCTTGCCAGAGAGTGATTCTGTTAGGGTGTATGCCTTGTGCCGCACTGTCTCCACGGAGGCTTTGCAGGTACTGTTAGGTGCAGTCCCTCTTGACTTGGAGATCCGGTTTCGAGCCGCAAAATTTAGAATTCGGAGGCGGCTGTCATTGCTGCAGAATGATTGGTTAATTGGTAGGGATGTGGAGAGTGAGAGAGGTGTTTTTTTGGCTGTCCAGAATGCCATTGCGGCTCGGTGGAAGAGACATGGAAGCATGTTCTCTGTGAATGCCCTCTGTATGCGGATCATCGGGATCTGGATGGTTTTGGTGTGGTTCAGGTAGTTGCGGGTTTGACGTAAATCGAGCACTTTCACCAGTGATAGGGTAATAAGGTAATATTAATGTTTGCGTGTTAGCGTATGAAATTGAAGGGGATTTGAATGTTTGGGTATATATATGTGTGGGGGTATGAATGGAGTCTTGGTGCTCTCCGCGGCATTTACCAGTTCCCAAGCTTCATGGAACTTTACTGGGAGTATTCATTTATTTGGGTACGTGTTCTTACCAGAGGACGTGTCTGGGACCACGGGCGCATGGAAACCACTGGGCGGTCTCAACTCTCTGCCTATGCGCTAAATCTTTCGAGATCGGTGGGAATATTTGCTGGCCGCCATCGCATCACCTTGCATTCTATTCCGTACAGCTGTGTTCATTTTACTTGGGGACACCAACCCTTAACTGTTTTGGAGTTTAATCTGGTGGTGTCATTTTATGGCACGAGGTCTGACCATGAGACTCAATTCTGGTACCACGGGTAATCAGGAGCCCGCGGAACTTTCTTCAGTCCTGGTTTTTCGTTGCGGACCTTCGGGGAGTATCGTAATGGCTGTAGTTTATCTCCCAAATGCGGGTAGAAACTTCTGGCTCACCGTGGAGTTGCGTTTTACAACCGGTTGTTGTGATACCAGACAACAACAGAGGCTTCAGATAGGCCTTGCTCCTCCTTGACTTCGAATTGGTACCTTTGGAATGGCGCTGATTCACGCTTAAATTAATTCCGTGCTGGGCCTGACCGTGACCTTGAGCCATTATGGCAGGCGTTCACGTTAAACACATTTACTTTAATGCGACAATCTACCACCAACTTAAGCTATGGCGCCAGCAGGCAGGAAAATTGTAAATCTATATATATAAAAGAGCTCGTGCTGACTGATTGGCAATCATCGCACAGCCCAAGCCGAAAGAGCTAGGATGCTGAAATTTTCACAGTAGGTTCCACCCACAAGCGTGGAAAATCGCGGAAAACTGTTGTATGAAACTTTTTTGTTTACCATCCAATCGGCTTCAAACTCATTTTCAAAGATCTACACAAAAATTCATTTGACGTATATTTCACCGAATTTGAAAATCCACCCCCTTGGGCGGAAAATGGGGTCTCAAGGTTGTATATCGTGATGTCTAATTTTAGTCCGATCCCCTTCAAATTCATTTTCAAAGCTCTACACATTAAATAATTCGACACGTGTATCAGCGATTTTGGGAAATTCAACCACAGGGTCGGAAAATCGGTGGAAAACTCTGACATGCGACATTTTTAGTTTTCATGCGATTGGCTTCAAACTCATTTTCAAAGTTATACACAAAGACATAATAGACGTGGTGGTCAAAGGTTTTGAAAAATCTACCCCCAAGTTCGGAAAATTCGCGGAAAACTATTGTATGCAACTTTTTTGATTATCGTCCGATTGACTTCAAACTCATTTTCAAACTTTTCTGCTTATCATCCAATTATTTTGAAACTAATTTTCAAAGTACCTTACATTAAATAATTCGACACATGTGCTACCGGTTTTGAAAAATGAACGCCCACGGTCCGAAAGGAAGTGAAGCTGGAATTCAGCTTCATAATAATTTCCAAATATAAATAAAAAAAACTCGGTACTTTGCGGGCAATACAACGGGCGGAAAATAGTTGGAAAGCTTCAGTCTGGAATTTTAGTATTATTCGTTTAATTGGTTTTCAAATGACAAATGATTTTCGAAAATCTACTCCGCGTCGAAGAACAAATAAGTGGGATTACTTGTTCAGATAGATCGGCTTCAAAGACATTTAGCCCTACATCATAGCCCTACACAAAAACACTAGTTACGTGGCTCAACTAT
Organism: Hirtodrosophila confusa; assembly: GCA_035043065.1. Taxonomy (NCBI): domain Eukaryota; kingdom Metazoa; phylum Arthropoda; class Insecta; order Diptera; family Drosophilidae; genus Hirtodrosophila; species Hirtodrosophila confusa. The sequence continues at coordinate 1,768,632 of JAWNNI010000177.1, read as the reverse complement.
ATAGTTTCTTACCCCCACAGGAGGGAAAACTTTGATACGTTAGTTAAGTGTATTTCTTACGGTTGACGAAAGTGCTCAAATACAACATAATGCATTTTAATCTAAACATTTCGCCGGGCAACGCTGTCGTTTTACCAGCTAGTTATTAATATATATGAATTTTATTATGAAACTGACTGTTGTTGTTGCTGTTTCAACATAGTAATTATTTAATTAATAAATTTATGACGGAACTCTACAAGACAGACGAAATGTAGTATTTAGAGCAGGTGGCAGACGACGACGCTTGCTTGAAGCCACTTCGACAATTTTTGCATGTCTTGTTACATCAGTCAGTCAAGTGAAAACTCTTAAAACAATCATTTGCATTGTTAAAACATAGCGCAGCCATACATTCTGTTTGCGTTAGTCCCGTTCACTGCGGAAATGTGCACCGCTGTCAGCAAAAATTCAAAAGTCTCAAATTTGGCGGCAAACTTATTACATGTTGGTACTAACAAATATCGACCGACCGCCAAATGGCCACATATGGAAAATCGATCATCAATCGATAATGCGAATACAGCTGTTCCGATTTACTACATAATAATAATAATAATGTTATTTGTAGTAAATCAGCCCAGCAACATTCGCATTATATTAACTTAAAAAGGTACATAACTAAATAATAAGCTTAAATGATTAAAATTAACCAAATCATTGTACTATAACAAAAATAATTGACTCCAGCAGCAGCCCGAAGATTACCGTAGATCGATAGCAAAACATAGGCAGAGTCTGAGAGACATGAGCAATGTGGCGACTTCAGCAGCACTTATATGATTTAAGGCCGAGAGAGTGATAAGTCGCGCTTAATATTTTAAGCGGCGTATTCACATTTTATTTTAAGCTATTATTAACAAATTCAAATTTGTGCGATTCTATATCTACCTGTCTGGCAACTCTGGTCAATATTTGATGTTTTCCAACACTAAGACGAACAACTATCGTGTCGATATACGCATATCAGTCAACATTTATTTGCATTCATTTCATTATTTCTACAATAAAGTTTTATTCCACCGACAGAATTGGCTTTCTAATTTTGAGACGCGTCGATTAAGACCAAAGACATTTTGACGCAGTCTTTATATGATGGCGCTATACTAAAGAATTACCCGCCAAACACATGCCGAGCAGCATCGCGCCATCTACCGTAGATCGATTGCAAAGCTAGGCAGAGTCTGAGAGACATAAGCAATATGGTGATTTCAGTCGCACTTATAAGTTTTAAGGCCGAGAGAGCAATTCAAGAGAAAGATTTCTTATCTCTCTTGCACTTTGACGTTGTTATGTAGCAGCTGGCGCATACCGAGATTTTCATACAATTTTCTTATACTTCCCGATATATATTTAACAATTTTTTTCGGCAGTTCCACCTAATTTTATAAAATAAGGTACTGTAAGAATTGCAGGCTTCTAGCTTCTACCGTTTGGGCTGCCAAATTTCACCAATCAGTCAGTCAGTCAGGTTGAAGTCTTTTATATATAAAGATAAGTTTCGGCCATGTCTCATGCGTTTCTTACTCCTGCTCTTCTTGTTGCCATTAATTTTTGTTTCCGAAAACAATCGGCTTTAAATCGAAAAGGAATGTGTGGGATAGGAACATCCAGATGAGATGGTGGGACGGATGGTCAAATCTCGGCTCGGGTAAGACTATGGGACCATCATGGCAGATGATGGTGTATTGTAGATGGTGTCTCAGTGTGAATAGCCTGTCTTTCCATCCGGATGAACGCGTCAATTCAGCAACAATAAGAGCTAGAAACACAAAAATTTGTGTTTCCATCATGTTTGTTTCTGGTTTGAAATGCTCTGGTTACACTGCAGTGAGCTGTGTCTTATTTTTTTTTTTTTTTATTCTGGACGTTGATGTACTAACAAACAGTACATACAAGTGGCCCAACGACACCAAGCACGGGCTTGTTAACGCGCGGACCCAAGCATAAATGCAACCCACCTCCCGCCCAACCGACCGAGGGGCACGCCGCATAACGTACGGCAGCGAAAGATCGCGGACATGCAAATACAACAATAACATTATACAAAAGTTCCTAAGGATTACATAAATAACGTAAAAGTAAAGTTTTAAGTGTAGAAATTGAAGTAGCATTACTTATTAGATGGAAAAGATTGTTATAATTAGAGCATAAGACTGAAAGGGGTTATGAATAGCATAATTAGAACTACAAGCTTGAAGAGATAGTGGAAGAAAGTTTCTAGAACATCTGATCGGAACTGCAAAACTAATTTGGCTGATTAATTCAGAAGAATCAATTTCCCCATCAACTAGTTTGTGTAAGAAAATTACACCCAGCATGGTTCTACGATCAGAAAGAGAAGCCAAATTTCTTAATAAAAGTCTACTGCGATAAGCAGGCAAGCGAGTATTAGTATTCCAGTTAAGACCCCGGAGTGCAAAGAGCAGAAATTGTTTTTGTACCGATTCTAATCTATCCTGATGAACCTTGTATTGGGGACACCAAATACCAACCATATTCAAGAATAGGTCGGACAAGAGAAGTATAAAGAGTTTTAGTAATGTAAGGATTGTTAAATTCCTTCGACCAACGCTTAATGAAACCCAGGACACCAAAGGCACGATTAGCGGTGGAAAAGATATGCTTGTCAAACTTAAGCTTGGGATCTAAGAGGATACCCAAATCATCAACCGACTCAATTCGAGCAAGCGGCTTACCATTAATATAACTGTTAAAAAGGCATTCGCCTGTAAAAGGACATTTCGTTACACTTTCCACAATTAAGATTTAATAAATTTACCCGACACCAGGCTTGAAAACTATCAAGATCAGTTTGCAACATTTGACCAGATAATAAATCAGTAGATGACAGACAAATTTTAACATCATTGGCATACATCAGCACCCGGGAGTGATTTACAACAGAAGGAAGGTCATTTATGAACAGAGTAAATAATAAGGCCAACATGACTTCCTTGTGGAACTCCGGAAGTAACTTGAACAGACCTAGAAACTAAGCCTTTGAATTACACTTTTTGGGTTCTAAGAGTTAAATAGTTGGAGATCCAAAGAATTAAGTTATTTGGAAATCCCAGAAGGTGAAGTTTATGAAGTAAAAGAGAATGATTAACAGAGTCAAAGGCCTTACTGAAATCAGTATAAATAACGTCTGTTTGCTTTTTAGATTGAAATCCCTTGATGACAAATGAAGTGAATTCCAATAGGATAGTGGTAGCAGATCTATATTTCACAAACCCATGCTGGCAGGGTGAAATTATAGATCTACATAAATGTTGAAGTTGAGAAGTTATTAATTTCTCAAAAATCTTAGGAATAGCGCCAACTAGAAATACCTCTAAAGTTCTCAACATTAGACTTGTTTCCTTTTTTATGGAGAGGAATAATAAATGATTCTTTCCAAATGTTGGGGAAAGAGCACAACTCCACGGACAGTTTAAAAATAAAAAATAGTGGCTTTAAAATACCTTCAGCACAGTACCAAAGCACACAGCTTGGCACTCCATCAGGTCAGTGAAAATACGGGCTTAATGGCCTTAAATCACGTAGAAGCGAGCTTTCAATTATTAAAGGTCCAAAAATGCAATTGGAGTTATTTACATGATAAGGATAAGGCGAAACCATATGATAAGGTTGTGAACTATAAGTCGTTTGAAAAAATTCGGCAAAAAGATCGGCAATAGCCTGATCTGAGTCAGCTGTCTTTTTTTTCGAAAAATACAGTTGATGGAAGTGTTGATGACCTACGCTTCGCATTAACGAAGTTATAAAACCTTTTAGGATCCCGCTGAAACTGTAACCTACAGCTTCTGAGGTAGTTATTATAACAGTGTATATTAAGTACAGAGAAGTTAGATCGGGCAATCAAATAGCGCGAAAAATCCAAGAAAGAGCCAGATTCCTTGAACTTTGTACAATCTCGACTTTCTATTTTTTAAGTTAGTTAAATTCCGTGTAAGCCACGCAGCTTTGTTAGACCTACGTGGGTTACAAAATGGAACACAGGAATCAATTAATGAATTTAAAGTTAAATAAAAATATTCGATTGCACAATCCATATCTCTACACATGTACAGCTGGGACCAGTCAGTCTGGGATAGGAGCAGAGCAAGTTTAGAAAAATCGGTTTCCGAAATTGACGAACTCGCTCTGCAAATTTTCTGCCTGGGCTTGGCATCCTGGCTGGTAAGTCAATCAACACTTCCAAAGATGGGTGATAAGGATCTTCAGGAATGGATATAGGTATAGTCCGGAGACAGAATAGAGGAGGAATCCAAGACAAAAATAAGATCAAGTATTTTATGTAAAGAATTTGGGATACCATTGATTTGACACAAAGACATCCCAAATAAACTATCAATAAAATCATGCTGAGTCGTGGGTGTCAACACGCTGGAGTCAGGACTAGAAATCCAGGTAGTTCCGGCAATATTAAAATCACCAAGAACTACAAGAAAATCACGATCAGAAAGCATAGATGAGACAGAATGTATAGCAGAAACATCTGAAGAAGGTGGTATATATGAACAAGTAATAAAAAAACAAACACCACAAAAACTAACTTTAACAGCAATAAATTCAATATCTACAGAGCTATCGGTTATTACTATCTCAGATGACAAATCAACGTCAACAGCAATAAGTACACCACCACCACGATGAGTAGTGCGATCTTTTCTATATATAGAGAATTTATTAGAAAGAATTTCAGAATTAAGAATGTCGGGCCTTAGCCATGTTTCAGAAAAGGCAACGACATGGAAAGGAAAAGTTAGGCTATTTAGATAAAGATTACTAAGCTTACTACAAAGACCTCTTACATTCTGATAGCCCAATGAGAGGGAGGATGTTAGTTTTTTCAAACTATCAGATACTACAATATGTGAGTTAGAACTACCACCGGAGGAAGGAAGTGAAATCGGAGGCCGTTTTTCTTCTTTGCCGTATATTCCTTAACAACTAAGTGGTCGGGCCAGAATTCTTTGCAACAAATGTTGTTGAAATACTCTGCCGGAGAATACGTGAATTTGAACTTTTCCACCGTAATGTGTGCTTTAGATTTGGCCTGTATAAAGGCCTTCACATCATCAGATGTAGTATCAGGGGCAAGCCTAGAAACAAAGATTTGTTTCCGTGGTGGAATACCTATAAGGGTCTTCTTGGTAGCCAAAGCAGTTGCATCCAATGGAGCCACAGCATTGGTTACTAGACCAGTTGATTCGATTAGTATATTATCACTAGAGTGTTGATCTGAAACAACAGTGTTAATAGCCAGCGAATCAGAATGCTCTACGAGGTCAGAAGGAACAACATCCATGGGTACGATGCTATTCTCGTCACTTCTGATTATTAAACTATGAGGAGAGGGGGACGATAAATTTATCAATTCTAACTATTTAGTAGTTACGGATGTAGTGGAAGCATGTGTAGGGAGCTGCAGTTCATTGGGGCCAATAGACAGCCTAAAATTAGCCTTCTTCCGTTTTGGAGACTCATTTAAAAATTTTATACTTTTAAATTCGTTCTCCAAGTCGGAAAACCATTGAACAGTTTTTTAAACCGCCCGAAAATGTCACCAAAGCCTTTCTTAGTCTGCCTCATAAAACACATAATGTCCCTTTCAACATCCCTACAGGATACACATGTCCACTTGAGGCCAGATTTTGACTCAATCTGGTCCACAATTCTGCCGTTAAGGCCAGCACATTTTTCGTGTGATACATTATCACACAGCCAGCAGCAAACAAAGCCCATCTTAGAGTTTGCTCTAACCTTGCAATTTTTAGTATATCAGACAAACATTTTATTAAAAGAAAAATATAAATAGATAAAAAATAAGATAAGCAGGAACCACTGCACAAGAAATAGAAAGCACAAAATAAAAAAGAAGGCACCCTAGGGTTAAATTTTTTGACGCTGATTTGTACTTACGCACAACAACACCAATTAGAAAATATAAAAGCGAGGGCGCGTCGACCGAAATCAGCAACGGAATACAAAACAAAGAGAGAAACCGTAACCAACACCAACGATAGAAGCGCGCGAGAGCGTTAGGCAAGCGTTTAGAGCGCGGATTAGTAGAAATACAAAAACAAATATAAGCACAATGCAAACTGTACAAATCAACTACCAGATTGCTTGTTGCAGTTTGTTGTATTTGAACAAATTTAGTAAATATTAATGATATTATGTTATAATTTAGTGCCCAACAATGTGTTCACACAACCGATGTATAACACACGTCACAAGAACAAAAAAAACACAAGTTATCACTTGATATCACGAGGAAAATAAACAAAAACGATGCGCAAGAAAAAAACACGTCCGTTGCGAATGCGAAGCGAATGCGAATGAATGTTTGTGTACTTCATATATAGAAGACACATTTTGCTTCCTGTTCTTACGTTTTGCTCATCTGTAGACACTTATTTAATGACAGCATGACAATTTGTCTCACTTCAAGTTGTTATTACAAGACTGATGCGAATGTCTTTCTCAATCGAAAACACGAAACCGAAACGAAAAAAATGTTTTTTTCAGAAAGAGAGAGGTGCTTCAATTTTTTCCATCTTTTAAGTGAGGGAACGCCATTGAGTGTATTTGTTGACAGTTATTTGCGAGCTCTGTTTATTATTGAATTTCAGCACCGCGATAAAAATCACTGAAATCAAACAAAAACATTAATTGAAAATTACTGAAAATTCATGAAGAGTTTCGCTACGCTGGATGTCCAGTGACACCTCTACTTTTTTATTTAGTTAGATCTGTGTCAAAGTCATTGCCATAGCCCTACAAAACAAAGCATTAAGTATTTGGATCAACTATTTAGTTTTCTACCCCCACGGGTGGGAATAGTGCGATGCGCCACTTTAATGTATTTCTTCCGGTTGACGAAAGTAGTCAAATTCAACATAATGCACTTTAATCTAAATATTTCACAGGACAAGGCCGGGGAATAACCAGCTAATCTATATATATAAATGAGTTCAACCTGACTGACTGACTGATTGGTGACATTTGGGCAGCCCAAACGGTAGGGTAGAAGCCTGCAATTTTTACAGTACCTTTTTATTATAAAATTAGGTGGAACTGTCGAAAAAAATTGTTTAATATATGTTGGGAAGTATAAGAAAATTGTATTTGAAAATTGTATGAAAATCTCGGTATGCACCAGATGCTACATAACAACGTGAAAGTGCAAAACAGATACAAAATCTTTCTCTTGAATCGCTCTCTCAACCTTAAAACTTATAAGTGCGACTGAAATCACCATATTGCTTATGTCTCTCAGACTCTGCCTAGCTTTGCAATCGATCTACGGTAGATGGCGCGATGCTGCTCGGCATGTGTTTGGCGGGTAATTCTTTAGTATAGCGCCATCATATAAAGACTGCGTCAAAATGTCTGGCTTTGGTCTTAATCGACGCGTCTCAAAATTAGAAAGCAAATTCTGTTGGCGGAATAAAACTTTATTGTCGAAATAATGAAATGAATGCAAATTAAAGTTGACCGATATGCGTATGTCGACACGATAGTTGTTCGTCTTAGTGTTGGAAAACATCAAATATTTACCTGAGCTGCCAGACAGGTAAATATAGAACCACAAAAATTTGAATTTGTTAATAGCTTAAAATAAAATGTGAATACGCCGCTTAAAATAATAAGCGCGATATATTGCACTCTCGGCCTTAAAACTTAGAAGTGCTGCTGAAATCGCCACATTGCTCATGTCTCTCAGACTTTGCATATGCTTTGCTATCGATCTACGGTAGTTGGCGCGCTACTGCTGGAGTTCTACAACTTGGTTCATTTTAATCATTTAAGTTTATTAATTAGTAATGTTAATTTTTAATTAATATAATGCGAATGCTGCTGGGCTGATTTACAACACAATACATAATATTTGTAGGAAATCGGAACAGCTCGGATTATAGATTGTTGATCGATTTTCCATAAATGTATCGGTCGGTCGATATTTGTTAGTACCAACATGTAATAAGATTGCCGCCAAATTTGAGACTTTTGAATTTTTGCTGACAGCGGTGCACATTTCCGCAGTGCACGGGACTTATGCAAACAGAATGCGACAAATGTAGGGTTGCGCTATGTTTTAACAATGGAAATGATTGTCTTAAGAGTTTTCACTTGATTTAAGTAAAGACATTTTGCCACCCTTCCGCTATTTTCTGAATGTAAGTATTATTCTTCTTACTTCAAAAATATTTTATAGGACTACACCACCCGTCGCCACGAGCGAGAAATGGGGTCAAAGTCAAATGAGTGAGATTAATTGTTTCGGCTTCAAAGTCATTGTCACAACCCTACACAACAAATCATTGGGCGTTTAACTCAACTATTTGGTTTCCACGGGAGGGAAAACTGTGATACGCTATTTTTGAGTATTTCTTTCTTGAAATGCGAGCAACGCCGGGTTATAAGCTAGTATATATATAAATCTCTAACACCTGACTGACTGGCCTCACAAGACATGCGAAATTACCGATTTGTGGACATTAGAATATGAGTATTAATATTTATATTTGCCAAATAAATCTAGAGGTAAAATTATGACCAAGAATGCATCCCTTATAAAAGGCGGATTTGTTTTGACAAAGTTTTGGTACGTTGACAACTAGGATAGAAACATTTTATAAAGTAACGATCGCTTCAAGACTCACGAAACGACCGAAATGCGGAGTTCGAACTAACAGTAGTCGTTTGTCTGCTGCTCAAAAAATCTCCATTTTGTCTGTTTTGTGAAGTCCACCATAAGTTTATTAATTAAATCATTGTTATACTGCGAAAAAGCAAATAACAGCACCCAATTTCTTATTGAAATTAATTTTTTTAGTATTGTACAAATCTCCTCGCTGCTAAAGGCAAAGGGTAAAATTTATGGTGGATGGTGGCGGTGTTAATCGGTGATTCACATCCAACATCAATACCATTTGTTCCCCGAAGATGTACTCAGTGGGAATGTGGTATAAAAGTAACATTCGGCTTATTATCGAATAGGAGCGTGTGGGATAGAAACATCCAAATGAGATGGTGCTACGTATGTTCAAATTTCTGCACACGCACAAACATGGGAACTTCACGCCAGATGGTTGTGTATGGTAGATGTTGCTCTGTGTTATAGGCTATTCACACTGAGCCACCATCTACCATCCACCATTATCTGGCATGATAGTCCCATAGTGTTACCCGTGCCATCAATTGACCATCCGTCCCACCATCTAAACTGGATGTTCCTATCCCACACGTGCCTTTTCGATTTTATGCCGATTGGTTTCGTATGCAACACTGAATATTTGATATTCACTACGAAAATTTAAACAATGTCAACAAAAATTAATAGCTAAAACAAGAAGAGCAAGAGTAACAAATGGGAATAGGCTGAACCGTATACATATATAAATTTGTAAGATCTGACTGACTGACCTAACAAGACATGCGTAATGGCCGCAATATGGACTCCAAGAAATGAATAAAATTCAAATGCAAAACAGCAACAACAACAATTTATTAATAAAATTAATTTTAATTAATATTTTAAAAATTTTCTTGGCTGCCTACGCCAAAGGTTTAGTTGATGGTAGATGGTAGATGGTGGCAGTGTGATTCGGTGTTCCACCGTCCTCCGTCTTTCCATTCGTTCCCTGATGATGTGCTCAATGTGAATAGCCTATTATACACACACGAAAATTCAGACATGAGTTCGCCATTGCACATGTTTGTGCCATGCACGTTTTTTAAGACGTTTTTCCACCTATAAAATTATTTTAATTATTTTCGGGTCGCCAAAAACCTATTACTTTTTTTTAAAATGTAGCAGCAGTACCAGTTTTGTGGTTTTCAAACTATATACCTTGTCATTAACTTTAATACAGCACATTCAGAATTTTTTTTGTCATTTATGTAGATTTGGGGAAAAATGTGCCATTCGTTTGTAACTGTAGAAAATCACAAAGGAAAAAATTGTAAATCATTTTTACTCCCTGTAGCCATAAAATGGGTAAAAGGGGGTATTACATCTGTGCAAATGTATGTAACAGACAGAAGGAGACATCTCCGACCCTATAAAGTAGATATATTCTTGATCAGTATCAAAATAGATTTCGATTTGGCCATGTCCGTCTGTCTGTCCGTCTGTCCGTATGAACGCAAGGATCTCAGCAACTATAAGAGCTAGAGACACCAAATTTGGAATGAAGGTTCGTGTATAGCGGGAGCAGGTCAAGTTTATTTTAGATTTGAGATATCTCCCCCCGTTCCCCCGCAAATTGATTAAAACCGTTTTACAGTAACAATTTTCAAGATATAGCTTTAAGATTTGACAAGCTTTAGTCTCTCTTAATCTACTGTCCAAATTTCAAGTCGATCGGATAATAAACACGGAAGTTATTCACGAAAGAAGATTCAGTGATTCAGCGAGAGGGGGGAAGAAGAAGCACATCCACCAATTAAAATGCCTCGCTTGCGCTGTCGCTTTTGCCGCCTGTGTGCGTGCGTCTTTGTGTATGTGTGTGTGCATGTGTTAGTGGACGTAGATGTGATTGGATGTTTTAGGCCTGGGTACAGGGAGTTGCGTAGTCGGGTATACTCGACTATAGCATTCTTACTTGTTTAAGATGTTGTAATTCGCCGTTACAATTCGTATTAGTATCTTAGCGATCAAGCGATGTTTAGTGGTACAAAGGTAAACAATGATCAACTTTTGTGTGCAAGGGTATAAAAATAATTTCTAAAATAAATATTAAAATGTTTATATTTCGATGTGTCCTTTTTTAATAGGGTTAAAAGTATGGGACTATCCGGAGGTGCACGCTCGAAATGGCAATATTTCGAAAAGGTACAACGCCTCTTATGAGCAGTGAAGTCTGTGAACTTCACAGGTGCGCGCTCTCAATTTAATTGTAAAATTCTCCCATCTCCTCATCACAGTTATTCCTAAATTTTTCCATTTCGTACTAAATCATCGCAATCATCTGCCTCTTGATAAACAACTTTGCCTCTTCCAATGGTGTGCCATTCTATGCCATATTTTTCACTTTTTGTACTAAATTTGCATCAAATATAAGCCGAACAGCTGATTTATTTTGGGCTTTGTTTCAAATTGCATGTGCCGTTTCAAATTTGACAGTGGAAAGACCAAAATCATAAATTTTGATATGTGACATGTTAGTGCTGGTGGAAAGAGGCTATTAATTAGAATTTGATTGTTTCAGGGATGCCCTTAATGTTACTGACTAGAAATTATCTATTCATCGCGATGCCAATATCGACATTGATGCATCATCGAATAAGGGGAAGGGTCATACCGATCGATATTTCCATCGATTTTTTATAGATATTTATGTATGTATGTGTGTATGTATATGCTTGTGTAAACAAGTATATAGGAATACTATTCTGATAAGATTAATGTTTCAAATGTATTTTCTTTTTGCAGTTTATACACATATACCAATGAACACCCAAGTGTGAATCATTTTTTGAATAAATAATAAAGCAAATCTGCAAGCTTCAAAATGACAGCAATCGCAGAAAAGGACTTTTTTCACTTGGTATGTACAGATATACACATCTGTAACAATACTTTCCATACATACATATGTATGTACGTACATATGTAGACATGCCTGTACAATTTTTATGGTTAAAATAAATTGTATATGGATGTATGTATGTACATACATGTACAAACGTATATAATTTTTGAATAATAAGTATGCATATTCATATAAATATAAACATATTTATGTTCAACTTGCATATGTATGTATGTACATAGCGTTTTTTTTATTTTCTAAATACACATGTGCATACGTGTACGTACGTACATATGTACATATGTATATATGTATGTCAATGGTATTGCAACAAGTAACATTTTTGGATTTAGTACCTGAAGAAGTTCCGTTTCTGTTGGGACAATACACACATAAGTATGCATATACATATGTACATATATATTTGATACTCCGGAAGTAAGTGAATGATTAAAAATTTTAAGTAAAGGTTGTAGGGAAGAAGTGCTACACTCTTTTAACACACATCTTTCAATATTGTCAGGCCCAGCAGAGTAAGAAAGTTGTACGGACTTAATTGCAGATAGTAGGAATGATTCCATTATTTAATGGAGCCAAAAAAATTGTTAGAAAAAGAAACACTATAAGGTGTGTTAGTAACACGAATATATATGTTAATGGATTGGAAAAACTTCAAATAACCAGAACCAGTCACAGCACGTTATCTAGAGCAGCATCTCCGTAAACTTTTTGGAGCTCTCGATGCGATTATCCGCCGTTTTCTGCGAATGAAAGAAGAAAATCAATACTTCCCGCAAATTACTATTATTTGACACAAAATCCGACATATTCACACAAACATAAGTACATATATGACGCAAAAGCAAAATCACTACTGTGTTAACACAGTTTGCCTACCATACGTCTAATAAGCTTGGTTCATGATCATTTGGATGTGTCCAAATCGACCTACACATATGGCTGGAGCATTTATTGAAAAACGGTGGGAACTTAGTTGCGCTCCTAATATTAGAATAATGTTAGAGTGTTATCAATGTCAACTGCGCTTCAAGCGACCAATAAGTTGCAGAGATTAAGCAAAGCAAAAATTTTGTTGCGAAAGCAACGGTGTGGATCAGTGGAAATGAATGAAGGTAGCTAACAGGCTTAGAAAAACAAGAATTCTCTGGTCGTGTATACCCGACTACGAAACTCCCTGTACCCAGGTCTAAAACATCCCAAGACATCTTCGTCCACTTACACATACACACACACATACAAAAAAGACGCACACACACAAGCGGCAGCGCAATCAAGAAGTTTTAAGTGTTGGCAACGCTGCTTCTTCCCCCCGCTCTGCAGCACTGAATTTTCTTTCGTAAGTTACTTCCGTGTTTATGATCCGATCGACTTGAAATTCGCACAGTAGATTAAGAGTGGCCCAACTATTATACATGTCAATTACTAAAGCTATATCTTTAAAATTTTCCTTATACAATTTTGTATCGATTTGCGGGGAAGCTGAGATATATCTGAGATATCTGAAATCTGAAACAAACATGATCTGCGTATGGTACACAGAAATCTACATTCCAAATTTGGTGTTATTGGCTGTTTGTTTGGCTTTATAGTTGCTGAGATCGACGCGTTTATCCGGACAGACACACAGACGGACATGGCCAAATCTAATTTTCTTTTGACACTGATCAAGAATATATTTGGCCAATAAATTAGTCGCATCGGGTCAGAAATTCTATTGTCGAATTAGTTTATATTAATTATTTTTATACCCTAGCAGAGAGTATTATAATTTTGTCTCGAAATGTGTAATGGACTGAAGGAGACGTTTCCGACCCAAAAAAGTATATATATTCTAAATCAGCATGAAAAGCCTAGTCGATATAGCAATGTTCGTCTGTCCGTCTGATCGGCCAGATCGGATTATTATAACATATGCCATCGGAATGATCGGTCGATAACTATGTTTTTGTATGAAATTTTTTTTTTTTTTATAAAGATATCCTTACCAAACTTTTCTAAACAGAGTCTCTACAGAGTTTATACAATCTGGCCCAATTTGGTCAAAATCGGACCACTATATCAAACTTTTTGTTTATACAAATATGTCATCCTAACTAAGTGAGAGATTGATTATACTTTCCTATAATTTTATCAAAATCGGACCACATAGGAGCAATCAGGCAAAAATTAAGTTTTGTATTAAAATTAATTCCGGCTATGGTATATAGTTTCGGCACTCCGAAGATAGCCGTCGTTTCGTATTTTAAACTAAATACACAAAAAAAAGAATTGAAAGAAAAATATTTTTTTTTTGTTTTCTATATATAATATTGGGTACTTTTTCAACTTTGGGGTGACTTTAAAAAAAAGGCTGGGAGTGCGGGTGGGCTTGATTTTTATATATGATTCTGTACATATTTAAAAAAAAAAACCGTTGCCACTCTTGTAATGTGTAACCTTTCTACCTCAGTTTGTTTCCTTGAAATGTTTTTCATCAATCTGTCTTAACAGTCATGTTTTCTTAAAGGGGTTTGTAGTTTTTGACTTAACTAGTGGGGCTTGCCTGAATCTGGTATCTACTTCAAAATTATTACGTTTTTTATTATGTGCTTCTATTTGTCTTCCTTTATTTTCCTGGACACCGTATTCTGGGGTTCCTGCATAAATGTTTGTTCTGTTTGTAATTTTATGTTTTGTTTTGTGATTATAAACGTATAATATAGTTTCGAACTTATTTATCTTATTTTCTATGTTTGCTTCATTATTAACTATTCTTAATTTATCTTCATGTGCGCTGTGTATCGTCGCTCCATTACTATCTGCTGATTCTCCTAATAAGTTATCTTATAGCTTTACTCTGGAAAGAGCGTCGGCTACCTTGTTTTCTTTCCTGGGAGATATTTGATATGAAAATCAAACTCGTTTAGTCTGACCTTCCACGGTTGGAGTTTCATGTTAGGCTCTTTGATATTGTTTAACCAAGCCAATGGTCTGTGATCACTTAAGATCTCAAACTTCATACCGAAAAGGTAAGATCGAAAATATATCGTAGCCCAGACGATAGCTAACAACTCTTTTTCAATAGCAGAGTAATTTAACTCATGTTCATTGAGACTTCTACTTGCGAAACAAATGGGCTTATGTTCTTGTAACAGAACAGCACCAATCGCTATATTGCTTGCGTCAGTAGTTAAATGAAAGGGTTTTACGAAATTTGGGTCAGACGTGATCAGCAATTTCATCTTTTCGAATGCCGAAATGTATTCTTTCTCGTGAATGTTAATGGTTGCTCCCTTTTTGAGTTTTAATGTCATAGGTTTAACTATACTGGCAAAGTTCGGTATGAACTTTCTATAGAAGCCGCACATAGCTAAGAATGATTTGATTTGTTTTGGAGTTTTGGGTATGGAGAATTTTATGATTGCTTCTATTTTATTCGGGTTTGGTTTTATCCCATTTGTGGTCACAATATGACCTAAAAATTCGGTTTCATTGTTCAGAAACTCACATTTCTCGAGTTGAAGCCTTAAGTTGGCTTCCCTCAATTTCCTGAGTGATGATAGATGCTCCTCCAATGAAGTGGAGTAAATGATGATATAATCAAGGTATACGAGACAATCCTTATAGATTAAATCTTCTTAAAGGTTGTTCATACAACGCTGGAACGTTGCAGGGGCATTTTTAAGTCCAAAAGGCATGCGAGTGTACTCGTAGTGGCCATGTTTGCATTTAGTAAATGCAGTTTTGGAATTCGACTTCGGATCCATTTAGATCTGGTGAAAACGTTTAGCTAGATCGATGGTTGTGAGGTATTGGCACTTTCCTAATTTGTCCAATATTTCGTCCATGATCGGTATTGGGTATTTGTCGTCAACAGTTATTTCGTTGAGTCCGCGATAGTCAATGACTACCCTAAATTTTGGTTTACCCGAGGCCTCGCTTTTTCTTGGCACTATCCAGATCGGGGAGCAATATGGGCTATTGGACTTTCTAATAATCCCTTGCTCAATCATTTCGATTATTTGTTTGTTTACCTCGACATCGTAAGTCTGAGGGTAAATATCCTAAGGTCTATTACAGACCTGATATTCGTGTTCTGTTTGTATTGCGTGTTTTATAGTGCTCGTAAAGGTCAAATTTTCACCTCTGTACTGTATATCACAGAACTCGAACAAAATCTTTTGGAGTTTTTCGCATTCTTCCTAGTTCAAATGATGTAACCTAATTTCATTGGATTCTTTTAGCTCATTGTTAATGGCAAAGTTAAAGAATTTGTCCTCTGAGGACGGAGGATCGAGGCACTCTGGTGCGATCATATCCTCTTCTGTTTACTCCCTGTACCCATAAAATGGGTAAAAAGGGGGTACTAAATCTGTGCAAATGTATGTAACAGGCAGGAGACATCTCCGACCCTATAAAGTATATATATTCTTGATCAGTATCAAAAGAGATTTCGATTTGGCCATGTCCGTCTGTCTGTCCGTCCGTATGTATGAACGCAAGGATCTCAGCAACTACAAGAGCTAGAGACACAAAATTTGGAATGTAGGTTCGTGTATAGCGGAATCAGGTCAAGTTTATTTTAGATTTGAGATATCTCCCCGTTCCCCCGCAATTCGATAAAAAACCGTTTTACAGGAACAATTTTTAAGATATAGCTTTGGGATTTGGCATGTGTAATACCTTGGTCACTCCTAATCCACTGTCCAAATATTAAGTCGTTCGGATAATAAACACGGAAGTTATTAACGAAAGAAGATTCAGTGCTTCACCGCAAGGGGAAGAAGCACAGCCACAACTTAAAATGCCTCGCTTGCGCTGCGCTTGAGCTGTCGCTCGTGTGTGTGCGTCTTGTGTATGTTTGTTTGTATGTGTAAGTGTACGTAGATGCGATCGGATATTTTTGACCTGGGTACAGGGAGTTTTGTAGTCGGGTTTACTCGACTATAGCATTCTTACTTCTCATCATTATATCTAAATGAGAATTTGTATTCGCCTAATGTTATTGTTTCATTCGCGTAGTCAATTTGCGCTCGAGGAAATTCCTACCCAACAAAGCGTCGTAGTTTTCTGAAAAATTATGAATATAAAATGTTTGGTGTGCTGGACAAATTTCACTTCGTATAAATGAGTTGGCGTTTCTTCGTCTGTCTCTTCTTCCTGATCCGAGGCATGTTGATGAAAATTTTCGGACGTATCCATTTTCATCTGCCCGGATGTACTGTCTCTGTCTCTTTGTGGATGGGTTTGGTGCATTAGATGCGAAAAGTTGATTCTGTTGATAGTTCATTCTATTCTGAGTCCTACCTTGAGTTAGTTTATGTCGGAATTCGTTCTGTAATTGTTGTGGATTTTCGTAGCTTTGCTGTCTATTTTGTGGATTATTATTTTGTTGATAGTTTATATTTGGTTTACTTGAACTTTGATTCGAATTTTGAGAACTATTTCCCCCATTCCTACGATTTTAATTAATTTGAACGTTAGTGTGAGTTTTTACGAAGCTTTTGTATAATCTCTCTCTCTGAGCATTTTGTTTTAATTTTGATATAGTGCTAATATCATAGCGGGCAAGTGTCATGAAAAGTCTATCTGGTAATTTCTTGTTAATTACATCTTTTATAGTGTTTTGCATTGCGTTAGTGTATAAGGTGGTATTATTTGGAATATTTTTCAGTGCTAACTTATAATTATAATGGACTTATGTTCTAATTCCTCGATGGACTTACGTAGACCTCCGTTAAAGTTGGTGTTGTACAGTCGTCTTAGAAGCTCCTCATAGGGCGTTTGTACTTTGAAGGCATCGATGAGCGCGTGTTTCAGCTCCGGCCACGTATTAGACTGATTTTGTTGTGATATTCGTTGGGCCTCTCCAGCCACTTGCAGTTCAATAGCTTCGAATAGGACACTGTGCTGGCGAACATCCTTCGTTGGATACAACTGCAGTATGAAGTCGATTCGTCTGATGAAAGTTGCCAGGTATTCTGGTGAGCCATCAAAGTGGGGCACCTGTCTCAATTACGACAATGCCTGGTTTAGGTGTTGCTCTGCTAATTCCAGATTCATTTTGAATATGTTGATTGTTGAGTTTTTTAATTAACTTTTTCGACGTTGTAATTTTGCACTTATTGTCTTCTTCATTCTTTTGTTGCTGTTTCTTATTTATTTATCCACAGTATATTTTCAATTTTTATTTTGATTGTATAGTTTTGCACACAAATTTTCGCGCAAATGTTGGCGGCACACAAATTTCCGCGTCACCAATATGTTGTTATTGAGCTTAGATTGTAATAGTTTGCACACAAATTTTCGCGCGAATGTTGGCGGCAAACAAATTTTCGCGTCACCAATATGTTATTGAGTTTATTTGCACATGCAAATTCTTCCCAGTGAAACACGGGTTACAGGGATCAAAAAATTTGATTTGTAACACCCAGACGTGTTCGCTGTTATTGTAGTGTTTAAACACTACCAAGTAATCTCGATTAGCCAAAGGCTAATACTAGCTGAGAATTACTTGACGATCCTTCGTAGGAACGTATGCAGGATTACTGACAGAGGTTTTGTATTTAACAACTTGAGAATATCCTACCGGCTGCGCCAATTAAGAAACGGTATTTTTAGTGTATAAAAAAATATATGATTTATTCATTGAATAAATTTGACCGAATCAAATGGAATACAAAAATGAACTCAATTACTCTAAATGCGTGGGCGCTAATCAAACCTCGGACCGAAGCTTTAGGAAGCTTTGAATTGAAAAACGTTTATGTTGAGAGCCAGCTTTTGGCTCTCTTAAGGAGTTGTCTCTTAGGGAGATTACTAAAGAAGTAGCGACATTGCGTCAGCCGAGATTTGTGCAGCGTCTGCATTTTCTTGTGGGAAAGTGGTGGCCTGATGCTAACTTCGACAAGTGGTTTGGATTCTTGAATTTAGGGTCTTTTGTGTATGTCTAAACGACATCCGCCAGTGTCGATGGTATCAACAGATTTTGTTTACAATATTTAGGGTTGCTTATGAACTGTATTTTGTTGCTAAGTGGTATGTGGTTGCTAAGTGTGTGTAAGACTGGAGATGGATATATCAATATATAAAAAAATTCATGCTGACTGATTGACTGACTACCTGACTGGTTGGCAATCATCACACAGCCTTAACCGTAAGAGCTAGGATGGTGAAATTTTCACAGTAGGTTCTATCTATGATGAAAGTGCACACTAAGACGGGATTTTGGAAAATTCCACCCACAGGCGTGGAAAACTATTGTATGAAACTTTTTGTTAACCATCCAATCGGCTTCAAACTCATTTTCAAAGATTTACACAAAAATTCATTTGACACATATTTTACCGAATTTGGAAAATCCACCCCTGGGCGGAAAATGGGGTCTCATGGTTGTATAGGTGGAAGTCTAATTTTAATCCGAATACCTTCAAATTCATTTTCAAAGCTCTACACATTAAATAATTCGACACGTGTATCAGCGATTTTGGAAACTTCAGCACCATGGTCGGAATATTGGCGATAAACTCTGGCATTCGACATTTTTAAATTTCATGCGATTGGCTTCTAATTCATTTTTAAGGTTCTACACAAACTTATAATAGGCGCGGTGCCCAAAAGTTGTTGGAAAACCTACCCCAAAGTTCGGAAAATTCGCGGAAAAATGTTGTATGCAACTTTTTTTATTTTATTTTAAAACTTTTCTGTTTAATATCCAATTATTTTGAAACTAATTTTTAAAGCACCTCACATTAAATAATTCGACACATGTGCTACCGGTTTTGAAAAATGCAATTCAGCTTCATAATAATTTCCAAATACAAATAAACACACCTCGGCACTTTGCGGGGAATACAACGGGCGGAAAATAGTTTTAGAGCTTTAGTCTGCATTTGTAGTATTATGCGTTGAATTGGTTTTCAAATGGCAAATCTACTCCGCGTTGCCACGGGCGGGAAATGGAAGTCAAATTCGACATATTGCATTTTAATCTAAATATTTCGCCGGGCAACGCTGGCGTTTTACCAGCTAGGTTTATATAATTAAAAACTCCAAAACTGGGGTGCCAGTCAATGTTTGCTTTTTGAGCGGAAACGAAAATAGCGATGCGTTCAATTTAAAAATTCTTCATATAATAATTTAATTGCATTTAATTTCTACATCTAGCTTAAGCTAAGGCGACACGGGGCTAATTCGCTCTCAGCGACACCGACAACTTTATAACGCTCCCGTTTCGCCCTATGTCTAGACCAGACATTCAATAACTAACTTATTCGACGGAATGCGCCAACACGGGCCCCATAATTGGATGTGTACCTTAATAGTATTTGAAAGGATACCAACACGTGGATTACTCGTTAAAACATGCTGCCGCTGCTCGTCCTGATTTCGGACACTCTGATGGTCATCCACTGCTGGGGCGGGAGATTGTCCTCGACGACAACGATGAGCTCTCCTACGGCGAGGTTTGACAAAACATCTCGCCATCGCTTCAAGCAGCTGAGACCCTCCTGGTCCGGGGTCCTTTCTGCGAGCGGAGCAGTTAGTGGACGTCCCAATAGCAGGTGTCCTGGAGTTAGGGCTTCGCCGTCACTGGGGTCCTGGTTGAGGGCGCTTAGAGGTCGGCAGTTGAGAACGGCGTCCACTGCTACCAGCACTGTCTGCGGCTCCTCCGTCCGCTCTCTGCTGTCCGTTGCAGTAGTTGCAAGTATTTCGTCAGCAGCATAGGAAACTTCGCATCATAAAAATAGGAGCATTGACTAGTCGCCCCAGTACTCACAACAATGAAAACAAACACCAAGATTTACTATACTCATGTATAAATGGATTCAAACGCTGTAGACTATTACCTACTCGCGCACTCTTACGAACCCTTTAAATATCGTATTTTCTTCCTAATGCAGTAGAGACGTGTTCAAATATTTTGTTCTTATCTTTACATTTTCTAATAAATCGGAACACAAGCAATAACTCTCTATCTTTTCTGTCTACTATAGCTGTCAGTCCGACAGCTCTGCGCACTTCCCAAGTGCGCATATCAGCAATCCCAAGTCAAAAATAAAGGACCGTTGAACTAAATGACACGATGCATCAACATCGCTCTCTAACCGCTCTTAGATTTCAGCCACCTGGCTTGACACGCATGTCGCTAGTATTGATGGATGTGACCGTATTCAATGAAGGATAACTTCAGATCCAGACCAAACAACAGTTCGTTCAATTGGTGATCTTATCAGACTTTTGATTCGGTGACAGATTTGCAAGATGGTGAGCGGCACACAACTCAAGTCTAGGAAAAGTCAGTCTTAAGTCGGTCGATTTAGAGGTCAACAACGAGATTCGAAAACCTTATACAGTTTGGCTGCGATTATATACGCAATCGACATATGCTCGGCGAAGCCATGTATCTCAATCGGTGGAATTTTAATTTGTTGCAACTGAATTAAAGTTGTTGTTTCAACGCTTTTTTTAACTCAAAGGAATAGATACGTCCCAGTTCAACTTCTGAAGCCAGAACTCCTTAAGGATGATCTATGAGTTGATCCCTAAGGGACTAAAGAGGCCAAGAGAATCAAATAAACGATATGTCACCGAGCGAATGTTCCGTTTTGTCGCTTGGATACTTAAGAAAGAATCGTCCAACTTAAATTGAAAGACGTCTCCTGCAACCAAAGCAAACCAAGTATCTTTGTTGCATCTGACTCTGATATCGTTATTGGTTTTGGTGTGCTCTTTAATGCAGAGATCTCTGGAGCGTACGAAAACCATTTTGCTAGCTGAAATCCTGTTCTAGGAGTGTGTATCACATATATAATGCTCAATTGACTCTACTTTGCTGTTCGAAGACAATTCTTCCAATGACCAAAATTTCTGTAAAATATTGTCAATCGAGCTCAATTCTTCCTCCTGACAACTCAGATTGATAACCTGTGTCTGACTAGATTCAGTGAGCGGTTATCGTTCTGAGAAAATCCAGCCGATTCGAGCCTTTTGTAGAATCGGGACAGTCTGTTTCTTGTTTGATTTGACCGACGGAGAGGAGTTCTAAGAACGTCTCTGCTCCGATAAGCATGTCAATCTTCTGCGGCCTGCAATAGTATGGGTCGGCCAACTACGGATTTGGGGATTTTCCAACCACCGACATTGACATTTTGATCTGGTTGGTATCCCGAAAATTGACTTTGAAACCCATAACTAGCGACTCCACCACCGTGTGTATCTTTTTATGCTTATTTAAAAAAAAAATTGTGGAAAAAGATTAAAGATTGAAATGTCCGTCTGAAGCTAGAGCAGCCAAACTTAGTTAAACATGTTGGTGTATACCCTCAGTTTATAGAGTGTCATGATCGACACAACGCAACATCCCCACTCCACCCCCAGGCGATTGCTCAATAGGTGAGCATCGGTCTAACTACCATCAGGTATAGCCGTCTTATTTTGTAGGCTGCTGCGCCCCATGATGTTCCAACTATGCTACGGCAAGTGAATTTATCCACAGCGTGCTCCACAAAGTCAAATCTGCTCTTAAAAGTACTCGACCTCCACGCTACTTCAGGATGAGACTACACCAGTCCAGTTCCTTACACCAGTCATATGTCGCCCTTAGTTTTAGTTGGATTGTATTGCAGGGTGATTCTTCAAAATTGCCTTGGGCTATGATGACTATGTCATCAGTTTACCCATGACATTGAATACTTTAACTAGAGAGCTTGTTTAGTAGTTCGTCTACTAAAATGCTCCAGAGGAATGGAGACACTATAATCTCGTTTGGTTGTGACTGTAATAATGCTTTCTCCCAATGATGCTGTGGCTTACCTGTATCTCAGTAGTTAATAGATTCATCTATCTGTCACATTTCCTTTAAGTATAAGGCAGCCTGAACAGCGTCATGGGAAGTGTTATTGAGGGCACCCTCTATGTCTAGGAAGTTGAAGGTAGATTGCCACTTCCTGGGTATCAACTGCTCTACGAATTTTGCAGTTGGCATAATCAAAGACACTTTATATAACAAGATATCCAATGCAGAACAACAAAATGGCACAAGGGATCGCTTGTTTTTCGTGAAACCGCTCTCTGGGCTCAAAAAGAGTCGTGAGAGCGTGACGTCACATGACCCAACGCTTGTAAAAAATTTATGTAATTTAACGACTCTTTTCAGAAAACCTTAATGTATAACTGTTAATCAGATGAAATCCATTTAATGATCTTATAGAGAATTGCGAGATATGTTGATATGTTTTGGTCCCCTTTATGTGCCATACATATTAAATAATACGCAGTCAAAGTGAGAAAATGTTGCCAGTCCGTCTGTTTGCATTCAAGCTTATCGCTCAATTTTAAAGGTATGATTATGAAACTTGGCACAAATCTTTATTTTCGGTTATTTTTATCAATAGGTTGTTTCACTTGTTAAATAGCATTGCCATCAAATGTGGCTAATTTCATAATAATTCCATTAATTTTGCACCGTTATTCATACAACTCAAGTTCCTTCCGACCGCTCCTAGGCCAGGTATACAAAAATTCTAACAAGAATTTGAACGTTAAAAAAGAAACACGACCCAAAATATTTAGTTATCTTTCAGTTCAACATTTATGACGCAAAATGTGTCCATTTATCCTATAGTGCAGCGCAAGTCATAACAAAAACAAGTATCATCTGCTGAGAGCTCATTCAATTTTACGCTCTCAATGTTACAAATCGAGAGCGAGAGCGCGCCAAGCACTGCAGAGCGAAAAACCACCTAAGCAACCGAGAGTGAGAGCGCGCCAAGCGAAAATCCAGCTGAAAAGATACGGAAAATATTTCGTTGTTCATTCATTGTATGGGCATTGGACATCTTGTTACTTAAAATGTCTTTGGTATAATGGTGTGTCTGTTTATTGGCTTACTCTGTATGCTGTGTCGCGTGCAGCGGACTCGTTTTAGCAGTGTGCTTCTTATGTTGGAAGTTGTAAAAACGCAAAACTCTGCGAAGCCTTTTGGTATACAAATTTTTTGTATGATTTGGCATAATGTATGTTAATTTTTAAATTTATTGTATTAAACAAGTAAGAATGCTATAGTCGAGTATACCCGACTACATAACTCCCTGTACCCAGTTGAAATATTTCCGATCGCATCTTCGTACACTTAGACATACACACACACATACACAAAGACGCACACACACAAGCCACAGCGTAAGCGAGGCATTTTAAGTGGTGGCTTCTTTTTTTTTAAATCGGAAAATTAAAAATTAAAATTCATCCAAAAATGTTTGAAAGTGTAATGTATTATGTATTTGCGTTAAATAAGTTTTAAAGAGCAATCATTTCTAAAAAAAGATATACCATGGAAATTTGTGTAACGTAACGTGTCATACTAATGCTAATAAAAAAAACCAGAAAAGGTTTTTACTCCCTGTACCCATGAAATGGGTAAAGGAGGTACTAAATCTGTGCAAATGTATGTAACAGGCTGAAGTAAACACACCCTATAAAGTATAAATGTTCTTGATCAGTATCAAAAGAGATTTCGATTTGGCCATGTCCGTCTGTCTGCCCGTCTGTATGAACGCGTCGATCTCAGCAACTATAAGAGCTAGAGACACCAAATTTGGAGTGTAGGTTCGTGTATACCGGGAGCAGGTCAAGTATATAGGATCCGAAATATTCCCCCCCTTTCCCCCGCTATTCGATAAAATCCGTTTTACAGTAAAATTTTTCAAAAGATATATAGATAAAGTCACTCTTAATCTACTGTCGAAATGTCATGTCGTTTGGATAATAAACACGGAAGTTATTCAACGAACAAGATTCAGTACTGCAGCGCGGGGGGAGGAAGCAGCACAGTCACCACTTAATATGCCTCGTTTGTGCTGTCGCTTGTATGTTTGCGCCTTTGTGTATGTGTAAGTCTACGAAGATGCGATCCGAAATTTTTGACCTGGGTACAGGAAGTTTTGTAGTCGGGTATTCTCGACTATAGAATTCTTACTTGTTTTTTCTCTCATTTTACAAAAGTTAATACAGCAGCTGCTATGTATCGCTTTATCTGTACGTAAGTAACCGTATAGCGAATGGAGGCATGCAACAAGAAGTCTGTTTGAGCAATCCGCTGCGCATTCTAATTTTGTATGACACATCCGATAATTTGGCCCACAAGAAAAATATGCGTTGGCACATGCTATAAAATATGCAGTCGATTTTTGGCGGAACTATAAGGATTTGAGATATAATATTTTAACAGGTGATGCGTTTTTGAGTGTAGAATAAATTTCCATCAAAAACACAATTTCGAAAAAAAGGCACACGATCAAATCGCGCAAAGGGGTCGACATGTTACAAATAGGTTTATTTGGTGCATGCACGACGTTGGTTCACGTGCTCACACAATTCGCCTGATTTAATTGTTCAATAGTTACATTCCTTGACCGCTGCATTATTCAATTATCTTTATGTATTTATAAAAGAATTCCACCTGACTGAATGACTTTTGGGCAGCACAAACAGTAGAAGCTATAAGCCCCGAATTTTCACAGCACCTTCTTATTATAAAATAAGGTGGGACTGTCGAAAAAAAATAGTGGAATATATATCGCAAAGTATAAGAAAATTGTATTTGAAAATTGTATGAATATATCAACGTGAAAGTGCAAAAGTGATAAAACATCTCTCTCTGCCTTAAAACTTATAAGTGCGACTGGAATTTGCTTTGCACTCGATCTTTGCTTTATTGCGCGCCGCTGCTGGAGCCATATATTTTTGTGAAAGCGCGATTTAGTTACTTTAACTTATTTTAACTTTATTAATTAATTATGTAGCGTTTTAGTTAATAGGTTGTGATTGCTGCTGGACCGATTTTCTACTCAATAACAATATTATTTTTATGTAGTAAATCGGCCCAGCTGTATTCACATTATCGATTATTGATCGATTTTCGATAAAATGTGGCGGCGCTGCAAATTTCCGCAGTGTACGGGACTTACGCAAACTGAATGGGTAAATTTTCACTTAAATTAAGCACAGAATTTTTCCCACCTTCCGCTATTTTCTGGGTGTTAGTATTATTCTTCCAACTTCACAAAAATATTTTGAAGGGATACGCCCACCCATCGCCACGGGCGGGAAATGGGGGTCAGTGTCAAATGAGTGAGATTATTTGTTTAGTTAGATTGGCTTAAAAGTCATTGTCACAGCCCTACACAACAAATCATTGAGCATTTGGCTCATTTTCCCTACGGTTGACAAAAGTAATCAAATTCAACATAATGCATTTAATCTAAATATTTCGCCGGGTCTGGCTTTTACCAGCTAGTAATCTATATATATGAAACTCTTTAACGGGCAGCCCAGACGGTAAAACCTAATAACCTGCTATTTTTACGGTATCTTCCTCTTATATATATATTATATTGTAGGTTGGCACTCTGAAATCATTGCTGTGAAAGTGTAAATTCGCGGAAATCTGTTGTATGAAAATTTTTTGTTTATCAAACAAACGGCTTCACACTAATTTTCAAAGATCTATAATCATCGTTCGAATCACTCTTGACTGATTTTGGAAAATCCGCCACCATGGGCGGAAAATGTGGTTCTCAAGGTTGTGTGCTTCAAATCCTAATTTTATTCTGATCAGCTTAAAACATTTTCAAAGCTCTGCACATTAAATAATTCGACACGTTTCTCACTGGTTTAGGAAAATGCATGTACCCAGTCGGAAAAGTGGTAAAAAACTGCAATTCAATTCAATTCAATTTATTTTTGTTTTTCATGCGAATGGCTTCATGCTAATTTCCACAGCTAAACACAAAAAGCTCGGTGCTTTGGAGGTCAACAAAATGGGCGGAAAAAAGTAAAAAGCTATTTTCTGGAATTTTAGAACTCTTCCAACTTCATTAAAAATATTTTAATAGAATGCTTGCCGATTTTAGAAAGTCTACGCCATCACGTCGATACGGGTCAGAAATGGGGGAAAAATGGTTCAAAGGCTTCAAAGTCATTGTCATAGCCCTGCCATAACTATTCAGGAAAGCCTACCCCCACGGGAGAAAATTGTGATACGCTATTTTTGTGTATTTTTTAGGATTGACAAAAGTAGTCTAATTCAACAGAATATAAATATTCCGCTAGGTAAGGCCGGGGTATTTCCAGCTAGTAATATATAATCATATATAATAATATATAAATATACTATATAAAGTTTTAAATATAATATATTCTTTTTCAATTGCAGACTGTCAGTGTAGGCAAAGCTCTTAATGGAATGGAAGCGCCGTTGAAATCGAAACATGCTCGCTCGATTATTATAATAATTCATAAATCTAAGGAAGCAAATACATTTTGGACAATTATTTCTCGTCAACCTATAATGGAGAGTAGATTTACGGCTTGGAAGTTTTGTCATCTATTGCATAAAGTTTTAAGAGAAGCACACGAATGTGCTCTTCTGCATTCAAGAGTCATACAAAAATGATTTTAGAAGTTGGAAAATCATGGGGTCACCTGCAAGATGACATTGGTTGTTGTATTAATGCTTATAGCAAGCTCTTAGTAACAAAGCTTAACTTTCATGAAAAGAATCGAATGTACCCCGGATCCCTGATAATAACATTTGCTGATATTGTTACGACCGCCGATAAGGATTTAAACTACTAGTATGCAATATTTTATATTTTTACTTCCTGTATCCATAATACGTGTTAGGGATACCAAAAAGATGCAAATGTAGGTAACAGGCAGAAAGAGGACCCTTCGACCTTATAAAGTATATATATTCTTGATCAGTCTCAAAGCCCTGTGCGTCTATCTGTCTGTCTGCCCGTCAGGATGATTGTGTCAATATCGGAGAATATAAGAGCTGGGGACAAAATTTTGGAAAGTATACCATAAGCGGAAGAAGTTTACTTCAAATTCTAAATACCTCACCACAAATCGATAAGAACCATTTAAAACGACAAAGTTTAAGATCTGAGTTTTGGTGCGATTATTTTGGGGTCAGTTTTAAACAATTGTACATTTTAATCAGATCAAATAATAAATACCGAAGATATTCAAGAACTTGTGTCCGAACTATCGAACAGACGTAGGCAGCGCAGTCATAATGTGAAACGCTCTGCTTGCTTGCATTGACGCATTGCTGGATAGGATGTATGTATGGATGTATGTATGTGTGAGGTTGGGAATTTCAGATCTCGGTGCAGGATGTTTCGTTGTCACTCGATTATAGCATTATTACATACAGACTACTGTTGACTTTCTCGACATACTTTCCCTTAAAATTTTTGACCGCGCCCTCTCCCTTCCCCACAAATCACCCAATCTATGGCTCCAAGACCTTTCTAGAATACACCAACTTTGACACACAGGACACTGTTGAGCACTTGACAGTGTTGCGCCAAGAAAATTTAACAGCAAGATATAACAGTCGGGAATTTCCGACTGGAACGTTCTTACTTGTTTCATAAGTGATAATATAAAATATGTGTTTATTGCAGCTTTCAATTGTGTGTGGAGATCTTCGACTATTTGGAGGATATAATTGCTCTACAAACTGCAATTTTTTCTTCTATTAATACGTATCGCATATCATCAATGACACAACAAGGTCAATGTAGATTAGCGCCGTTAATAACCCTTATACAAGATTCAAACCCTCTTTATGATATTAGTGTCAGAATAATGTTTACACTTCATGAAAAATTGCCTAATGATGTCCTCTACGGTCACAGAGAAAGGTTTTGTGGAATATTTTCTGAACTAAAATTATTTTATGAAAATGTAAGGCCACTGCAATATTTTAGTGATCTTATTAGTGTTCCAAAATTGCCAGAACAGAGTCCAAACTTTAAGTCTCAGATAGATTTTGGGAGCTATATACCTCCTGTTGTATTTGTTCAATCAGAGGCAGATCTGGTCGTGGATGATCTTATTGACACAAATGTTTCGGACAATTCGGTTGAACAAGACCAAATTTTAATTCAACGTATTAATATCTTGGAAAATATGATAGAAGATAAAAACAAAAATATTGATCAACTTAAGGGCCATGTAGAAACTTGGAAAAATAATTTTAGTGGAATAGAACGGAGCTATAAACATGATATACTGGAACTTCAACGGAGTAATACTGCATTACATAATGAGTTGACTTCAACGAAAGAAAAGTGCTCAGATTTACGAATGGAGAAAGATGACTTGGAACTTAAATTGACTAATAACCCTATGTTAATTCGTAAGTAATATTTTGTAAATATATAAACATGCATATGCGCTATTTGCCGACTACAAATTACGGTGTTTAATAACGTTTCAAATTGCCTTCCATTATATAAATGACTTGAACTCTAAACTTAAGTTTAGAAGTCGTAGGTTAGAGTTTCAACGGGATCACAAAAGGTTTTATAACTTTCTTAATTGTGGGTCATCAACACTTCCATCAACCGTATTTCCGTCCCTTTCCGACCCTACAATTAAGAAAATTATACCGGTTTTGAAGCAGACAATTCTGTTGTCGGAAACGTCCGACAGCAACGTTCTTACTTGTTATACCCTAGCAGGCGGTATTATAATTTTGTCTCGAAATGTGTAATGGGCTGAAGGAGACGTGTCCGACCCAACAAAGTATATATATTCTGAATCAGCATGAATAGCCGAGTCGATATAGGGATGTCCGTCGATCCGTCTGTCCATCTGTTTCTATGCGAACTAGTCTCTCAGTTTTTAAGCTATCGTAATGAAACTTGGCACAGACCTTTATTTTTGCTGCAGGCAGTACATATGTCAGAACCTGCCGGATCGGACCACTATAACATATAGCTGCCATAGGAGTGATCGATCGACAAATATGTTTTTGTATGAAAAACTTTTTGTTTATTAATGTATCCTTACCAAACTTTCCCAAGCCGAGTCTCTAGAGACTACTACAGCACTATATGTAACTTTTTGCTTATGCAAATATTTCATCCAAACTTAGTGAGAGTTTTATAATACTTCAAATAGTTCCCTATAATTTGACAAAAATTAAGTTTTGTATAAAAAACTTTGCTACTGGGGTATATAGCTTCGGCACCCGAAGATAGCCGTTCTTTCTTGTTATACTATGTTCCCGAGGGAAAAATAGTATATTGGGTTTGCGAAATGTCCGTCTGTCCGTCTTATCTTTAAGCTAGAGCAACCAAACTTGTTACACCTGTTGGTGTATACCCTCAATTTATGAAGTGTCGAGACTGCAGACTAATGTTGACCACCTGACTAAATCTGCATCAAAAATTTTTGACCGATGTATTATTATTATTACGTATAGTATCGTCATATAGTACCATCGTATAGTATTATCGGTCACACTACTGAAATGTAAATCCAATGTATCAGTCGTAGTGACTGGCCGCAAGTACTGCTCAGCATCTTCCGCGATGCGAAAAACGCGACTATTTCCTTTCCATCCTTTCTTCAAAATTGAGTCTCCATGTCAGTTTGCTGTCCAGAACTATTCCAAGATATTTTGCGCTTTTCTTCGCTGTGAGCGGTATTCCGTAAAACTTTGGTGGGTTCCACCGCAGTACCTTTAACCTTTAACCTTTTAACAAAGGAGGCACCTGACAAGGCAGAACTAGATTCACTAGACAATAATGCTTACCATCCGCATAGGCATTTATTTTTGCGGCCTTCCTGTAAGTATTCAAAAACAAGTAAGAAAGCTATAGTCGAGTATACCCGACTACAAAACTCCCTGTACCCAGGTCTAAAACATCCAATCACATCTACGTCCACTTACACATACACACACACATACACAAAGACGCACACACACAGGTGGCAAAAGCGACAGCGCAAGCGAGGCATTTTAAATGGTGGCTGTGCTTCTTCTTCCCCCTCTCGCTGCATCACTGAATCTTCTTTCGTGAATAACTTCCGTGTTTATTATCCGATCGACTTGAAATTTGGACAGTAGATTAAAAGAGACTAAAGTATTGCACATGTCAAATATAAAAGCTATATCTTGAAGATTGTTGCTGTAAACGGGGAACGGGGGGCGATATCTGAAATATGAAACAAACTTGATCTGCGTATGGTATACAGGAACCTACATTCCATATTTGGTGTCTCTAGCTCTTGTAGTTGCTGAGATCGACGCGTTCATACGGACAGACAGACGGACATGGCCAAATCGAAATCTCTTTTGATACTGATCAAGAGAATATATACTTTATAGGGTCGGAGATGTCTCCTTCTGCCTGTTACATACATTTTCACAGATGTAATACCCCCTTTTTACCCATTTTATGGGTACAGGGAGTAAAAAATTTGTCAACCACTAGATTCCATAACATAGGAGACAAGTGATGGTGGTGGTTTGCCATTGCTCCGACTCTCTGCAGCTCAACAGGTTGTATATCCATGAGACTATTGCCGAGTGGGAAGCTTAGCTCTCAGGCCTCGCATTATAGTTTCTGTTGACACATTATTGAATGGGATGTCCAGGGATGCTCCCAATGGTGGAGTGCTTTTTTTATGTTTGCTACCCGAAAGTGTAGCGATGTCTTCCCCGATTTCCCTTTGGTAGAGGTGTGTTGGTTGGGCTCCAGGGATGAGCTTGCGCTTTCCATTATGTGGTGCTCCAATAGTTTTCCAGTGTTTTCATAATTCAGCATAAATGAGATTAGGCTTGGGTCTTAAGTCTTTGGCTGCACGTGACTGACCTTGCCTGCTTTGGATAGGAACACAACTCGTGCAGTCCTCCAGGGCCGATAGCCCCGTTTTAAACATGCTTCAAACCAGGGATCGTAACGATTATAAGTTTTATAAAAAAATTATGAAATAAGAATTATTTGATGATTTTTATAAAAAAATTAAAAAATAACTTTTATTTTTAATTTTTATAATAAAAATTTAAAATTACTTTTATTTGCAATTTTTATTTAAAAGTTTTTCCATAACTTTTATTTTTAACTTTTAAAATAAATATTAATAATAAAAGTTATTTTTCAACTTTTATTTTAAAAATTGAAAATAAAAATTGAATTGGAATATCTTTTGAACGGAAAGGCCCATTGCATTGATCGGTATATATATTTGATCTACACTTCATTACCTTTCTAATGATGTATCATACATACATATATACCCATAAACTTATTATACCATTTACCCAAAGAATACAGTAGTGTATTAACTTCGCGCAAAAGTTACATGCAGGAAAAAGTAATAAACACTTAACAAAATTTTATTTTAGAATTTTATTAAATGACACATTGTCAATTGTCGAACTTATTCAATTTAAGGAACAAAAGTTTTTTAATTGAGTTGGACGAGAGATTGCATCTTAAGTCGGACAGTACCAATTTAAGGGCAGAGAACGCTCTTTCCACAGAAACTTGAGTAGCGGGCACACAATGCAGAACTTTTGCCAATTGATAAAGTCGAGGACAAGTAAATTTCTTTTTTTCCCAATATTCCATAATATCTGCATTTAAGTCAATCGCCTTAGGTGAGTATCCGTGTATTTCCGTTATGGCCAATTTTAGCTCAGGATCATCGTCGTCATCTGATTCCTCATTTTCGGAGTGCACTTCTATTGAATTTAAAAACTCGCCCAAAAGAGAGCACGTACTTTGGGAGGTATTTTGAACCATATCATTAAGCTGACTAGTTGACTGATCTGAGGTTTTCGATGCAATCCGTTCCACATTTGTTGTACACTCCTGATAAAAACAATTTAATTTTAAAATATTTTTCAAGTAAGTATATCTGTAAAGGTCATAAGACTTACCTCTTTATTCAAAGTAAGCATTTGCCGCATTAATGTTGACAACTGATTTCTAGCTAATGTTTGTTGGATTGGATTCTTGATTAAAATCCTGCGAATTCGAGGATCCAAATAAATTGCATTTTGTTGTTAAAATATCGATTTTTCAAGCAATGGGAAAGATCTTCGCTGTGACAATTTGTATTCATTGACTTGATGGTTAGCTTTGTTTCAAGCCATAACTTGTAAAAATCTCCAAAGTACAGCTGTTCGCTTTGCAATTTTTGGGTGGCTATGAAAGCGAGTTCTAGTGCAGATAGCAACAGTTCTATGTCCGCCCACTGTGATTCCGATAACTGCAAATTCGAAGACAAGTGCGCTTCAGTGAATTGTTTGTACACACATACATTTTTAAGCAAGGCATATGTCGAGTTCCACCTTGTTGGCACATCGACAACCGGCTGCGGTAGGGTTGTCGTAGAAATTGTGCTTCACTTTGAGTCTAGCACAGGTAGTCTATGTAGTTTGTTTAAGAAGCAGGTGCACATGTACATACATATGTATATAGTATGTACATCTGCTCACACTTATGATACATCATTAGAAAGGTAATGAAGTGTAGATCAAATATATATACCGATCAATGCAATGGGCCTTTCCGTTCAAAAGATATTCCAATTCAATTTTTATTTTCAATTTTTAAAATAAAAGTTGAAAAATAACTTTTATTATTAATTTTTATTTTAAAAGTTAAAAATAAAAGTTATGGAAAAACTTTTAAATAAAAATTGCAAATAAAAGTTATTTTTCAATTTTTATTATAAAAATTAAAAATAAAAGTTAAAAATAATTTTAAACAAAAAAATTGGATATAAAAATTTATCCTGTTCCTGGATAGTCTTTTCAAGAATAATGTATGTGCAATTTTTTCAATGTCCCTGTAATTTTTTTAGTCTTCGATTTTTTTCTGACTCATAACTCTTATTTGCGATCCCTGCTTCAAACAAAGGCAGTAGCCATGGGATGATCCAATTTTTGGTCATCTGTAAAGTGGCTGGAAAGACTCCGTCCAACCCAGGAGATTTGTAGCTCTTGAATGAGTCAATGGCCCACTGGATTTTACTCGAGGTGATTAATTCGGCAGGTATATCTGAGTATGTTGTTCGAATATTTTGCGGTGTGTCCGGATCGATGACTTCTGTACACCAAGGAAAATGGGCATTTTAGAGAGCGCATGTCTCTTCCTTGCTGCTCTCCCCATCGTCCACCATCTGATTTCAGCTGACTCCCTATGGTTGGCTGGCTCAAAAGCAGCTACCGGAGTTTCGCAGTTTCTGTGACTTTTTCTATGCCAGAGCCCAAAGTTCTTAACGAATTCCTTTTCGCTTTCCGAACTTCTTTTTTGATGTTGCGTAGCTTGTTTTGCAAGCTTGAAGAGATCGTGTACATCTTTCCTTTGGGTCTTAAGCTCTGGGGCCCACCAGGACGGCCAGTTCCTTCGTTTGCTTCTTAAAGGTCTACTTGTCTACTGATCCCTGCAGAGAGTGTTAGATAGAAACTGACATTAAATTAACGTGTGATTGTTTATACTGACGAACCAAAGCATATAAAATCGTACAGATGGCGCATCACCAGAAGCGAATTTCGTCGTTTTTTTTCACATTTGATGATACGGTAGGCTCGGGTGAAGAGGTCAAATTTCTAAAAATTGATTGCGTTTGGCTACGTCTTAGGCGAGCCAAGCCTCTTCCATTTTCGTTACACAAAAAAGAAAAGTGAAGTTTTTACTATCGCATTAATATTTGAACAGATTGGATTTATTTTCATTGCCGTTTGATTGCAAATAAACATTCACTCACCCCCAGTTTCGGAGCTTGTTTTGTTTTTATACCCTAGCAGAGGGTATTATAATTTTGTCTCGAAATGTTTAATGGACTGAAGGAGACGTTTGCGACCCAACAAAGTATGTATATTCTGAATCAGCATGAATAGCTAAGTCGATATAGCGACTTTTTTGCTGCAGGCAGTACATACGTCGGAACCGGCCGGATGGGAACACTTAACATATATCTGCCATAGGAGTGATCGGTCGACAACTATGTTTTTGTATGAAAAACTTTTTTGTTTATCCAAACCTGAGTCTGACCAAATTTGGTCAAAATCTGACCACATTATCACACTTTTTGTTTATACAAATATTTCTTCCAAACTAAGTGAGAGTTTTATAATACTTAAAATAGTTTCCTATAATTTTTATCAAAATCGGACCACATGGGTCCTATGGGAGAAATCAGACAAAAATTAAGTTTTGTATAAAAAACGTTGCTGCTAGGGTATATAGCTTCGGTACTCCGAAGATAGCCGTTCTTTCTTGTTATAATTATATAAAATAACTAACTATTTAGATTGAAATACATTATGTTGGATTTGACTACTTTCGTCAAACGTAAAAAATAAACAAAAATAGCGTGCCACAATTTTCCCGCCCGTGGGGGTTGATTTTCCTAAATAAATGAGTCACATTCCAAATGATTCTGTGGGTAGGGCTATGAAAATGTCTTTGAAGCTGATCTAACTAAACAAATAATTTCACTTATTTAAACATGACCTCCATTTCCCGTCCGTGGAGAAGGGTGGCGTTAGTTTAACAAAAATCGGTAAGCACTCTTTTAAATTGTTTTTTGTGAAGCTCTGCAAACACAACAGCCGGAAAGAGGTTGAAAGCTTTTTGTCTGGAGTCTTAGTATTATTCTCGCAATTTGCTTCAGAATAATACTAAGACCCCAGACAAAAAGCTTTCCACCTTTCCGGCTGTTGTGTTTCCCCTAATTCACCAAGCTTTTTATACTATGTTCCCGAAAGGAAAATAGTATATTGGGTTTGCGAAATGTCCGTCTGTCCGTCTGGCCGTCTGTCCGTCTGTCCGTATGAATCCTGAAAGTATGGTACAGATACCTTCCAAAACTTTTAAAATTTTATTCGTTCTCGAGTTATTAAATAATACCAGAAAAACTATCCATTTTACCCAAGTGCATTGTACAAACAGTTTTGACAGGAAAACCCTAATTTGTTCTCATCTTTCACAGCTGACCGTAAAAAAGTCGTTTTCTCTCGGTCGCCGAAATGTTATTGACATGAAAAATAGGTGGAATCAATCCTTGAAGCAAACTGTGTCAAAATTTGAGCACAATCGCTGCAGAAATGGTTGAGTTTTTGATTCTTACACATACCAACATAAAATTATTGTATCTCACTTAGTTTGGATGTAATACAAAAAAATGTTCATACCAATACTAATTTTTCACCCGATCCTATGGCAGCTATGTGATAAAGTGGCCTGATTTTGACCAAAATTGGTCAGATTGTATAAACTTTACGGTTTGGGTGAGTTTGGTGAGGATATCTTTGTGAACAAACAAGTTTTTCATACATAGTTGTCGACTGATCTAGAGAGAATCTAATATTTAATCTGTCTAAAGTGTTAGCTCTTAAAATTTGATATAAAAACATAACTACAAAAAGAACATAAAATCAAAAGAAAACTATTTAATATTTAATGTCTCTGTTTCATTTGTTCATCATGTTGCAAGTCACAAGTTTTGAACGTTGAATATCTGAAGTTCTCTATATATATATAAATCTCTATATATATGTATTATACATATATATAATAATATATAAATATATTGGTTACTCGTTTTGGTAAATGGATTATCTTTTTATATGCTGATACGTATATATAACTATATTTATTGCTAGTGCATATTTCGATTTGTTAAAACAATATTTTGATTTGTATATACTTATATAACAATATATAGTGCTAGTGCATATTTCGATTTGTTAAACCAATATTTTTATTTGTATTATAATTATACTTATTATTATTTTTATTATTATTATATATTTTGTTTAGTTTTGAATTTAATTAATGCGCTTCTGAGCTTCAAAGAAAATTAACTATAGAATTAACTATATGTACTGCATGCATCAAAAAGAAGGGACTGTGTCAAGTGTTATTACGATAGCTTTGAAACTGAGAGACTAGTTTGCATTGAAACAGACGGACAAACGGACGGACGGACAGACGGACATCGCTATATCGACTCGGCTATTCAAGCTGATTCAGAACATATATACTTTATTGGGTCGGACACGTCTCCATCTGTCCATTACACATTTCGGGACAAAATTATAATACCCTCTGCTAGGGTATAGTGAAGGTCTCTCTCTCTCTCTGAGTAGAACACTTATTTTTTCGTTTCGGTCGTGTTCTCTGTCTCGTGTTTCCGATTGACCAAGACACACGAATAAATCTTGTAATAATAACTCGAAGTGAGACAAATTGTCGAGCTGTCATTAAATGAGTGTTTACAGATGAGCAAAACGTAAAATCTGGAAGCAAAATGTGTCTCTGTATATGAAGTACACACACAAGAAACAGCACAATGCAGAGCAAGCAGAGCATTTAAAATCTGAAACAAACAATCTGCGTGTGGCATACTGGAACCTACACTCCAAATTTTGTGCCTCTAGCTCTTATAGTTGCTGAGCTTAACGCGTTCATCCGGACGAAAAAACGGGCGAGACATCATACTATTAGATTTTTCCGGTAAGAAAAACAAATTTAATCAATGGAAGAAAAACATTGAAAGAGTACAGTAAATCTATGAAAACTGTGTAGGACCAAAGTACTACGGTATACTGTTACCCATTCGCAAGAAAATTATACGATAAGCAGACATAGTTTTAGAATCGTACAATACCCCACTCAATTGAAACACAATCTCAAAACGCTTGGGACCTACTCACTTCCCTGGTGACAGAAATAGGAATCCTTCAGCAATCGACTTTGCTGTCTACGCTGGGATCCCTGACGCTTATCTTACCATAAATGAGTCTTATGAGCTCTCCTCGGACCACTTGCCGCTAATAATACACTTCTCTGCTGAGGTCTCCACCTATAGCGGCAAACCCCGGCTTCTCCCTCGAGGCTCTTACATTAAATTGTTCAAAAGCATACTGGCTTCCCTTTTAGCTAACGACCAATGTGATCTGACTACGACCATTGGCATTGACGAAGCTGCTGAGGAGCTGGTCCGTAAAATTCACACTGCTGCTGCTGCCGCCATGATCAACCAGTGGAATACTCTCTCTTCTAGACCAGTTCGGGCTCCTTTAAAACCCGAGATCCTTGCCCTCGTCAGACGTAAACGCGAGCTAAGACGACGATGGATGCGTACTCGGCACCCCTTGGATCAGGCTGAATTTAAGACTGCTACCACTTTACTACGGAAGGCGCTCTTTGAGGCTAAGTCCGATTTTTTCGTAGAGAAGCTACGCTTAATAGACCCTGAGCAGGACAGTGGGTTTGCTCTTTGGAAGTGCACTCGTAGCCTTAAAAGGCAACCCATGAACACATTTTCCTTACTGCGGAGAGATGGAACCTGGGCCAAATTAGACGCGGACATTGCCGAGGAGTTTGCTTGTGACCTTGCTGATAGGTTTACTCCATTTGACATGGCAACTGAAGTGGAGGTGGATGTTACTACCACTTTTGCTGGAGCTATCCCTGGCCCCAACGTTTCAATACCTCCAATTGACGTGCCTGAAATAGTCGAACAAATTAAACGGCTTAAGCCTAGTAAAGCTCCTGGATTTGACGGCCTAGATGGCAAGACCATAAAATCCCTCCCGGATGAAGCTATCGCAGCTCTTGCAAATATTTTTAATGCCATGCTCCAGCTCTCTCACTTTCCCCCCAATGGAAAACGGCGCTTATTGTCATGGTTCCTAAGAAGGGAATGAGTCATCACTCGCCTGATTCCTTCCGACCCATTAGCCTTCTTCCAACTTTTTCAAAAATGTTTGAGAGAATGCTTCTGCGCAGGCTAATGAACATCGATGCCTTCGAGCTTGCCTTTCCCAACCATCAATTTGGGTTTCGAAGTAGTCATAGTGCCATAGAGCAAGTACATCGGGTCACCAACCATATTTTGGAAGCTTTTGAGCGGGGTAAATACTGCTCGGCCGTCTTTTTGGATGTTAAGCAGGCATTCGACCGAGTCTGGCACGAGGCCTCTTGTTCAAGCTGACTTTGCTCCTCTCACCAGATCTGCTCCTCATTCTAAGATCATTCTTAATTGGACGAACATTCTTCGTGGAAATACGAGATTCTAAGTCGTCTATTAAGCCGATATCTGCTGGAGTCCCCCAAGGTAGCGTTTTGGGTCCTGTATTATACACGATTTACACCTCAGATCTTCCGTTTCCAAGTTGCCGTCGTACTTTGACTGCCACCTATGCGGATGATACGGCCTTCCTCGCTACCAGCTCGTGCAGGAGGAAAGCTTCGGCAATGGTTCAGGAGTTCCTGAACGAGTATGAGTGCTGGGCCTCGCGCTGGAACATTGCCATAAATACGCAAAAGAGTCAACATGCAACGTTTTCTCTCAATCGCTTGAACTCCACGCAAATATCGCTGAATGGCAGCAGAATCAAGCACCTCACCCAAGTGAAATATCTGGGAGTTACTTTGGACCGGCGGCTTACTTGGAAGCCGCATATACTTCGTGCTTGTGCTATGGCGCGTGAAAAGGCTAAACGAATGGACTGGCTACTTAGGCCTGGGAGTGGGCTTTCCCTCGCTGCTAAAATCCGCCTCTTTAAGGCCATCATTATGCCCACTCTCAATTGGGGCATTAACCTTTGGGGCACAGCATGTAGCACATCAATCCAACGGATCGAGTCGTGCCAAAGCAAAATTCTCCGGAGAATTGTGGACGCTCCATATTATGTGCGCAACAACACCATTTACAATGACCTTGGAGTATTGCCAGTGTGCGCTACAATCAGCAATTTTGCTGATCGATACAGGGGAAGGCTTCTGGCCCACACCAACTCCTTGGCTACTCGCCTAGCAAGACCGTATTTGAGAAGAAGGCTTGTCCGACACCATCCATCGGATAATTGGATTTTTGGGAGGACGCCTGCAGGAAGGTTGCTAGAATTAAGCTAACCTTAATGAAATCTGGTAAAGGCTTCCCTAAAATTCTAGCGAATAATTTAATACACTGTTTGACTCCTGCATCTTTCTGTTCCTTGCTCAAGAAATTTATGAAAGTGATTTTATTATGATAAGCGTAGCACGTAGCATAAAAAATAAATAAATATGTTTATCAAAAAAAAAAAAAAAAAAAAGCTTGATATCACCTCACGCGGATTGGTCGAGTACCAATAATGTTGTTTATCACCAACTCTTAATTTTTCCTCCTTAATTTTTCAACCAAATAGGTAGTCACGAAACTTCTCAAGAAACGATACAAGCCCTTAGTGCTTTATACGGGGTAAAGCACTAGATAGTATATTCGTGCGAGGCTTATTTTCCATCAAGGAGACCTACGACCTAGGGCATGTGCTTATGTAATTTAATAGAAAACCAAAATGTTAGAAATAATCAAACCCTAGAAACGCTTAGTTAACTCAATCTCCCAAAGCAGCTTTATACTAATTATCAAATGTCCACAATGCCCTTATGACACAACTTTAATAATGTGAGTTATATTAATATTAATTTTGTTTCGTTAGTGTGAGCGAGACAACAACATAGGGCTCTAAGCAGCTGAATAAATCATTAAATTGTGAGAATCGATAGGTCGAATAGAAAAATACTGAAAGGAAAAAAATCTAAAAATGTATTTTGTCAAGTGATTGCCAACATTTCGATAAAAACCGGATTAATATATTTTGAAAATATATTAAAGTGGGCGAGTCGCTTGTTGTGTTGACAGCAAATGGGATTGATGTACGCTAGAGTGCTGCAAATATATGCAGCCAAAATACAAAAAAAAGATACTTCTGGTCTTGACTGATGCGTTGCAATAAAGATGGATCAAATATTTGGTTAAAGACCTCAGTTAATTTTTCTCAAAAATAATTTTGTTTGTAACTTATCTTGGGGTCCTGTGGTTCCTCATATAAATCAAGTAAAAAGTCATACACCTCTTCATTATCATATTAAATTATTTTCTCTTTGTTGAACTTTTTGCGCGCGCTTTGACAATAAGTGTGACAAATCCATAAGTAACAAAGCTGGCTGCACCTTCCACACACATCACGTTCTCTCTTTTCTAAATTTGAATGTCGTGTCATATAGGCTTAAGTGTCACGTCCACGGCCATATCCAAAACAATATTTGATTTAAGTTGATAAGAGCAGACGCACATTTAACATGCATTATATGAACGGCCCATCAAAATGCACATAAATTAGAAGGACAATACTATATTCAGACCGAGACAATAGCAGACAATCGGCAATCTACAGACGGAGAAGCGCAGGCATACTACGAAGCAACAGGACAGGAATACTTAGACTAATTGAAGGAAGAATTGTCTTGTCAGGAAGAAGAACCAACAACCAGAATCTATCGACATGACCGAATTAAATATTTTAGAGAAAACAGTTCCTCAATACCGTTTTTAAAAGTCATAATAAGGGATAGAAAGGTTCTTAAATTTATCATTGACACGGGGTCGCATCAAAATTACACATAGGGGGAAATACAGAAATGAAGCACCACACATTATTGAATCTTTTAAATATAAAGACAGACTGATGAAAATTTTCGTATTACCAATTTTAAAAACATTTCATTTTATCTTGGGCAAAAACACGACGTACCAAAGATAGAGAATGGTTTTCGAATTAATATACACCAAATGACATCGCAGGTGGTGAACACGCTAGGCGCCCAATTAGACTAACAAAGTTTCTTAATAGAGCACCTTATGTGTGACCATGCCCACTTTTTCGCCGATCCCTACACCAGCTTACATACACCACTAGAGTAGTGACGGAAATCAGCACGACGCACAGTGTTTCGTTTTGTCTTTTTACTTTGCAAAAATCATATCTTCTGAATGAAACAAGATATTGCCAAAGCATTTAGCAGTAAATTTCCGTAGCTTTAAATTAAATGTAAGATCTTAAAATCGGGCAGAACAATTTTTCTCAACATGTGATTAAAGTAGAATTTTGTTTGCATAGGAATTTTCCTCATAGAAATGCATTGGAATCATGGTATTTTTCAAAATTAATTACCATTCTGATGTTGAACACGCGACGCTTGACGCTCCAGCTTACGGGAATCAATAACCTTACCCTGCATCTTTACGGTCTGCATATAAGGCACTAGTTTGGGTGGAGCCAAAAAAGTTCGGATTTTGTGTATGCAATCAAGAAAACACAAAGTCGGACACATAACACAAAGATAGCAGAACGCAAAATCAGACTTTCTACATTCACAAAAGTGAAACAAGTAAGAACGTTGCAGTCGGACGTACCCGACAGCAGAATACTCGTTTTCAGGTCTGGTATAATTTGGTTATTTGTGGTGTAGGAAAGTGAGAAAACACAGTAGTCTGTATTTCAAATTTGGTGAATCTACCTGAACAAGTGTTTGAGAGATACATTTTGTTCATTTGCGGGGGAGTGGGTGGGAGGACCAAAATTATTTTTGTCAAATCTGTCAAGGGAGTCAACAGTAGTCAGTATGCTAAGTTTGGTCACTCTACTTGTACATTGTGGGAGATATAGATTTTGCTCATTCGCGGGGGAGGGGTTGTCAAAAATTTGTTGATGCAGATCTGTCAAGGAGCTCAACATTAGTCTGTATGTCAAACTAGCTGGTAAGACCCAAGCGTTGCCCGTCATTATATATAGATTTAAATGCATTATATTGAATTTTACTACTTTCGTCAATCGTAGGAAATACACACAATAGCGTACCACAATTTTCCCGCCCGTGGGAGTAGACTTTCCTTAATAGTTTAGCCCAATGATTTTTTTGTAGGGCC
Organism: Hirtodrosophila confusa; assembly: GCA_035043065.1. Lineage (NCBI taxonomy): Eukaryota > Metazoa > Arthropoda > Insecta > Diptera > Drosophilidae > Hirtodrosophila > Hirtodrosophila confusa. The sequence goes on along the minus strand of JAWNNI010000177.1, from coordinate 1,726,456 downwards.
ATGAAAATGTCTTCCAATCGATCTAACTAAATCCCACTCATTTGTCCTTGACTTCCATTTCCCGCCCGTGGCGACACGTAGGTGTAGGTTTTCCAAAATCATTCGGCACTTGAAGCCAATTCCAAGAATAATACTAAAACTCCAGACTGAGGCTTTTCAACTATTTTCGATCCCGTTGGACCGAGGTTTTTTGTATTTATATTTGGAAATTAGTATGAAGCCATTCGAACACAAAAACTCTGAATTCCAGACATCACCCCTTTTCCGACCGTGGGCGGTAACACATGTGTCGAATTATTTTATGTGAGGTTGATTGTAAATTAGTTTCAAAATAATTGGATGATAAACAGAAATGTTTGAAAATGAAATTGGTTTCAACAGTTTTCCACGAATTTTCCAACCTGGGGGTAGATTTTCCAAAATAGTTGGGTACCTCGTCTATTATGTTTATCTATAGAACCTTGAAAATAAGTTTGAAGCCAATCGCATGAAAATTTAAAATTTCGACTGCCAGTGCTTTCCATCAATTTTCCGACCATGGGGCGTATTTCCCAAAATTAGTGATACACGTGTCAAATTATTTAATGTGTAGGCTTTAAAAATAAGTTTGAAGCCAATTGGACGATAATCAAGAAAGTTTCATACAACAGTTTTCCGCGAATTTTCCGACCTTGGGAGTAGATTTTCCAAAATCTTTGACCACCACCTCCGGTGTAATTGGTGTAAAATGAATTTTTGTGTAGATCTTTGAAAATGAGCTTGAAGCCGATTGGATGGTAAACAAAAAAGTTTCATATAACAGTTTTTCACGATTTTCCACGCTTGTGGGTGGAATTTTCCAAAATCCCGTCATCAGATTACCTACTGTGAAAATTTCAGCATCCTAGCTTTTACGGTTTGGATTGTGCGATAATTGCCAATCAGTCAGTCAGTCAGCACGAACTCTTTTATATACGGGCATTTCCACAGTGACGTTAAGTGACAATCGTACAACAAAATATGAAAAAAAACAAGAAGAAAGTAAGATTTGTGTAAAGTTGTTTTTATGTCTGTGTAGCAATTCAGTTGCACTTTATTAAGCGAAAAGATGAAAACAATCAAACCTTCCGCTTAGAAGATATAGGCAAAAATGGGCGATGACGTTACGTTACAAAAATGGAAGTTGGTTTCGACTTGGACTTCTGAAAACGCAAAACTCAGCGAAGTGAGCAAGCCTTTTTGTATAATTACTCCCTGTACCCATCAAATGGGTAAAAAGGGGGTATTACATCTGAGCAAATGTATGTAACAGGCAGAAGGAGACATCTCCGACCCTATAAAGTATATATATTCTTGATCAGTATCAAAAGAGATTTCGATTTGGCCATGTCCGTCTGTCTGTCTGTCTGTCCGTCTGTCCGTATGAACGCGTCGATCTCAGCAACTACAAGAGCTAGAGACACCAAATTTGAAATGTAGATTCCTGTATACCATACGCAGATCAAGCTTGTTTCATATTTCAGATATCTCCCCCGTTCCCCCGCAAATCGATTAAAACCGTTTTACAGTAACAATTTTCAAGATATAGCTTTAGGATTTGGCATGTACAATACTTTAGTCTCTCTTAATCTACTGTCTAAATTTCAAGTCGATTGGATAATAAACACGGAAGTTATTCACGAAAGAACATTCATTGATGCAGCGAGAGGGGGGAAGAAGAATCACAGCCACCAATTAAAATGCCTCGCTTGCGCTGTCGCTTTTGCCGCCTGTGTGCGTGCGTCTTTGTGTATGTGTGTGTGAATGTGTAAGTGGAAGTAGATGTGATTGAATGTTTTAGACCTGGGAACAGGGAGTTTCGTAGTCGGGTATACTCGACTATAGCATTCTTACTTGTTTTTAATATATATATATATTATACTATGTTCCCGAAGCGAAAAATAGTATATTGGGTTTGCGAAGTGTCCGTCTGTCCGTATGAACGCAATTTTTTTGCCTTTATCTTTAAGCTAGAGCAACCAAACTTGGTACACATGTTGGTGTATATCCTCAATTTATGAAGTGTCGAGATCGAATCTCTTTCCGAACCTACAAATAACCAAATTATATAGGACTGGGAACATAGTATTCTGCAGTCGGGTGCGTCCGACTGCAACGTTCTTACTTGTTTTTACTCCCTGTACCCATAAAATGGGTAAAAAGGGGTACTAAATCTGTGCAAATGTATGTAACTGGCAGAAAGAGACATCTCCGACCCTATAAAGTATATATATTCTTGATCAGTATCAAAAGAGATTTCGATTTGGCCATGTCCGTCTGTCTGTCCGTCTGTCCGTATGTCCGTCTGTCCGTCTGTATGAACGCGTCGATCTCAGCAACTATAAGAGCTAGAGACACCAAATTTGGAATGTAGGTACCTGTATAGCATACGCAGATCAAGTTTGTTTCCAATTTCAGATATCTCCCCCCGTTCCCCCGCAAATCGACAAAAACCGTTTTACAGTAACAATTTTCAAGATATAGCTTTAAGATTTGGCATGTACAATACTTTAGTCTCTTTTAATCTACTGTCCAAATTTCAAGTCGATCGGATAATAAACACGGAAGTTATTCACGAAAGAAGATTCAGTAATGCAGCGAGAGGGGAAGAAGAATCACAGCCACCAATTAAAATGCCTCGCTTGCGCTGTCGCTTTTGCCGCCTGTGTGCGTGCGTCTTTGTGTGTGTGTAAGTGGACGTAGATGTGCTTGAATGTTTTAGACCTGGGTACAGGGAGTTTCGTAGTCGGGTATACTCGACGATAGCATTCTTATTATATACACCAACATGAGTACCAAGTTAAGTGTGGAAAAAAATTGCGTTCAGACGGACTAACATTTGACAAACCCAATACTCTCAAAATTTGTTTTCGAAAACGAGTATATTTATCCAGAGTTCAGATGAAATAAATAAGGATAGGGCAAGCCTGTTATGTTTCCTATAAGGAATACACAAACCGATGTTTTCGAAGCAGCTACTGCTTCGATAAGTGTTTCTGAAAAGTGAACGACCATTAATTTTTCGCATCGATTCCGCGTAAGTATTCGGTATCGACACTGATTTAAATTTGGCTGCAGCTCAAAATGAAATTTAAAAAAAAAATTGACCGCAAAAGCCAAACAATGGCAAGGGGATGAGAAGAACATACATTTTGGCTTGTTAGCAAACAAATTAAATCATTAACAAGACAGAACGGTTATCTTCGGAGTGCCGAAGCTATATACCCTAGCAGCAATGTTTTTATACAAATCTCAATTTTCATCACATTGCTCCTATGTGGTCCGATTTTGATAAAATTATAGGAAACTATTTGAAGTATAATAAAACTCTCACTTAGGTTGGATGTAATACAAAAAATTGTTCATACAAAAACTTATTTTTCACCCGATCCTATGGCAGCTGTGTGATATAGTGGTCTGATTTTGATCAAATTTGGTCAGATTGTATAAACTTTCTAGAGATTTGGTTTGGGTGAGTTTGGTAAGGACACTTTTATAAACAAAAAAGTTTTTCTTACAAAAACATCGACCGACCATTCCTATGGCAGCTATATATTATAGTGGTCCGATCCGGCCGGTTCCAACATATGCCTGCAGCAAAAAGAAGTGTATGTGCAAAGTTTCATTACGATAGCTTTGAAACTGAGAGACTAGTTTGCATTGAAACAGACGGACAAACGGACGGACGGACAGACGGACGGACAGACGGAAATCGCTATATCGACTCGGCTATTCATTCTGGTTCAGAATATATACACATTGTTGGGTCGGAAACGCCTCCTTCAGTCCACTACAAATTTCGAGACAAAATTATAATACACTCTGCTAGGGTATAAAAGCATCTACGAGCCCTAACCACTATTAATTGGCACGGTATGTTGTTTTATGATAGTTCAAACTTCAATGGCTTCTATTTTTGTCTATGTGATATGTAATCAGACAAACTTGTACTTTTTGGAAAGGTTATTTAATTACCTTTAATTTAATATCAAAACATGCACACATTTCATAAACAAAAATTAATAATTTATATTTATATTAACCACTTGATTACTTGATTGACAACGTGTGTCCGGGGCTTAAGATTCTGGGCTACAGGCGACAGCTATTCGAGCTTGGTCCGTGCTCTTCAAATAATCTCGACTCGCCGTCTACGAATCCAATAAGCCCTTCAAGATCGACAGATGCCCTATCGCGCACAACATTCCGTGGTTTTCTTTCATATTTTATTGTAAGGAACTGCTATATTGCATCATTAAATAAATCTAATATATATGAAATTAATTGAAACCGATAAAATATTTAAATAACCACGGCAGCAATTTGTATTTCGTAAGCAGATCTCATTTCTTCCATTGTTTTTTGGCAATTAAAGATGTTATTCCCAAATGTTATTTTGTGTGTATGCTGCCAAAAAGCTCTGGTCAACGGAATGCCAGATAAAAAATTTTGTCGAAAGGCTGCCAGATGTATTTTATTTGGTGTTTACACATGGGCGAATAAGTTCTGGCAGCCTCTGTCAAAAAGGTTGCCGGAATGTTCTGGAAGGCTATCTGGCATGTGTTTACACATGTCTGCAGCAAAAATTTTCGGATGTTCGGCCTACTGCCTTAAGGTACGATCATTTTTGTAGCAAAATGCCTAAAATTTCGAACAAATGCTTTTGTAATCGTCTGACCACCTACAGTTTTGAACACGAAATTTTGTGAAAATCGGTTTTGTCACATTTTGTAGAAAAAATTTTGTACTGCATTTGCTCTTGTCTGACCACAATGTGACCACCCTGTTACAAAATAAAAATCGTTGGCGTACGTTTGTTCTTACAAAACAAATGCAAGACCAAATCTGTGCAAACATTGTCAAATGTAGATTTTTCGGAGCCTGAACAGCAAGCCAAATCTCAATAGCCCGGCACAGGCTCTTGTAAATACTATGAAGGATGCTATATATGCTGTTCAAAAATGGTCTGAGGATGACAGGAAAGATCCAAACATGCAGATGCAACTATATATGTTCGGAGATGGCACTTTTGAACAAAACTGATGCAGCCATCCTTCGAAAAAAAATAATATTAATATTCTTATTAGGTCCATCCTCCTCTAAAGCATAGTGCATTGATGCAGCAGCAAAATTTTAAAATTAATATTTTCTAATTTTTAACCGACTTCAAACCTTTATATATTTGTCACTAATATGTTACCACTACACAAATTGTTTGCATGAAAATCGATTTTGTGTCGGCGCTGCCAACTTTTCCGATGATTTTGACATACGTGTGACCGGCATCCAAAATTTTGGCTAAATTTATGTAATTTGTACTCAACAACTGACACTTGATTTTGCTCCAAATATTTAGCCTGTCTGACCTTGCCTTAACGGCGACTACTGAATTGACATAATAACTTAGTATAACTATAATTTAGTGTGGCCAAGGTCACTTACAAACAAGCAAGAACGTTGCAGTCGGACACACCCGCTGCAGAATGCTATGTTCCTAGTCCTATATAATTTGGTTATTTGTGGGTTCGGAAAGAGACGCGATCTCGACACTTCATAAATTGAGGATATACACCAACATGTGTACCAAGTTTGGTTGCTCTAGCTTCAAGGGTGTGGAAAAAAATTGTGTTCATAGGGACAGACGGACATTTCGCAAACCCAATATACTATTTTTCCCTTCGGGAACATAGTATAAAAATTCACATTTTAAATGCACTTTTTAAAGTGCCAGGACGTTCTGGCGTTAGAAAAAGCGCACTCGCCTAAAGATGACAAATAGTCGTACAGTCGATCAAAACTGTACATTTTGTAAAGGAAAATAGTTTGTCCAGCCAAACTGCGCAACGGTGTTGGACAAATATTTGAGGCTTTCGAAAGCAACTAGGGAGTGAGGGTTGCGCGTCTGTGTACTCACTAGACTAAGGCAAATATTTCCCACTAAAACTGTCAACACTAATAACGCTAAAGCTTGCAGGCTCTGGACTGCAAGCACTAATACCACAGTAGCGCTTTTAACACCCAACACTGATAAATTAAGTTTTCTTAGCTCTCTAACCAGCCAACACTAACAGTGCAAAGTTTCGCAGACTCGAAACAGTCTGCCCTGAAACAGGTGAAACAAAGCTAATTTATTTCTGTTGGCTCTACCCAGCACTGACATTGCACAGTCTCAAGCAAAACTACTGTTGATGTCGGGGTTGGTAAAAATAGCGGCGGAATAGATATGTTCACTAGCACGTTTAACTTTTCAATACTTTCTAGCTTCTACATAATCTAATCTTTTACAAGCTCACCGCCTATTTCCGTCGTTTGTGATCTCATTGGGTTTTTTTGCACTCTGCATGCGTGGCTGCCGTAATTGTTTGTTTCACTGCTGCTGGTTCCTCTACCGCCGACCTGGAACTCCGTTGCGTTTTTGCACCCATTCAACTTGATTTTGCCCTCCGAACTTTTCCACACCACCGTTCTGCATTGGGACTTGCCGACAACTGATCCGATCCTTTTGACTCCGCATCAATACTTCCGAGCTTATCGGTCGGTCATTGCTTAGGTTCGGCTTTAAACGTGTGTCTCACCGATCGTGGAAAACCGCTGTAAAACTCTGGCGTTCGATATTTTTAATTTTTATGCGAGTTTTTCAAACTCATTTTCAAAATTTCCAATTGCATTTGTGGGCCTGAAAGTTCGCTTCTACTTGATTTTTTATATTCGGACGTTGATGTACTAAACGGGCAGTACATTCAAGTGGCCCAAACGACACCAAGCACGGGCTTGTTAACGCGCGGACCCAAGCAAAATGCAATCCCACCTCCCGCCCAACCGACCGAGGGGCGCGCCGCATAACGTGCGGTAACGAAGATCGCGAAACATATAAAAACGAACAGACTAAATAAAAGTTCTACATAAATTAAACAATATACAAAAAACTATAGATTACACAGATAACATAAAATTGAAGTTCTAAGTACGGAAATAGAACTAGCATTACATATTAAATGATAAAGATTGTTATAATTAGAACATATGATACGAAAAGGGTTATGGATAGAATAGTTAGTGTTACAAACTTGAAGACAAAGGGGAAGAAAGTTTCTGGAATTTCTGATCGGAACTGCAAAACTAATCTGGCTAATTAATTCAGAAGAATCAATTTCGCCTTTGATTAGTTTGTGTAAAAAAATTACACCAAGCATGGTTCTACGATCAGAAAGAGAAGGAAGATTTATTAGTAAAAGTCTACTACGATAAGAAGGCAAGTGAGTATTAGGATTCCAGTTAAGACCCCGGAGTGCAAAGAGAAGAAATTGTTTTTGAACCGATTCTATTCTATCCTGATGAATCTTGTACTGGGGACACCAAATACAAGACCCATATTCAAGAATAGGTCGAACAAGCGAAGTATATAGAGTTTTAGTAATGTAAGGATCGTTAAATTCTTTAGACCAACGCTTAATGAAACCCAGGACACCAAAGGCACGATTAACGGTGGAAAAGATATGTTTGTCAAACTTAAGCTTGGAATCTAAAAGGATACCCAAATCATCAACCGACTCAATTCGAACAAGCGGCTTACCATTAAGAATATAACTGTTAAAAAAAGGCATTCGCCTGTAAAAGGACATTACTTTACACTTACCACAATTAAGATTTAATAAATTTACCCGACACCAGGCTTGAAAACTGTCAAGATCAGTTTGCAACCTTTGACCAGATAAGAAATCAGTAGATGACAGACAAAGTTTAACATCATCGGCATACATCAGCACCCGAGAGTAATTTACGACAGAAGGAAGGTCATTGATGAAAAGAGTAAATAATAAGGGGCCAAGATGACTTCCTTGTGGTACTCCAGAAGTAACTTGAACAGACTTAGAGACAAAGCCTTTGAAATAAACCTTTTGGGTTCTAAGAGTTAAATAGTTAGAAATCCAAAGAATTAAGTTATTTGGAAATCCTAGAAGATGAAGCTTGTGAAGTAAAAGAGAATGATTAACAGAATCAAAAGCCTTACTGAAATCAGTATAAATAACATCTGTTTGCATTTTAGATTGAAATCCCTTAATAATAAGAGAAGTGAATTCCAATAGGTTAGTGGTAGTAGATCTATATTTCACAAACCCATGCTGGCAGGGTGAAATTATAGATCTACATAAATGTTGAAGTTGAGAAGTTATTAATTTCTCAAAAATCTTAGGAATAGCAGACAACTTAGAAATACCTCTATAGTTCTCGACATTAGACTTGTTTCCTTTTTTATGGAGAGGAATAATAAATGATTCTTTCCAAATATTGGGGAAAGAACACAACTCCACGGACAATTTAAAAAGAACAAATAATGGCTTAAAAATACCTTCAGCACAGTACTTGAGCACACAGCCGGGTACTCCATCAGGTCCCGGAGAAAATACGGGGTTAATAGACTTCAAATCACGTAGAAGCGAGCTTTCAGTGATTAAAGGCCCAAAAATGCAATTGGAGTTAATTACCTGATAAGGATAAGGCGAAAGCAATTGATAAGGTTGTGAACTGTAAGTCGTTTGAAAAAATTCGGCAAAAAGATCGGCGATAGCCTGATCTGAGTCAGCTGTCTTTTTATCAAAAAATACAGTTGATGGAAATGTTGATGACCTACGCTTCGCATTAACGAAGTTATAAAACCTTTTAGGATCCCGCTGAAACTGTAACCTACAGCTCCTGAGGTAGTTGTTATAATGGTAGTTATTTAATGGCCATTAAGCCCGTATTTTCACCAGGACCAGACAACTGAAGTACCAAGATTCTAAACTTCAATATTTGTGTAGATCTATAATTTCACCCTGCCAGCACGGGTTTATGAAATATAGATCTACTACCACTAACCTATTGGAATTCACGTGTCATTAAGCGATTTCAAACCAAAATGCAAACAAATGTTATTTACACTGATTTCAGTGAAGCTTTTGACTCTGTTAATCATTCTCTTTTACTTTACAAACTTTATCTTCTGGGATTTCCAAATAACTTAAGTCTTTGGATCTCTAACTATTAAGCTCTCAGAATCTAAATGGTTTATTTCAAATGCTTAGTCCCCAAGTCTGTTCAAGTTACTTCAGGAGTGCCACAAGGAACTCATCTTGGCCCCTTATTATTTACATTGTTCATAAATGACCTTCATTTTGTCATAAATCCCTCTCGAGAGCTGATGTATGCCGATGATGTTAAGCTATGTCTATCATCTACTGATTTCCTATCTGGTCAAAGGTTGCAAACTGATCTTGACAGTTTTCAAGCCTGATGTCGGGCAAATTTATTAAATCTTAATTGTGGTAAGTGTAACGTAATGTCTTTTAATAGACGAATGCCCTTCTTAAAAATTTATATTCTTAATAGTAAGCCGCTTGTTCGAATTGAGTCGGTTGATGATTTGGGTATCCTTTTAGATCCCAAGCTAAAGTTTGACAAGCATATTTCTTCCACCGGTAATCGTGCTTTTGTTGTCTTGGGTTTCATTAAGCGTTGGTCGAAAGAATTTAACGATCCCTACGTAACTAAAACTCTTTATACTCCTCTTGTACGACCTATTCTTGAATATGGGTCTTGTATTTGGTGTCCCTATTATAAGGTTCATCAGGATAGAATAGTATCCGTACACAAACAATTTGTGCTCTTTGCATTCCGGGGCCTTAACTGGAATCCCAATACTCGCTTGCCTTCTTATCGTAAGAGACTCTTACTTATAATTCTTCCTTCTCTTTCTGATCGTAAACCATCGTTGGTGTTATTACACAAACTAAGTAGTTTTGCAGTTCCGATCAGATGTTCTAGGAACTTTCTTCCCCTTTCATTTCAATCTTCTAATTCTAATCATGCTATTCATAACGCCTTTTGAACCTTATGCTCTAACTATAACAGTCTATTACATCTCATATCTAATGCTACGTCAACTTCTACACTTAGAAGTTTACTCTTACGTTATTTGTGTAATCGATAAGTACTTTTTTGTATAGTGTTATTTTTGTACTTGGTCTGTATTTTCATGTTCGCGATTTTTCAATCTTTATCATCTAATATGTAATGCTACTTCTATTTCTTTACGTATAACTTCACTATTATGTTATCTATGTAGCCTATAGTTACTTTTTTATTTTGTAATTATTTATCTGTCCGCGGTCTTCGTTACCGCACGTTATGTAACGCGCCCCTCGGTCGGTGGGCGGGAGGTGAGTTGCATTTTGCCTGGGTCCGCTCGTTAACAAGCCCGTGCTTGGTGTTGTTGGGCCACTTGAATGTACTGCTCGTTTAAGTACATCAACGTCCTTTGCATTTGAAACATTTTGTTTGCCCTTTGCACTCAGCTCTTTTGTGTTGAGATGAACCGAAATTAAAACAATGCTGTTGCTGCTTACGATCATTGTTTTTGTTGAATCTGTTGTCGTCTTCTTGTTTAGCACGTATATCTGCTATATGTTGTTATTTGGTTTGTATATTGCCTGCTTTTGATAACGATGCCAGATGGCCTGCCAGAACAATTTGGCCACCCTTTTGCCAGCCGTTGCCAGAACTTATTCGTCCTTGTGTAAACACCAAAAAAATACATCTGGCAGCACTTTTCCGCAAAATTCTTTTCTGGCATCCTGGTGATCAGACTTTTGACAAGTTGCACAAAATATCATTTATGGAGTGAATATGTTAATATTTTATTGATTTTAATTGATTTAATTATATGCTAGTTTTATTTAATGACGCAGTAAAGGTCTCAAAAAAATTGTGGTATTATTCCAAAAATGGCACATTTGGTTATATATTATATTATATATTAATTATATTAAATAAAACTTCCAGGGGTTCGGATACCCCCGGCTCCCTGCACATCCTACAGTTGGGTTCATTTGTGATGCCAAGCTTTTTCGCCGCTGTCATACAGTTAGAACACAGCGTCCTAGTCCAAATATATGGTTCCAAACATCGATTGACCAGACAGTCTAAACACCTAACGAAAATATTGCCAGATACTGGAATGAAATCAATGCTGCCAGACAAAAATTGGTCGAATATGCGCCTGTGTGTAAACACTGCCAGTTGCTTGTCATCGAATATTTACCTTGCTGCCAGTGTGTCTATACGCACCTTAATACTTACTCATGGATGTTCTCTGACGACTGCACTTTACGTTCACGGAGCTGTGTATGCACTTGTAACATTAACGTAAAATTCTTCTACCTATTCAGCACACAAATCAATATAATTGGCCACAGTAACTGTTTCTAAACACAGAGCTGCTGCACCTTTCATTTTGTTACGCGCATTGGCGTACTTTTGTTTTAAATTTAATGCGTAGGCTTCAGCATTTTCTTCAAAATTATCAATCCATTGTCGAATTGGAATTGTAACACCATCAAAAAAAGGTATAACTTTAGAAAAGCTGTCAACTGAGACACTGCAGCCTTTGTCGTTTTGATTTAATCCTATAAAGTTGCTAAGTTCCTTGCTGTAGACATTGCTTTGTTGGCTACTTGGCTTGATTTCTACAGCAACCTTGATTTTCAAATTCATCATCAGATATGTCCAACTGCATTTTACGTCTGTTCCTTACCCCAGATGTTGGGCTCATTTTCTCCACACTCATTCTTTTCCTTTCTATTTCGGTATCTGTTCGTTGTGCTGCCGGCTGCATTGTTTTTAGACTCCCTGTACCCATAAAATGGGTAAAAAGGGGGTACTAAATCTGTGCAAATGTATGTAACAGGCAGAAGGAGACATCTCCGACCCTATAAAGTATGTATATTCTTGATCAGTATCAAAAGAGATTTCGATTTGGCCATATCCGTCTGTCTGTCCGTCTGTCCGTCTGTATGAACGCGTCGATCTCAGCAACTATAAGAGCTAGAGACACCAAATTTGAAATGTAGGTCCCTGTATAGCATACGCAGATTAAGTTTGTTTCCAATTTCAGATATCTGCCCCCGTTCCCCCGCAATTCAATAAAAACGTTTTACAGGAACAAATATAAAGATATAGCTTTTGGCATGTACAATACTTTAGTCTCTCTTAATCTACTGTCCAAATTTCAAGTCGATCGGATAATAAACACGGAAGTTATTCACGAAAGAAGATTCAGTAATGCAGCGAGAGGGGGAAGAAAAAGCACAGCCACCAATTAAAATGCCTCGCTTGCGCTGTCGCTTTTGCCGCCTGTGTGCGTGCGTCTTTGTGTATGTGTGTGTGTATGTGTAAGTGGACGTAGATGTGATTGAATGTTTTAGACCTGGGTACAGGGACTTTCGTAGTCGGGTATGCTCTACTAGCATTCTTACTTGTTTCCCGGAACGCAGCATGATTTTGAAATCCACAACGTTTTTCAAATATACAACTGTATGGCTGCTTGTATATTTTCTTTTGATATTTGATTTTCAACATTTCTTTTTGGGCTTGTTTCTTGTTGCTCCACTTATTTTGTCGGTTCTACGGTTCGATACATCGATATCTGCGATCAGCTGTGTTTTTTTGCGCTCCACATTTAAATTTAATTATCTACAAGCCTAACTATCCTTTCGGTCTCATAAAGCGTTAAATCTCTTTATCTTTTCCTTCTAAAGTGCCTTGCCATTGTGTCAAGTGTTATCAGTTGTGCATTGTAAGTTTATTTGCATTTTAATTTCTTACGTGGCGTCTGTGCTGTCTTTGTTGTTGTGCATTTCAGTTTTTGCGCGCGGCGTCTCTGCTGTGTTTTGTTATTGTGATTTTCGTAATTTCTTCTTTTGTGCTTTGCCTGCGTATTCTTCTTTTTTGTTTTGCGTGCAAATCGAATACTCTCTATTGCTTTGTAAACGTTGTTTGTTTACTTCTGAACTTCTCATTTAACTCATTTTGAGTGCTTTTAATTTGCTCTTTTGCTGTTTGCTAATATTTTCGAATAACCCAGTAGACATGTCGTGTTGCAGTAAGTCCCGCTCATTTAAGTCGGCGGCTGATTCTCCTCAGCCTCAATTTATTGATTGTTGGTAGTGTGAGAATATGATGCATGCTAAATGCGCGGGTCTTACTGGTCGTGAATGCGATAAAATCAACTCTGCTGCTAAGAAGCGCACGGGCGGCCTGAAATGGTCTTGTCCGTCGTGCTATGGTATGCAGGCTGATTTTACCAAAATGTACCACTCTGTCCGCACTCAATTCCTTAAATTGAGTAAAGTAGTTAAGACTCTATCCGGTGATTTTGACTCAAGCATTGAGTTGCTAAGCCAATTCAAGTTTGAGTCGCCACCAAATCGCCGGATAGATAATCAATTCTTATCTGTCCCCTCACTAGTACCCTCTTCATCTACTTTACCTTCACCTAATATCAGTTCTACTCCCCCTATACTTGATGTTTCGCCATTACTTTCTCTTTCGCCTTCATATTCGGACGTTGATGTACTAAACGGGCAGTACATTCAAGTGGCCCAAACGACACCAAGCACGGGCTTGTTAACGCGCGGACCCAAGCAAAATGCAAACCCACCTCCCGCCCAACCGACCGAGGGGCGCGCCGCATAACGTGCGGTAACGAAGATCGCGAAACATATAAATACGAACAGACTAAATAAAAGTTCTACATAAATTAAACAATATACAAAAAACTATAGATTACACAGATAACATAAAATTGAAGTTCTAAGTACGGAAATAGAACTAGCATTACATATTAAATGATAAAGATTGTTATAATTAGAACATATAATACGAAAAGGGTTATGGATAGCATAGTTAGTGTTTCAAACTCGAAGACAAAGGGGAAGAAAGTTTCTGGAATTTCTGATCGGAACTGCAAAACTAATCTGGCTAATTAATTCAGAAGAATCAATTTCGCCTTTGATTAGTTTGTGTAAAAAATTACACCAAGCATGGTTCTACGATCAGAAAGAGAAGGAAGATTTATTAGTAAAAGTCTACTACGATAAGAAGGCAAGTGAGTATTAGGATTCCAGTTAAGACCCCGGAGTGCAAAGAGAAGAAATTGTTTTTGAACCGATTCTATTCTATCCTGATGAATCTTGTATTGGGGACACCAAATACAAGACCCATATTCAAGAATAGGTCGAACAAGCGAAGTATATAGAGTTTTAGTAATGTAAGGATCGTTAAATTCTTTAGACCAACGCTTAATGAAACCCAGGACACCAAAGGCACGATTAACGGTGGAAAAGATATGTTTGTCAAACTTAAGCTTGGAATCTAAAAGGATACCCAAATCATCAACCGACTCAATTCGAACAAGCGGCTTACCATTAAGAATATAACTGTTAAAAAAGGCATTCGCCTGTAAAAGGACATTACTTTACACTTACCACAATTAAGATTTAATAAATTTACCCGACACCAGGCTTGAAAACTGTCAAGATCAGTTTGCAACCTTTGACCAGATAAGAAATCAGTAGATGACAGACAAAGTTTAACATCATCGGCATACATCAGCACCCGAGAGTAATTTACGACAGAAGGAAGGTCATTGATGAAAAGAGTAAATAATAAGGGGCCAAGATGACTTCCTTGTGGTACTCCAGAAGTAACTTGAACAGACTTAGAGACAAAGCCTTTGAAATAAACCTTTTGGGTTCTAAGAGTTAAATAGTTAGAAATCCAAAGAATTAAGTTATTTGGAAATCCTAGAAGATGAAGCTTGTGAAGTAAAAGAGAATGATTAACAGAATCAAAAGCCTTACTGAAATCAGTATAAATAACATCTGTTTGCATTTTAGATTGAAATCCCTTAATAATAAGAGAAGTGAATTCCAATAGGTTAGTGGTAATAGATCTATATTTCACAAACCCATGCTGGCAGGGTGAAATTATGGATCTACATAAATGTTGAAGTTGAGAAGTTATTAATTTCTCAAAAATCTTAGGAATAGCAGACAACTTAGAAATACCTCTATAGTTCTCGACATTAGACTTGTTTCCTTTTTTATGGAGAGGAATAATAAATGATTCTTTCCAAATATTGGGGAAAGAACACAACTCCACGGACAATTTAAAAAGAACAAATAATGGCTTAAAAATACCTTCAGCACAGTACTTGAGCACACAGCCTGGTACTCCATCAGGTCCCGGAGAAAATACGGGGTTAATAGATTTCAAATCATGTAGAAGCGAGCTTTCAGTGATTAAAGGCCCAAAAATGCAATTGGAGTTAATTACCTGATAAGGATAAGGCGAAAGCAATTGATAAGGTTGTGAACTGTAAGTCGTTTGAAAAAATTCGGCGAAAAGATCGGCGATAGCCTGATCTGAGTCAGCTGTCTTTTTTTCAAAAAATACAGTTGATGGAAATGTTGATGACCTACGCTTCGCATTAACGAAGTTATAAAACCTTTTAGGATCCCGCTGAAACTGTAACCTACAGCTCCTGAGGTAGTTGTTATAACAGTGTAAATTAAGTGCAGAGAAGTTAGATCGGGCAATCAAATAGCGAGAGAAATCCGAGGAAGAGCCAAATTCCTTGAACTTTTTGTACAATCTCGACTTTCTATTTTTTAAGTTTATCAATTCACGTGTAAACCACACAGGTTTGTTAGACCTACGAGGGTTACAAAACGGGACACAACAATCAAATAATGAATTTAATGTAGAATAAAAGTAATTGATTGCACAATCCATGTCTCTACACATGTACAGCTGGGACCAGTCAGTCTGGGATAGGAGCTGAGCAAGTTTAGTAAAATCGGTTTTCCGAAATTGTCGAACTCGCTCAGCCGGTTCTCTACCAGGGCTTGGCACACTGGCTGGTAAGTCAATCAACACCTCCAAAGTTGGGTGATAAGGATCTTCAGGAGTGGATATAGGTTCAGTACGGGAGACAGAATAGAATGAGGAATCCAAGACAAAAACAAGATCAAGCATTTTATGTGAAGAATTTGGGATATCATTGATTTGACACAATGACATCCCAAATAAACTTTCAATAAAATCGTGCTGAGATGTGGGAGTCAACACGCTAGAATCGGGACTTGAAGTCCAAGTAGTTCCGGCGATATTAAAGTCACCAAGAACTACAAGAAAATCACGATCAGAAACCATAGATGAGACAGATTGTATAGCAGAAGCATGCAAAGAATATATAGAAATATCGGAAGAAGGTGGAATATAAGAACAAGTAATATAAAAGCAAATACTGGACATACACAATTTTACAGCAACAAATTCAATATCTATACAATTATCGATTATTACAAGTTCCGATGATAAATCAGCGTCAACAGCAATAAGAACACCACCACCACGACGAGGGGTGCGATCTTTTCTATAAATGGAGAATTTGTTAGACAGGATTTCAGAATTAAGGATGTCGGGCCTTAGCCATGTTTCAGAGAAGGCAACGACATGGAAAGGAAAAGTTAGGCTATTTATATAAAGATTACTAAGTTTACTACAAAGACCTCTTACATTCTGATAGCCAAGTGAGAGGGAGGATGTTAGTTTTTTGAACTATCAGATATTACAATAGGTGGGTTAGAACTACCACCGGAAGAAGGAAGTGAAATCGGAGGCCGATTTTTCTTTTTTACGGTATATTCTTTAATAACTAAGTGGTAGGGCCAGAATTCTTTGCAACAAATATTGTTGAAATATTCAGCCGGAACACTTATTTTAAATGACGAAATTTCCCGAGAATACGTAAATTTGAATTTTTCCACCGTAATGTGGGCTTTAGATTTGGCCTGTATAAAGGCCTTCACATCATCAGATGTAGTATCAGGGGCAAGCCTGGAAACAAAGATTTGTTTCCGTGGTGGAATTCCTATAAGGGTCTTCTTAGCAACCAAAGCAGTTGCATCCGCTGGAGCCACAGCATTGGTTGCTAGACCAGTTGATTCGACCGGTATATTATCACTAGGCTGTTGATCCGGATCAACAGTGTTAATAGCCAGCGAATCAGAATGCTCTACGGGGTCAGAAGGAACAACATCCATGGGTACGATGCTATTCTCGTCACTTCTGATTATTGAATTATGAGGAGAGGGGGACGATAAATTTATTAATTCTAACTGTTTATTAGTTGCGGATGAAGTGAAAGCATGTGTGGGGAGTTGCAGTTCATTGGGGCCAATAGACAGCCTAAAATTAGCCTTCTTCCGTTTTGGGGACTCATTCAAAAGTTTCATACTTTTGAATTCGTTCTCCAAGTCGGAAAAACCATCGAACAGTTTTTTGAACCGCCCGAATATGTCACCAAAGCCTTTCTTAGTCTGCCTCATGAAACCCATGATGTCCCGTTCAACATCCCTACAGGATACACATGTCCACTTGAGGCCAGATTTTGACTCAATCTGGTCCACAATTCTGCCGTTTAGGCCAGCACATTTTTCGTGTGACACATTATCACACAGCCAGCAACAAACAAAGCCCATCTTCGAGTTTGCTCTAACCTGGCAATTTTTATTGTAACAGACAAACATTCTAACAAAAAGGAATTTAAATATAAGAAAATAGAATATAAAAAAAGATAAACAAAAAATAAAATAAAAAGCAAAAGAACCAAAAAGAATGTAAAAAGAACGGAAAGGCACCCTAGGGTTAAACAACTACCGCTGATTTGTACTTACAAACGCAATAACAAACACAAAGCGCGGGCGCGACGACCGAAACTCACAAACGGATTTCTAACAGAAAAGACCGCGACCAACACCAACAACACCACTAATGCAAGCGCGGGAGAGAGATAAAAAAAGAGAATGATGTGAGTACACACCAAAACAAATTATATGCAGACAGCAATGAAACTGCAAAAACAAACAGAATGCTTGGCTGCAGTTTGTTGTTGTGTATAGGCACAAAAATTTTAAATTTGCAAATAAAGCACAAATAATTACAATTAAAGTTCAACACAGGTGTTTAACACAACCGAATGAAAACACACGTCACAAATATAAAACTTGCAATTTAATAATTGCTAAGAACGAGGAAAGAAAAATTAACTGCGAGGCGCAAGAAAAAAACACGTCCGTTTGCGAAAGCGAAGCGAATCGAACCTTCTCCAAGTAATTTTATTAATATTTCTCCCTCCCCATCACCCGTGGCTGCACCCGCTGCTCCTTTAATCGATACTTTACCGACTATTGGAGCTGCGGTTAAGGCCTCTAGTCGTAAAAGTAAATCCTCCCGTATCCTTGCTCTCTCTCCAACTATTAGAAATGTAGAACCATCGAATTCTCCTTTTCTTCCTACGCTTTCTGTTGTAGCGCCCCGTAGACAAGTATTTGTGTCTAGACTTTCTTCTGACACAACTTGTGAATCTGTAGCTTCCTATATTACCAGTAGAACTTCTGCTAATATATTAGTAACTAAATTCAACTTTTCCGCGCCTCGCGAAATTTCCTCTTTTAAAATTAGTGTACCCGATGATGCTTTTTCAATTATTTGCGATTCAAATTTCTGGCCTCCTCATATGATTGTTCATGAGTTTAAGCCAAAAAAGCGAATGCAACCACCTCCTGTAACCCTATCTCTTCCTAATACTTCCCAAAATATTTCTATTAACACTGCTCCAAAAAACTAAACTTTTTGTCCGATTGTGTTACTATTCAATACCAGAAGGTTAGGGGCCTCCTTTCTAAACTCCAACACCTGTATTTGAGTAGTACTGCTTTTGAATCTGACATTATCGCTTTTTCTGAGACTTGGTTAAACTCTACCATTTCTGACTGCGAAATATTGTCAAATAAATTTATAACTTTTAGGCATGACCGACCGACTAGACGAGGTGGTGGCGTTCTAATTGCCGTAAATACCACATTTCAGTCGGAATTGTTATCCCTAAATTGTTCTGCGGATGTTGAAATAGTTGCTGTAAAAGTTACTCTTCCATCATCTG
This sequence comes from Hirtodrosophila confusa, assembly GCA_035043065.1. NCBI lineage: Eukaryota > Metazoa > Arthropoda > Insecta > Diptera > Drosophilidae > Hirtodrosophila > Hirtodrosophila confusa. The sequence continues at coordinate 1,707,612 of JAWNNI010000177.1, read as the reverse complement.
TTCTCTATATTACCTGCTCATATATTCCTCCTGCTTCTGATTTACAAGTTTATATGCAACATATAGGCTGTTTTAACGAAGTATTTTCCCAAGCGCGTGACATTGACTCAATTGTTGTGCTGGGTGATTTCAACTTGCCTGCCATAGCATGGTCTTTTGTCAACTGCACAAATTATCTTACTCCCTCCTCTCAGCATGACTTCTTAGACTGTCTACTAGACTTTCCTCTTTACCAAATTAACTCTATAACTAATAACTTAAATAGAATATTAGATCTTGTTTTTACTAACGACTATCTAAATGCTTCCATCTCCAGGTCAACTCCCTTATCTGTGCCTGAAGATTTATATCATCCTACATTAGAAATTTCTCTTTATTTTTCTAACCCTTTTAGCTCACCTTCCATTTCCTCTGAGCCATTTCGTTGCTTTCGCAAAGGTAATTTTACCTTGCTAAATCAACTGATCTCTGCAACTGATTGGTCCTCGCTTGACAACGCAGTTGACATTGATTGCGCTCTTAACTCATTCTATGTAACACTTAACTCTCTATTAGACATATGTATTCCTAACTCTTCTCGCAAATCTAGTTGTGCTAAGCCCCCTTGGTTTACGCCCAGACTCTCCAACTTAAAAATATTAAATCTAAATATTTTAAAAAATTTAAGATGTCTGGTTCTTGTCTCGACCTATCTAAATATTCTATCGCTAAATCTAACTTCTCTCTTCTTAACTCACAATGTTACACGGAATATATCGCCCGATGCAAAAGTCAATTTGCATACAATCCTAAACTTTTCTCTTCTTTTGTTAACTCTAAACGTAAATCTTCACGTCTTCCTTCTTTTTCTTTTTTGGCACTGAAAAAGCATGCAGTGACTCAACTGCTGTGAATTTATTTGCCAAATTTTTTCAATCCACCTATTCATCTATTCCTCTTTCTAACACATCCTATCCCTACAGTATTTCTTCTTCTAATAATATTTTTGCTCCCACTATTTCCGCATTATCCCTTCTATCTGCTATTAAGTCCGTAAAACATTCTTACTCTCCTGGGCCTGATCATACTCCAAGTTGTGTGTTAACGGAAACTCTTCCCTTACTTAAACTTTTTAATCTTTCCCTAACTACTGGAGTCTTTCCATCTCTTTGGAAAGACTCATATATCATACCTCTACATAAAAAAGGTGGTAAGTCTGATATTTCTAATTATAGAGGTATTGCAATGTTGTCTGCTATCCCAAAATTATTTGAGAAAATTATTACAGAAACTTTGCAGCATCTCTGTAAATCTATAATTTATTCATCCCAACATGGATTTATAAAGAGTCGGTCTACTACGACCAATTTACTAGAGTTTTCATATATTATAAATGTTGCATTCCAAAAGAAAATGCAAACTGATGTCATTTACACTGATTTCAGTAAAGCATTTGACTCTGTAAACCATGATCTTTTGATTTATAAACTTAATTGTATTGGCTTTCCTATCTCTTTTCTGTCTTGTATCTCTTCTTATTTAAAAAATAGAACCCAAAAAGTACTACTTAGATCTTCAATTTCTAAACCTGTTTTCGTAACTTCTGGTGTACCCCAAGGAAGTCACCTTGGTCCTTTATTCTTCACACTTTTTATTAATGATCTTCCATCTATTTTATTACACTCTCATATACTCATGTATGCAGATGATGTAAAACTTATTCTATCATTTAATAATCCTCTCCAAACCAGACTACTTCAACGTGACTTAAACTCTATGCAACTGTGGTGTTTGGCTAATCATCTTCCTCTTAATTGTTGTAAATGCATGTTTATGACATTCAGTCGATCCAAGCCCTATCTCGGTAACTATTCTATTGATAACTTTCCCTTAAAACGTATTACCTCTGTTAAGGACTTAGGTGTCACTTTCGATTCTAAACTCAACTTCAACTTGCATATTTCCTCAATTGTTAATGTTGCCAAGGGTGTACTTGGATTCATCAAGCGTTGGTCGAAGGAATTTAATGATCCTTTCACCACAAAACTGCTCTATGTGTCGCTCGTACGCCCTATTCTGGAATACTGCTCATGTATATGGTCTCCTCAATACAAAAATAGTGAGATCCGTATTGAGTCAGTCCAGAAGCAATTTTTATTATTCGCCCTACGTAGTTTAAATTGGGATCCTAATCTTCGTCTGCCATCTTATCCCAGTAGACTCTTACTTTTAAATCTTCCGACATTAGCTAACCGTAGAATAACTCTTGGTGTGGTTTTTATACATAAGTTGATTAGTGGCTACATAGATTCTCCCTTTCTTTTAAGTCGTCTTAATTTCTCTGTCCCTTGTAGACCTACTAGGAATTTTTTTCCCTTATCTCTTCCTACATGCACTACTGATTTCGCTTTACACAATCCTTTTCGTGTACTATGCACACAGTACAATTCTGTTTTTCATGTTCTCTCCTCGGAACTCTCTCTTCCCTCCATTAAGCTTGCTCTTTTAAATCACCTACGGGTAATCTCTGGCCAATCCCAGCTGTGAGCAGGGGCGCAGCTTGCCAGTGTGGCAAATAATCTTCCCCCGTCGGGTCGGAGATTGCCCATTCTATGTCCCCCTTTATTTCCTATTTTCTACTCTATAACTCTTTTATTCTTTCCCATCCCTACCCGTTCCTAGATCTTTTTTCCTTAATGTAATCTCTAACCAACCTCGCTGTGACCTGGGGCACAGCTTGCCAGACTGGCTAATAAAACTTCCCCCACCGGGTTGGAGATTTCATTTCATTCCTACTATCTTTCTTTATTCTTCTTCTTTAGTTTTAAATTATCCATAAATTCTATAAGCTTTTTTTCATAACTAACTCTTCACTATCTTGATAAAGGCTCTAATAACGCCACCGGCAATTCTTTGCTGTGAATAGGGGCATAGCTAGTCGGACTGGCAAATAAACTTCCCCAACGTGCTGGTGTCGTTATTAGATTTCAATTGTAATTTCGCGTAGGCTTTTAAAATGTTTTCCTTATATCTATGTATTATATTATATTTTTTTGATTCGAGGCAGCACTGTTTTGCCTTCGTAAATAAATAAATAAAAAATAAAAAAATAGAGCCCCCATGTAAGAATGGTTGCGTTTGTTGACGGTAAAGCATTCAATGTTGACATATTATTGTTTGTAAGAGAATTACAATTTAAATGGAGTTTTATAACTTAGAACGGCTGACTACTTTTGATTCTACCGCTCAACTGCTCAGAATCGACTTCAAGCTTCAACTGACTGTCAACTTCAACAGCCTATTCAGGTATGTCTCCTTGACATGTAAGGGCCTGGGTGACTGACTGACTGATTAGCGACTTTTGAGCTTCCCAAAGAGTAGAAGCTAGAAGCCTGAAATTTGTACAATACCTTCCTATTATACCGTCAAATGAGTGAGATTATTTGCTATTCATTTTCTTACAATAGTATGAAGATCAACATTTTAAAATTGTTGTTATACATTGATTTGATCAAATTACGTGGGTATGTGAATATCTGAAATTTAATAATAAACTAAAGGCCCGGACACACTGGATTGTTTTTATATCGTTTATCGCTATACGTATACAATTATGCAGAAAGTGTGAACACTGTACGTATTGACAAATTTGAGAAATTCCGAATTTTTTGTTGATATGGTAGAGTTTGATTCACCTTCGAATTCCTCAAATGATGAATAAGCAGCTGCTACAATTTTATCAATAATATGGAAACGTATATTGGAAAGTGGTAAATAATGAATAATGATATCGTAATTATTTAAGAATACATCCAGAGGAACTAGAACATTTATTCAAACACTTTTTAGACCGATTCAAAAATCGACAGTGGCATTAGCAGCAGAAAAAGTAATTTACATTGCCAGCGTAGCAGCAGCATCAGATGAAAACAGCTGATTGCTATATTGGCTGCAATGCGCGTCAGAAGTTTAATGACTAAAGAAAAATAGATTTAGGCGTCAAAAAACAAGCTATTGATATGCTGAATACTGATGAGGTTATTCAGAATGGTAAAATGTACACTGCTGGGAAATTGGTAAAGCAGTGACATGATGTTGTAATGAAATTAAATTCGTCCATTGCGGCTGTACTTGGGACAGAAAGGGATTGTGGGGCTATTCATACATTGACGCTTGCAAAGAACATTAATTAATTTAAGCCTTTTTATCAGCAGCGCATGGGAATTTTTTGGGAAAGGGAGGATGCATTTTTTTGTGACCATTTTAGCTATGAGTCTCCAGTGATCCAACCTGTTGGTTGAAATACTCTCTCAGCTTGCAAAGCATAATACAAATTTTGAATTGTTGCGCTATTGTTGGAGATGACAATAATAACATAACTAGAGAAAAACATAACATAACAAAAAAATACTATCAAATACCATAAAAGTTATCAAGTCGGAATTCAGCCATACGCATGTGCCAGGAGCGGAGCCTGCTGCTAGACCGATTGACACACGTACACACCCCATATATTTCTTATGGGCCAGCAGCTGCCAAATTCTGCTGCTGCTGCCACTGTCGGACCGTCTAAAATACACACAAAATTTGAACTCTCGAAAATCTGACCGAATACGAACAATATTACTAAATATATAAATTTTTTTAGACTATAAAATTTTACTATCGATCTTGACACTTTATAAATTGAGGATATACGCCAACATGCGTACCAAGTTTGGTTGCTCTAGAAATGGTTGCTTTTGAAAATGAGTATAAAACTAATATATTCCAAAAATTTAGGGCGGGATAAGTATTTTGACATATTCTTTGAGATAGACAAATTAAATAAAGTAAGTGGTTCAACATATTGTCATTTATTATTAATTAAAAATATATCCTCCCTTAGAACTTATAACTTTTTGCAGCCGTCTAGGACCCGAGTTTACCAACTTTTGATATAATTCAACGGAATATTCTTCCTGAGCGCTCCTCAGAGATTGTCACTTCGTGCGTCCTAGTCCATTTTGCACACCGCTTTTGTTTAAAATAGGCGCATAGATGTTCAATTACACTCAAATTGGGTTTTTACAATGGGCCAATCCAGCATATTAACCCCAACTTTATTAATGATATTTAAAATTAATTTGGTTCCATGGCCTTATGTGCTCTCCTGTTGAAAAATAAAGGACTCCGATCAATTTGTCCCGCTAAGAGTGATGCCAAGTCTTAAGACGTAAAGACGATAATACACATTTTTTGAGCAGTTGCAATAAATATAATTTTTACTCCCTGTACCCATAAAATGGGTAAAAAGGGGTACTAAGTCTGTGCAAATGTATGTATGAACGCGTCGATCTCATCAACTATAATATGTGTACGAATATGCGATCGGAAATTTTTGACCTGGGTACAGGGAGTTTTGTGGTATACTCGACTATAGCATTCTTGCACTTGTCTTTATCTCATTTTTCATTGCAATTTGGAGAACACGTACATAGTTGACGTAATTAAGGCGTGTATTATCGTCTTTTCGTCTTAACATTAATCTATATATATAAAAGAGTTCGTCCTGACTGACTGACTGATTGGCAATCATCGCACAGCCCGAACCGTAAGAGCTTGGATGCTGAAATGTTCACAGTAGCTTCCATCTATGATGAAAGTGCACACTAAGACAGGGTTTTGGAAAATTCCACACGCAAGCGTAAAAAATCTCGGAATACTGTTGTATGAAACTTTTTTGTTTACCATCCAATCGTCTTCAAACTCATTTTCAAAGCTCTACACATTAAATAATTCGAAACGTTTATCTGCGATTTTGGGAAATTCAGCCCTATGGTCGGAAAATTGGTGGAAAACTCTGGCATTGTCAAATGCCAGCAGAGGGTATTTTAATTTTGTCTCGAAATGTGTAATGGACTGAAGGAGACCTTTCCGACCCAACAAAGTATATATATTCTGAATCAGCATGAAAAGCAGAGTCGATATAGCGATGTCCGTCTGTCCGTCTGTTTCTAAGCGAACTAGTCTCTCAGTTTTGAAGCTATCGTAATGAAACTTGGCACAGACCCTTCTTTTTGCTGCAGAAAAATGTCAGAACCGGCCAGATCGGACTACTATAACATATAGCTGCCATAGGAATGATCGGTCGACAACTATGTTTTTATATGAAAAACATTTTTGTTTATGAAGGTATCCTTACCAAACTTATCCAAACAGATTCTCTAGAGTGTATACAATCTGTCCAAATTTGGTCAAAATCGGACCACTATGGTGAGAGTTTTATTGTACTTAAAATAGTTTCCTATAATTTGATCAAAATCGGACCACATGGTTCCCATAAGAGCAATCAGGCAAAAATTAAGTTTTGTATAAAAATTAATTGCTGCTAGGGTATATAGCTTCGGCACTCCGTAGATAGCCGTCATTTCTTGTTAATTTTCATGCGAATGGCTTCAAACTCATTGAAGGTTTTACACACTTTTCTGTTTATCAACCAATATTTTTGAAACTAATTCTCAAAGCACCTCACATTAAATAATTCGACACATGTTCTACCGGTTTTGAAAAACTCACGTTCACGGTCGGAAAGGGGGTGAAGTCTGGAATTCAGCATTTTCGTTTATCATGAGAATGCCTTCAAACTAGTTTCTAAATATAAATACAAAAAACTCGGTACTTTGCGGGCAATGCAACGGGCGGAAAATAGTTGGAAGGCTTTAGTCTGGGTTTTTAGTATTATTCTTGAATTGGCTTCAAGTGCCAAATGAGTTTGGAAAATCTACTCCGCGTCGCCACGGGCGGGAAATGGAAGTCAAGGACAGATGAGTGGGATTACTTGTTCAGATAGATCGGCTTCAAAGACACTTAGCCCTACATCATAGCCCTACACAACAAACATTAGTTACGTGGCTCAACTATTTAGTTTCCTACCCCCACGGGAGGGAAAACTGTGATACGTTATTTTTGTGTATTTCTTACGGTGGACGAAAGTAGTCAAATTCAAAATAATGCACTTTCATCTAAATATTTTGCCGGGCAAGGCCGGTGTATTATCTGCTAGTATTCGTATATTTCTTAAGCTTCTTGGCACCACTCTTAGACATTTTCTTATTTTGTGCCAGGATATGATAGATATAATGTAGATATGCTGTCCACAGTCGAGTAACCTTCTCGAAATCTAGATTGATGTTCAGCCAGTATCAGATGCAGGTTTGCTGAAGTGAATACCTTCGTTATAGCAGTCAGATGTTCAAGCTTCGGCCTTAAAAAGGTCGCTATAATAAATAAATCAGTTGAGTCTACCAGCTACTAAACATAGAATAGATCACACGCTACACGCTATACGCTACAACGGCAGCGTTAGAATAAGCATATTTTTAGAATAAATACAGCGCCTGCTCCACGGAGAAGGCAGTTCGATCTTAAACGGTATCTCAGAAAGCGTATGATTATATACATTTTTGGTACTTCGAGTCAACGTGAATTTTGGAACTAAATCGGCAAATTCACTGTGTCCTTAAATCAGAATTCTTTGAATCTTTGATTTATTAAGCGTGCTCTGTGGCTTACAGAACGGTCAAGAAAAAAAGGAATCCCCAAATTAAAATTTTTTCTAAAGATAACAAGGATGTTGTCAGAAAAACATATTGTGCTCCTACGTGAGAAAAAGAAACTCATGGATGAGTTACACAATCTGACGGATCAAGGTGCAAGCGTGCACTTGGTAAAGGAAAACTAGCTGTGTGGACAGCGAACAACACAAATCTCCTTAAAGTTGGATGTGTGGATCATTAATATTCCAATGAAAAAATATTTGATACTATGATGGCACATGTTAAGAAGTATATGGAGACTGTAAAGCTGGATGCAGACCCGCCTCAACAGCAACTGCCTGCACTGTCCAGGAAAACTGAAGGACATTCATAGGGTATTAAGTTCAGTGCTGTGGAAAAAAGGACTGAGTGTAACAAACGGACTACGATTCTGATGGACCGCGTCAGCAAGAAGGCAAACTGTCTCAGAATTCAGATGGAATTGTCCTTCAGAAATCTTGCTCATCGCAACAATATACTAAATATTCTTATAGAAGAAATCCAGGGTATGCTGAATAATCTGGATTTAAGATACGATGTTTGCCGATGGTGGCCGACAATCTAGACGAGATTGAGGAACTCAAAGTCGATGCAAAGTTCCACATAAAAAAAATCTATGGGACGCCTGCTGAGCTGCAAGTACTGCGATCACGAAATTTCAGAAGACAGAGCTCCCGAAGGTACCACAGTGTAATGGAAATACCAGGACTGTCCTACGGCTTTCGAGAACTTCAACGAAGTCATTCACCAGCAAACAGATATGAGTGACATAATAAAGTTTAACCTTTTACGATCATGTCTAAAAGAAGAAACAAATACAATGGTGAGCCAATTGTTGATCGGCTTAGCTGCGTGGGATCTTATCTGTAAGCGGTACGAAAATATTTGAAATATTTTCGCTCCCCGGCTTAAATGCGATTCAGAAGTCAAGATTCGCTACGTTCTAGATACAGCCATGGAAAATATCTAAATTGTCAAGAAAAGGCAAAGATTGGAAATGATGCTGACGTCAAATTTGCCCAAATTATGCTTCGTCGATTTTCTAGAGTTAGAGCCTCTGTATGAGCAGCATGTAAGGACGAAAAATCGGGAAATTCAATCACTAAGCGATGTGCATGTGTAGAAACATTGCAGAAAAGTGGGATCCGAGCGGAAAATTACCCGATTCTGCTTAATGAATGGGATTCAACAAAAGATGATTTTAGATTCAGCGTCAAAATGTCGCAATTAGATCGTATTTCGAAGCGATCACAATTTGCACGTATATTCGACCCGCTGGGATGGCTTACACGGGTAACTTTGTAAGGAAAATGTTTCATGCAGAAGCTATGGAAAATGTCCCTCTCTTAGGATGCTGAACTCAATTAGGAATTGGCAAGAAATTGCAAACGAGCTACCAGCCTTGACAAAAATCAAGATGCCACGTTTGACTGGAAGCACAGGTCAACGCGTCATCGAGCTGCACGGATTTTGTAACGCTTCGGAGAATGCATATGCTACCGTGGTGTACACAAATGTCGGCAGCTAGAATGTCGTCAACACTGGGATGTCAAGTAACGCTTAACGCTTGAAACGACTCGCAAATTGAAATTGCTTGTAAGAACCAGAGTGGACGTCATTACAAAGCATTGGTAAAAGGGAGCTACATAAAATCAGAGGAAAACCCGGCAGCCTCAAAAGAGATCTCTCCAAAAAAGCTGGAAAATTATTCAATAATGTGGTATGGGCCACAATGGTTAACGCGGCTGCCAGCAAGTGGCCAGTACGATATTTAATGGAAACAATTCGTTCATTCCATTACTATCAAAATATTCTCATTTGTTAAAACTGGAAGGCGTCATCGTGTATTTTTTGCAATTTGTTGGAAACTTAAGGCAATTTTTCTCGACAATCATGCCTTTGGAAATAGGCAAAACCGATAGTAATAAAACTTCTGAAACAGTTGGAGTATGAAAAAGAGATAAGTCAACTACAAAACAAACGGCAATCGGAAACAAAGAGCAAACTACTGCCGCTCTACCCTTTTCTGGACGACGAGGTAGTACTACGAGTTTTAGGTCGACTGCAAAACTAAACATTGTCATACACAACGAAGCATCCGATCATCCTCGGAAAGTCACATGTGGCTTGGTTACTGGTGGATAAGACCCATAAGACAACCCTTCACGGTGGAATGAGAATAATGAAAAACTTCATGGAACGTGAAAGCTGGATATTCGGCTTGCGCAACATGTTGAAGAAGTATCCCCGAACATGTGTTACATGGGCAAGATTTAGGCAAAAGTCAGCCAAACAAAGTGATGGATCAGTTTCCATTTTATGGACAGGTATTGACTAATCTGGACCGTTTAAAGTAAGATGCGCTAAAGGACAAAAAGCACACAAGGGATACGTTTGTGCTTCCATACGCATTGCCACCAAAGCAATACATTTGGAACTCTTCAGCGATATGTCAACGGATAAATTTCCGGAGGCCTTAAACCGTTTTTTTACGAGTCGAAGCAAAAGTGTACATTAGTATACCGATAACGGATCAAATTTCATTGGAGTAGCGAGAAAGTTGGATATTGAATTGGAAGCTGAAATTATAAACAATACCAAGCTGGCACCGGTATTAGAAAGAGATGGCATAACCTGGCATTTTATCCCCCGGGAAGCCTCCACATTTATAATAATGATTAATAATTGCACCAAAACACATGGAAATACATGAGAAAAAATTATCACCCGACAGATGGAGGTAGAATTTTGTGAAAAGTGGACAGATGACTACCTAGTGTCGCTGCAAAAAATAACAAAATGGCGAAAAATAATAATAAAACAACAAAAGTTAAAGACAATAAGGTCCGAGTTGTGACGATCAAAGTTTGAGCAACAATGCCTGGCGATTACATGGCGTGTCAGACAATAGTTAGGCTCAATAAAGGACAACACACTTATCAAAGAAAAAAAAGGTTCTGTTAAAAATTGCTCGTGTGTCCCGGTGGACGGCTTGATTTATCAGCACAAATTCATTCGGTAGTCAAAATGAAGACCCTGCGATCAAATCAAGATCATTTAAAAATCAAGTAAGAACGTTGCAGTCGGAGGTATCCGACAGCAGAATACTCTGTTCCCAGTCCGGTATAATTTGCTTATTTGTGGGTTCGGAAAGAGACGCGAAGAAAACAGTAGTCTGTATGTAAAGTTTGATGACTATCTGTACAGGTATTGGAGATATAGATTTAGCCTGTTTTCTGTGGGTGGAGGGGGTCAACAATTATTTGATGCAGATTTGTCCAGGGGTCAACAAATGTATGTATTAGTATGCCAAATTTGGTGACTCTAGCTTTAAAAATGTGGAAGATACAGGTTTTCCCCAAATTTGGTTGCTTTAGCTTCAAAGGTGTGCAAAAAAATTCGTTCATACGGACAGAAGAACATTTCGCAAACCCAATATACTCTTTTCCCTTCGGGAACAGACTATAATTATGTTGAAAACCAGACTTGAGTAAACAACGTAACAGAAAACTTTTTCAAAGCTTCAAGGAAATTACCACACAAATTGACAATATCACAGAAACAATTAATATGCAGTTTTTGGTATACCGGGAATCGACAAAGGTTTTCCTGCTCACCAACCGATTAAAAGATTAGGTCGACGAATCAAAATCAATTCAGGGAAAAATAATTGATTTATTTATGGCTTTAAATCAGGGAAAATTATATCCTATGCTGATCAAACCTTCGCAAATGCTGAAGGAAATTAACAAAGTAGAGGACGTCATGCCACGCAATTACGTTGTACCTGGAAAAACGGCGAGACATAAACTTCAAGCAGCATACAATCTTCCGACAGCGCACGATGTGTTCGAGGATGGAATGAAATGGACAATGATGCATTTAAACGAGCAGTACATTCAAGTGGCCCAACGACACCAAGCGCGGGCTTGTTAACGCGCGGACCCAGGCAAAATGCAACCCACCTCCCGCCAAACTAACCGAGGAGTGCGCCGCATAACGTGCAGTAACGAGGATTGCGCACAAATAAATAATTACAACAAAAAAGAGTTCTACATAAATTAAAACAATAGACAAAATGACCTAAATATTACTCAGATAGCATAAGAGTGAAGTTGTGAGTAAAGAAATAGAAGTAGCATTACATAGTAGATTATAAAGTTTGTTATAATTAGAATATAAGATACGAAAAGTGTTATGGATACCATAATTAGTATTATAAGTTTGAAGAGAAAGAGGAAGAAAGTTTCTAGAAATTCTGATCGGAACTGCGAAACTAATTTGGCTGATTAATTCAGAAGAATCAATTCTCCCATGAATTAGTTTATGTAAGAAAATTATACCAAGCATGGTTCTACGATCAGAAAGAAGGAGGATTTTTTAGTAAAAGTCTACTACGATAAGAAGGCAAGCGAGTATTAGGATTCCAGTTAAGACTCCGGAGTGCAAAGAGTAGAAATTGTTTTTGTACCGATTATATTCTATCCTGATGAAACTTGAGTTGGGGACACCCATATTCAAGAATAGGTCGAACAAGAGAAGTATAAAGACTTTTAGTTATGTAGGGATCGTTAAATTCTTAGAATCAAAGCTCAACAAGTGCCGTTGTGAAAACGAGGAGAGTCTGCGATGAAAATCGGGCATGGAAAGATGCAGAAGAAAATGTCTGTGAAACAACCCCTTTGAAGCCGTGGCGTGTTCAATGGTCGAATACAGAGGTCAATCATCTTGTAAAGAGCTTGGAAATCACAATCGCTGATTTCCTCCACCCCCTCCCCCGCAATTTGGGGGAAACCAAACATTTATTTCAAGCTAGTCACCAAATTTGACATACAGACCCACTCAAAAATCAGCATCAAAATTTGTTGCCACCACCACCCCTACCCCCTAAATCGACAGAGATTTCCGCAATACACGTTTTTCATAGGTGTATATCTCCTACAGTTTCACAGCTAGAGTAACCAAATTTTACATACACACTACTGTAGATGTCCTCGACAATTGAGCAAAAAAATGTTTGCCATTTCTAACGTGTCCCCTGCAAATGATTCAAACAGAAAGAACAGACTGTGTGAATAACCAAAAGCAAGAAAATGTGCTGTAACTATATTACACGCTAAAAACTTATGGCTAGTCTTAGACGGAGCATGGTTTATTGCGTATGTTGCTGCGCTAGTTCGCTTTGATTTTCAGTTTTTTTTTTAGTCCTCGCATTAGAGAGCAGTGCTTCGTACGAAAATTTGGTGGTTTCAAGGCTCTTGACATACAGCTCATTTATTTCTGCTGCCGCAGTTTGCCCTTTACACATTAGCCTTTTGTTGCTGTCGAAGCCCATCCATTTTCCATTAATATTGATGGAGTCACTCGTAACAAACACTTTGTGTAAACTACTTGCGTTCATCAGTTCTCTTTTCAATTGCAATAGTACAGTGTTGTGCACCTGTGTTTCCATGCTCAAGTCTTTTTCTATATAAATGGACGTCCCAGCTATTTTTCTTGAGTTTCTTAGAACTTCTCTTGCCATTTCTTCCATTTCCATTTCCGCACATATATCAATCTTATTATATTTATCAAGCAATTGGCTTAGCATTCCCACACTTTCCGTTAAGGCCTTGTCTTTCATTAATCCGCTAACAATCAGAGATTTGGTTTTGCTTTTCTCTACGAGTTTGGTTAGCTCATTTTATCTCTGGCCCTGTCTGCTTTTACTTGGTCAAGTTCTGCCTTGAGTCGTTGGTTTTTCTGCTCCACTATTAAAATTTTTTGGGTTCATATATTTATGATTATTTTGGGGGTCAAACTATGACGTACGAGTGTGTATTTTTGTAGACCATAAACTGTTAAAAATAAAATATTTAATAAAATGTTTAACAATCTATTTACAGAAAAAGTATTTGAAGAAGAGGAGAAGCAGAAGTTATCATCAGAAAAATTTAATAAATTAAAGCTTATGTATAGCCAAATAAGGGATGAGCACATAAATTTGCTACGTCAGGTAAGACCATTGCATGTATGTAATTTCAATACCAAATAAGATTGCTCTGAAGAGTATACCTGACTACGATACACCTTGTGTGTTCGAACCCGAGTGCTCCCGTCTGTAAGACGGATGCCTTGACCTCTGACCCACTTGCTGTCCGATCCCGGCTTGAACTAATTACTGTCATCAACAGGTCCATTTGAAATTCTAAGTCCGCACCAAAGCTTAATCCCTTTATCTAAGTTTCTAACCCTTACAGTTCTATATTATTATTATTAGAACCATTTGTTATGAACTTTTTTATCACTTTGTAAAAGCTTCGCTTTAATATCCCAGTGTAAGTTCGGTACTAGCTGATCTATGCAGATCAGTCAGTTGGTTTTTGTTTCAATATGAGGTTGATACAATGAAGTTTGTCATAGTGCCGTCCCTTATTGATAGAATGTGTGTTTACCGACGTATAATTTATATTAAATATTTAGCAGGCTCGACGTGAACAATTCAGGGTGAATATAGAAAGGTAGATATTGAAAAGTATTGGCTGGTCATATAGCGCTATTTCGGATGCTGCTGTTTTATCGAAGATCGATCTTGAAAATTGTAAATCCACACGTCGCCATTGTTAGATCCGTCGGGCACCTTAATGTAAATAAATTATTTGTGTCTCGAGCTATAGCTCGTGACTGTGATACTTAAATCGTTGCTAAACCATTTAGTGGATGTCGAAAAAAGTCCGCTACGTCCCCAAAGATGATGCGCAATGCAAGCCTCGAATTAAGCGAAGTTCTCGTCGTAGCGGCAAAAATGGGCCGTGAGTTGCACATAGCAACCGAATGAGTACATCTCATACTGAAAAACAAACTTAAAATAAAGCCCTACAAGGCTTTGACTGAACCCACATCGGATCAAATAATACATTTTCTTGTGTCTCATTAAAACATAAGTCTATTGCTTCCTTTTGGCGCACCCAACACCAAATCAGACAAGACAAAAAACATGTTTTTGTTTCGATATACATCATGTCTGATTGTCGCCAACACAAGCTTTACATACGGCCAACGTACACTAAATGAAACAAAACATACAAGCGCCGTTGTTGAGAATTGCATGCCTTCTTACGGCGCAACTTACACCACAAAAAAAAACAATTATGCACGTTGCAGTCGGGCGTAACCGACAGCAAAATACTCTGTTCCCAGTCCGGTATAATTTGTTTATTTATGGGTTCGGAAAGAGACGCGAAAAAAACAGTAGTCTGTATGTAAAATTTGATGAACCCTACCGTACAGGTGTGGGGGATATAGATATTGCTCGTTTGAGGGGGGAGGGGGTGAAAATTTTTTGTTGATGCAGATTTGTCCATGGGCGAACATTAGTCTGTACGCCAAATTTGGTGACTCTACCTGTGCTGGTGTACGAGATATAGATTTAGCTAATTTGAGGTGGAGAGGGTGGGAGTCAAAAATTTAAAATCTTGACACTTTATAAACTGAGGGTATACACCAACATGTGTACCAACTTTAGGTGTGGGAAAAATTGCGTTCATACGGACAGACGGACATTTCGCAAACTCAATATACGCTTTTTCCCTTCGGCAACAGAGTATAAATATAGGGCACAACAGATAAACACGTCTCGTTGTCAATAACCGGCCCCTTGATTTCCAGAAACAATAGACATTTTTTCTTGTCTTATGTTTTGTCTTATTAGGTGTGGGATTTTCACTTCATGGACGTTGGGGCCAACGACACCAAGCACGGGCTTGTTACCCCGCGAACCCAAGCATAAATGCAACCCACCTCCCATGAACATGAAAATACAGACCAAATACAAAAATAACACTATACAAAAAAGTACTTATCGATTACACAAATAAGGTAAGAGTAAAGTTCTAAGTGTAGAAGTTGACGTAGCATTAGATACAAGATGGAAAAGATTGTTATAGTAAGAGCATAAGATTCGAAAGGGGTTATGAATAACATAATTAGAATAAGAAGATTGAAATGAAAGGGGAAGAAAGTTTCTAGAACATCTGATCGGAACTGCGAAACTAATTTGGCTGATAAACTTAAGCATGGATCAGAAAGATTTATTAGTAAGAGTCTACTACGAAAATAAGGCGAACGAGTATTGGGATTCCAGTTAAGGCCCCGGAGTGCAAAGAGCACAAATTATTTCGTACCGATTCTATTCTATCCCGGTGAACCTTGTAATAAGAGAAGTATAAAGATTTTCAGTAATGTAAGGATCATTAAATTGTTTCGACCAACGCTTAATGTAACCCAGGACACCAAAGGCACGATTAGCGGTGGAAAATATATGCTTGTCAAACTTAAGCTTGGGATCTAAAAGAATACCCAAAACACCAACCGACTCAAAACAAGCGGCTTACCGTTAAGAACATACATTATTAAGATGGGCATTCGCCTATAAGTAGACAATATGTTACGTTATACATCAGCGCCCGAGAGTGATTTATGACAGAGGGAAGGTCCTTTAAGAACAACGTAAATAATATGGGGCCAAGGTCATTTTCTTGTGGTACTCCGGAAGTAACTTGAACAGACTTACAGATTAAGCCTTTGAAATAAACCTTTTGGGTTCTAAAAGTTAAATAGTTAGAGATCCAAAGAATTAAGTTACTTAGAAATCCCAGAAGATGAAGTTTGTGAAGTAAAAGAGTATGATTAACAGAGTCAAAAGCCTTACTAAAATCAGTATAAATAACATCAGCTTGCATTTTAGATTGAAATCCCTTAATGACAAAAGAAGTGAATTCCAATAGGTTACTAGTAGTAGATCTATATTTCACAAGCCCATGCTGGCAGGGTGAAATTTTAGATCTACATAAATGTTGAAGTTGAGAAGTTATTAATTTCTCAAAAATCTTAGGAATTGCAGACAACTTAGAAATACCTCTATAGTTCTCATTAGACTTGTTTCCTTTTATATGGAGAGGAATTATAAATGATTCTTTCCAAATGTTGGGGAAAGAGCACAACTCCACGGACAGTTTAAAAATAAAAAATAGTGCCTTTAAATTACCTTCAGCACAGTACCTAAGCACACAGCTTGGTACTCCATCAGGTCCTGGTGCAATACTGGCTTAATGGCCTTCAAATCACATAGAAGCAAACTTTCAATGATTAAAGGCCCAAAATGAAATTGGAGTTCTTTACATGAAACGGATAAGGCGAAACTATTTGATAAGGTAGTGTACCACAAGTCGTTTTGAAAAAATGCTGCAAAAAGACCGACGCCTGATCAGAGTCAGTTGTCGTTTTTCCAGAAAACAGTGTAGATGGCCTACGCTCCGCATTAACGAAGTTATAAAACCTTTTAGGATTCCGCTGAAACTATAACCTACAGCTTCTAAGGTAGTTATTATAGCAGTGCATATTAAGTACAGAGAAGCTAGAAAAATCCAAGAAAGAGCCAGATTGCTTGAACTGCTTGTACAATCGCGACTGTCTATTTTAAAAGTTTATCGGCTAAACCACACGCAACGGAAAGATTACATCTTAAAGCTGATGGAGAAGATCCAGAGACAGGCACTACTGTGCAGTACAGGGGCACTGAGATCAACTCCAACAAAAGCCCTCGAGAAAATCCTAGATATGGATCCCCTGGACTAATAACTCAAAAAGCGCACAACGTCTGGGGGCAACAGGAAATATGGCTCTTCAGACCCTAGGACACTGCGAGATCGGCAGGGAACGATTAAGTAGCACGGACTACATGACCCCTGTGACAAACCTTAACCATAAAACAGAGATGATGATTGGTGCAAACGACTGGCTAACCGGCTCAGGACCGAACCCGTGGACGATCAACATCTACACAGACGGCTCTAAGATGCAGAATGGCGTAGGCGCGGCGGTTTATTATGAGGAGCTCAACATAGAGCGGATATACAAACAACCGGAATATTGCAGCATCTTTCAGGCTGAGGTCTTCGCCATCCGGAAGGCGGCCGAGTCTGCCTTAGAACTCAACACGCAGCACACACATGTCAACCTATTCGTTGACAGTCAGGCGGTCATGAGATCCTTATTCTCGGATGCCATCAAGTCCAAAAATGTCCTTGCAAGCAGGAAGGCAATGGATGCATTAAGCACTTCTATGAGAGTGCTCATCTATTGGGTTCCAAGCCACCGGGTCATTGACGGAAACGAAAGAGCGGACGAGTTAGCCAAGGATGAAGGGGAACTAACAAGTGGTAGCGTCGAGAATCTACCAATCTTCCTGCAAGCGATCCATACAGAACTCGAAGGACAAGCTCAACGGACAATCAGCCGCAGATGGAGAGCTGCGACGACATTCGGAACTGCAAAGATAATGTGGAACGTGCGAAACACCAAGCAATCCCGCTATATCCTATCGCTCTCATGAAAGGACTGCAGGACGCTGCTAGGTGTTCAAACGGGACACTGTAGACAGCGGCCCATGCGAAGAAGCTTGGTATCACAAATGATGCATGGAGCCGGGAGTACCCGAAACCCTGGAACACCTCCTCTGAGGTGAGAGGGAAGTAAACTCAACCATCTGGGATCCCATACCTTTACTTTCCTGGAGTATCGAGGACACCACGCTTAAAAATTCGTGGAAATGACCAGATGGTCTATGTGAGGCCACCCGTGGGGGTGACCTGCCGTCTCAACCTAACCTAGCCTATCCTAATTTAAGAATGATATTTTGCTGTACTTCACAACTCCGTCTCCGCTAATTATGCAGAAAACAATTCCAATGCAAATGCCAGTAATGCCAGAGTAATTAAATATAAGTAATACCTAATATAATTAATATACAATATAATATATAACCAAATATGCCCTTTTCGGAGTCACTGCGTCACTAAATAAAACTAACATATAATTAAATCAATTAAAATCACTAAAGCATTGACATGTCTGGTCAGCAGGATGCCAGAAAAAAATTTTGCGGAAAAGTGCTGCCAGATGTTGTTTTTTGATGTGTACACAAGGGCGAATAAGTTCCGGAAGCGGCTGGCAAAAAGGGTTGTTGTTCTGGCAGGCCATCTGGCATCGTTATCAAAAGGAGGCAATATACAAACTAAACGACAAAATATAACAGATATACGTGGCAAACAAGAAGCCGACAACAAAAATAATGATCGTAAGAAGCAACAGCATTGTTTTAATTTCGGTTCATCTCAACACAAAAGAGCAGAGTGCAAAGGGCAAAGAAAATGTTTCGAAAGCAACGGTTCTGGCCACATAGCAAAGGATTGCTGTGTTCCATACCAAAATGTCAATATAGTGGCTGTTGAGACTGAAAATGATATAAATGCTCCATCACATTAAGCCGATGATTCAAAGCATTATCAATGAGATGCGGCGCTTATCGCCACACTCGAGTACGAGCAACTCGGAATTGCTGCTCGATCGCAGCCGGAATGTGCAACTGCATATCGAACAGCTGACCACCTATCTGGCCATTGAGAAGTCGAACACACGTAAGAACGAGAAAAAGCGCGCGCTGCTCGAGTACGAGGACAAGGAGCTGAAGACCAATCCGGTCGAGATAGAGACGGTGCAGCACTCCAAGATAAAGTCTACAATTACCACGCTCTAGACCAAAATTGTCAACCTGGAGGAGCAGCTGGAGAACAAACTCATGGAGCGTCTGCTGCAACAGAATGAAGACCAATCTGGTCGAGATAGAGACGGTGCAGCACTCCAAGATAAAGGCTACAATTACCACGCTCTAGACCAAAATTGTCAACCTTGAGGAGCAGCTGGAGAACAAACTCATGGAGCGTCTGCTGCAACAGAATGTTAAAGAGGCAAGAAAATAGAGTTGCTCGACTTGAACATAGAGGACGAGCGAACACACGACTACCATTTGGGGCCTATGGATGCTATCACCAAACAGAAATACAAGGCAAATTATGATAAGAACCGAAATAGCGAGTATGGATACCAAGACGGCGACTTAATTACGATAAGACGTACCTAATTTGTAACCGGCAAGAAGCTTGGGAACAAGTTCATTGGTCCCTACGAAGTCATTAAGATCAAGCGTAACGGTAGATTCGAGGGTGATAAGGTTTCTGACTGTCAAGAGACTCCAGCGGACATCAACCAGCGTAGACAATATGAAGCTGTGGCATTTCTTTGAGCGAGATGAAGACGAAGAAGGAGATTCATCTGAAACACATAATATGCAGGATGGCCGAATGTAATGTAGCAACCAGGACCTTACATGTCAAGGAAACACACCTGAATAGGCACATAGGGACACATATCAATACAGTTGAAACTTGAAGTCGATACTGAGCAGTTGAGCAGTAGAATAAAAAGTAGTCAGCCGTTCTTAATTATAAAACTCCTTTTAAATTGTAATTCTCTTACAAACAATAATATATCAACATTGAATGCTTTGCCGTCAACAAACGCAATCATTCTTACATATATGAATACTAGAGCATAGGGTGCTAATATTTGCTTGTTAAGGGAAAAGGTTAAAAAAAGAGGGAATGTTTTCAGTTTCGTTTTAAAATTAGCATTTTATTATCTTGATTGTTAATTTAATAGTTACTTAAATACAGGGCAAAGCAGCTGCTTTGTCCTACCGTCTCTCATTTACTTCTCTGTGTATCGCAGGCGAGTCTCTGAACTCCTCGCGGAGCTCACGCTCTAGGTAAAGTTGAGCTTTAGCGGCAGTGTTAGGCAACCGATCGACAAAGCGCGCTTGCCGTTGCAGAAGGGGTTATTTATATCAGGGGTTATTTATATCATTATTTATATCAGCTTAATCGACTGACGCCGCTGTACTGCCGGCAGAGTTAATTTTCTCTTCTGCGGTGGTATCCTCACCTTTGAAAAGTTGTTAAAAAATCGTTGATCATAAGGAGTCCAGCACACTCGTCTCCGCCAATTGTAAGGTCTACCGAAGTCCTTGGAAGTATACTGCACCTTTCTGTAAACGATCTAAAAGATTTCATACCAGCCATTTAACTGGGGTTGATTGCACTATCTGAAAACGACGGAGTGGCCTTGTCGCTCAACGCGGCGGAATTTCACGGTTGTCTACCCTGCATCAAAAACGGTGAGCTGTAACCACTTGAATCGTTCACACTGGAGTTGACCGCTAGCGATATTTTAACAACTTTCCTAAATAATAAATTTTATCACTGTTAAAAGACCAAATGTTTTTTGGCCATTGAATAATAAGAAATTTTTTTTTGAAATTTGATTAACTCCATACTTGAATGAAGTGCTGTCCAGCGCTGGATATGCCTGAGCAATCTTCAAAAGATTGAAAGAATATACAAAATATACATCTAAAGTAAATGTATATTTTTTTTTATTGTATGCACTGAACAAAATACTATTGTTTAAAGGGAACACTATTTTGTGAGACCCTTTCTGCCAATTAGTTACTAATGTTATTAATTTTCGAAATAATTAAGAAGCGAGAATTTTGGTTGAGTTTGTGTTCGATGCGTGCACGCGTGTATTTTAATTGGATATCAGCGAAAGACTGGTGTGCGCCAGAAGCTTAATTTTAAACAGAGCGCCTTTACAGAGTGCAGCTCTTATGTTGAGTGCATATGAAAGGTACAGAAAAAGCTCTTAGAGTCAGAGCTCGCAAAATATGCTCAACCAAATTTTTCTGCTCGGTCTGTGTTTTCATTATGTTGTTGCCTTAGATATTTCAACGCTGGCAAAGCATGGAAGAGGAAGGGAGAAAACGACAGGGCTCTAATGTGTGTACACATGCGAATGCATTAAGACAATTAATTTGTATTAATTTAATAGCCGAAAATTTCGCTATAGTGTGCACTATGTTTGTTAACAAAATATACATACAAAATAGAATATAAACTAAATTAGTTGTATATTTTTCCAAAATTGTTGTTATAAAATAAAATAACAAAAACATTAAAACTATTTCCATGAAGTTTATAACTTAACAAATTATGAATTTAATTTAACAATTAACAGAGAATTAATATTATCGGCTCTTAAAGAGGTGCGTCTTTCATTTAAAATGAACTTAAGGGCTGAGAATGATCTCTCCACCGACACTTGATTTGCTGGTGTGGCTAGCACCACCTTAGCAAGTTCAGTCAATTGGGGTGACTTAAATTTGAGGTCATTGTAAAATTCCATTATATTTGCCGTTAATGGTAACCGATCATAGGCCAGATTGAAATTTTCGATTTCCATGTACAGCTTGGACAGTTTGTCCGAAACTTCCTCTCATCTGACCTGTTGCACTGTCTGCATACTATTTAATACGGTGGAAAAAAGTGATAGCTTGTGCTTAGAAGTGTCGACACTGCTCGTTGTTGAAGGCGAAAGAGATATGGCATCTGCTTCACGGTTTATTGTCGCATTTATCTTAAAAAAATATAGGATTAGAACGTTATTATGGGTATGCTATGTATATTAGTATTACTATTGACAAGGACGGTTTGATTAGCTAAACACAAATATACAAACACATATTTCATTCTAGTAGACGAGACTTGTTTGTTTCAACACAATTTTTTATCTTACTTGATTAAAATTAAAAGGTCGAATGGCTATTTTCTTATACTATGTTCCCGAAGGGAAAATAGTATATTGGGTTTGCGAAATGTCCGTCTGTCCGTATGGACGAAATTTTTTTGCCTTTATCTTTAAGCTAGAGCAATCAAACTTGGTACACCTGTTGGTGTATACCCTCAATTTATGAAGTGTCGAGATTTTTTACTCGCTGTACCCATAAAATGGGTAAAAAGGGGGTACTAAATCTGTGCAAATGTATGTAACTGGCAGAAAGAGACATCTCCGACCCTATAAAGTATATATATTCTTGATCAGTATCAAACGAGATTTCGATTTTGCCATGTCCGTCTGTCTGTCCGTCTGCCCGTCCGTATGTATGAACGCAAGGATCTCAGCAACTATAAGAGCTAGAGACACCAAATTTGGAATGTAGATTCGTGTAATGCGGGAGCAGGTCAAGTTTATTTTAGATTTGAGATATCTCCCCCTGTTCCCCCGCAATTCGATGTAAACCGTTTTACAGTAACAATTTTCAAGATATAGCTTTTAGATTTGGCATGTACAATACTTTAGTCTCTCTTAATCTATTGCCCAAATTTCAAGTCAATCGGATACCAAACACGGAAGTTTTTCAACAAACAAGATTCAGTGCTTCAGCGCGGGGGGAAGAAGCAGCACAGCCACCACTTAAAATGCCTCGCTTGCGCTGCGCTCGAACTGTCGCTCGTCTGTGTGCGTCTTTTGTGTATGTGTGTGTGTATGTGTAAGTGTACGAAGATGCGATTGGAAATTTTGACCTGGGTACAGGAAGTTTCGTAGTCGGGTGTACTCAACTTTAGCATTCTTACGTGTTTCATTT
Organism: Hirtodrosophila confusa; assembly: GCA_035043065.1. Lineage (NCBI taxonomy): Eukaryota > Metazoa > Arthropoda > Insecta > Diptera > Drosophilidae > Hirtodrosophila > Hirtodrosophila confusa. The sequence goes on along the minus strand of JAWNNI010000177.1, from coordinate 1,684,698 downwards.
TATCAACTTGAAAAAAAGTATGCACTTGAGAACTCATTATTTTTATGGCCTTGCACAAAGAACACAAATCGTCAACTTCATACATTTTTTGCCATGCTTACCCACGCGACTAATCCACGCACACATGCGCAAAAGACCGTTTTACAAATTTTTACGAGGGAAAGGGCCTTTGAGTGAGCACTGACCCGAAAGACCGAGCAAAAGCGGTTGTTGGTTGAGCAAAGACCGAACCGAGCAAATACGATGTTTGAGGGTCTTTTCACGACAGTTTCGCATCGTGTCGGTAGGCGTCTGGTCATTTCCTAACTACATACAGTAGAGGGAAATTTTTTCGAGCTCTGCTTAGAGTTATGGTAATGTAATGTGTGTAGCTTGACTGTAACAATGAGCAAGATTAACAAATTCATGGATATAAACGAAGGCAAACATATGGTACTAGTTCTGCTCCCGACATGCTCCCCCCGTTGGAAGAGGTGTCCTTTAAACCGAAGTGGTATCGACGGGCAGAATAGCGATCTTGCTGACAGCTCTTTTGACCAAGCCAAAAGTAGTGCGAATAATAGCAACACGAACTGTGCTATCTTCTCCAGCGATTGTATTTTCAATCCTCTCCATGCGCCATTGAAGTGGTTGATGGTTGTCTTTAAGGACGACGATGCTGTTCGGCTCCAAATTTTGCGCAGATTTGCACCATATGCCACGTTCTTGCAGGAGCGAGAGATAATTGGAGCTCCACTTTCGCCAAAAAACTTGATGCATCTGGCAAACACGTTGCCAACGACTAAGACGATTTATGTCAAGTTGTGTGACGTCAGGCTCAACAAATGTTGCTTAGGTTGACCTAATTAAAAAGTGACCCGGAGTCAAGACATCCAGGTCGCTGGGATTCTCTGTAATGGGGCAAAGTGGTCGTGAATTTAACATTGCAGAGATTTCACACACTAGAGTGCGAAGTTCATGAAACGTCAGATTTGTTTTCCCCACAACGTGATAAAAGTGGAACTTCGCCGATTTCACTTCTGCCTCCTACAAACCGCCAAAGTGAGGAGAGCGCGGTGGAATGAAGTGCCATTTGATTCCGATTGAGCAGCAAGTGTTAGTAGTCTCATTGCCTTGAGGGTTGCTGAAAAAAAGGTTGTCGTAGTTCTTTGAGCTCGTTCCTTGCACCAACAAAGTTCGTTGCATTATCTGACCAAATGGCGTTCGGTTTGCCTCTGATGCTAATAAATCTCTTCAATGCAGCAATAAACGACGATATGGAAAGGTCTTCAACAACTTCTAGATCTGTTGCCTTAATGGTGAAACAAATAAAAGGCGAAATGCAGCATTTTATTGATGGCCTGTTCCACTTCTGATTTGCACAAGAAGGGACCACAGAACTCGAACAGCTGGGAATGGAGCCATGATGTGCTCGCAAAATTTTGCCTTTAAACGAAAGCATCAATGCACTTGCTGATGACGGCTGCAACAGCTTTCCGTCCACGAATTGGCCAGAATCTGTCGTAAGGCTGCGAGAAGGCTTTGTGGACCAGCGTGCAAGAACTTCTTATGATAAAAAAGGATAATCGCAGTGGTTACAGGGTGCCGTTTTGGTAATAGCATTGGGTGTCTAGCATCGAAGTCCAACAGCGAATTCTGCAAGCGCCCACCAACTCGCATCAATACAGATTCATCAATAAGCGGATTCAGAAAGATCAATCCACTTTTTAATGAGAGTTGCTTTTTCGAACGCAGGGCTTTAAATTCGTCAGCGAAATGAATAAATTGTATGGCTTTAACGAGCAAATGTATGCCATTCCTGATGTCGTCTACCATGAGAGGGCCCCTTGAGCGTGGCTGATCTTTGTGCTTGAGTTGTAAAAAGCGGTGAATCTAAACAAAGATACGCTGCAGCTTGCCAAAAGAATTTTTTATATTTGCAGCTAAATAAGATGTCCAACTAATTAACCAACACCAATGCTCGTCGTCGGCGTTCAGGTAGCTCTTTCTCCTGAGCGTAGGAAGGCAGGTCCCTCGTACCTAGCAACTCAAGTGGTGTGCATCCACGAGAGAGTATATGTATCTGCGGGATTCATCTGGGAGGGTACGTGCCGCCACGTCATTCCTTTAGTGCGTTCCTGTATTTGAGCTATCCTGTTGGAAACAATTACATTGAAGCTACATGGAGCTTCACGTATCTAGCAGAGAGCTATAGGGGAATCCGACCAACAATGGTAGCTACAATGAAATGGCTCCATCTCAGCGACGTTAGAAATGAGTTCAGTCAAGTGCGCTGCGCTGTAGGTGTTTTGACAGGAAAAACCCTTGACTTAGAGCAAAGAACGTGCGCTGCTAATGTTCCTTCTATTCCGAACTAACATATATGCAGGCACCGTAGGCAGACATGCAAACATCTCAGAAGCTTTGCATTTCCCATGCAGCATGTGGCAGCATAAAAAAGCGCGGAAATTTGAGGCAACGGACAGCTGCATATTGCGATTTGTGCTCCACTCAAGATGAATGCAGGGCTAAAGGCAATCTTTCGTCCCAGTCAAACCTAATTTTACAGATTTCCTGCAGAAATATTTTCAGCTTCGTGATGATTGGTGCTATTATTCCGAGGGGATCGTAAAATTTTGTGATAGTCGATAAGATAGATCTTTTGGTTGCCGACTTCTCAGGCAAACTTTCTGCAAAGTGGTAGATCAAGTTGTCAGAACTTGGATTCCAAACCAAACCCAAGGTCTTAGCAATGTCAGTTCCATCGTGAAACTTCAGCAGATTTTCTCGATCATCTTCAGACTCGCCTTGCAAAACAGCTGGATCGCTAGAGCACCACTTGCGTATTGGAAAGTGACTTCTTCACAAAAGATCCTTTGCTGTTGCATGGCTCGTATTGACAAAAAAGCGGCAGGTTTTGTTCCGTACGTAACTGTGTCCAGAGTGTACACCTTCGCTTCGTCAGCAGAACTTTCTCGCCACTAGATGCACTGAAGATATTCATCAGGATATAATACGCCTACACAACGGAAAATTTTGCAAAAGTCGCCACACAGAGCAATTCGGAAGAATCGACATCGAAGAATTGAGAAAGATCATTTAAAGAAAGGCCGAAGGTAGATTTTGCCGATCCATCAAAGAAAACACGCAATTTTGTTGTCGTGCTATCCATTTTTCGCACGCAGTGATGTGGCAGGTAATACTGAGGCAGAAGAGACTGCTTGTTGCCCAAAGACATGTCTTAAATCAAGGCATTCCTCAAGAAAGGCCGAATATTGTGATTTTAGAGCAGAATCCTTTGCAAATTTGCTCTCAAGTGCGTTTAGCCGATGCAAAGCGCACTCGAAAGATTCTCTAAGGGAATCGAAGCTAGTTTTGGTTGGCAAACGAACTGAGTACTGTCAGGAGCTAAGTCGAGTAAACCCCTATTGGAACAGCTGCTCGCAGAGCAAGTCGTCATCTGATGTAGAAGTTGCGGAGCCGCAGCAATGGTCTATTTCCCAAAAACGCTTGACGATATCAGACAATGCGTCGCTCTCCGACTGATAAGTTGATTCTACGCGAGATACAGCCAAGGTTGAAAATTTACTATTGGCAGAAGAAATACTTCCACCTACAATCCAGACGAGATTTGTTTTTTGTTTTTTGCAAAATTGGCAGATTATCAGCTAGTTTAATCTGACCGACACAAAGAAGGCCGTAGAATACATCAGCACCAAAGATCACGTCAATTCGTTGGCTTTTGTAGAAAAATGGATTTGCGAGGTAGACATTCTTGGGAATATTCCATTCTACAGACTTGATATCAAAGTGTGGATGATACCCTGTAATAGTGTTTGCCATTGCAGCCGTGAACGAAGTTTCACAAGCTGCGTTGCGAGATTGCAGTTGAACTTTAATAGAATTGTCACACGAGAGGGCCGATTCTCCAAGGCCTGCTATTAAAATGCCAGATCGATGAGGCTTAAGTTAAAGTAAATTTGCGAAACGAGATGTGACCAAATTAAGCTGAGCCGCAGAATCAAGTATGGCTCGACAAGGGACAAGTGCACGATCGATTTTTTATAAAAACAACGGCAGTGGCTAACAACACGTATTCAGTCTGATTTTTGACTTTAGGCGGAGCTGCAGGTGAAGTCGTTGAGACGAGTGCCGAAGGTAACTGATGTTGCGAACCGAGTGGAGGCTGCGCAACAATAGGAACTGTATTTGAGTCCATGTGTGTGGTGCTTTATGTGACAATTCCTGCATTGCCCAGACTTGCACTGTTGCAGGCTGTATGGGCCCTTTGCGCAGGCAATTCAAACAAAGGCGTAGCCGTTTCGCTTCCTTGTTACGAAGATTTGGAGTCAAATCCAGGAATGTTGGACATTTAAATATGTAATGATCGTTGACGTTACACAAGGTACAGCAGGAGCTAGATGAAGAGATGAGGGCATTGCGGTATATTTTGGATTTTCCCACCTGAGGGCTGGGTGTTGGCTTTACCGCAGCATTTTCCAAATTTTCCATCATTCGGCTTAACTTTTCTAAAAACAAAGTCATATCCTTCCATTTAGGCAGCTTATTTGTTGGCAACACCTCTTCCCATTTCTCCTGAGTGGCGTGATCCAATTTTGAAACGACGAGATGGATCAGCATACCATCGGTTAATTCCTGTCAACACCTGTCAGCCCAAATATCAACCTTCCGTGTGCCTAAAAAAAAATAATTTATAACCAAAACAGTTGTTTAACAAATCCAAAGCTGTGTCATAATTATCATTTTTGAGCTCTAAATATCGTATGGTGTCCAACGCAGCGCCATCCAAGCAGGATCGCAGGTGCTGAAATTTCTCAAATTTTGTGAGATCATCATTGTTGCCAACTACATTGTTGTACATGGCGTAAAAGATTGGCCAGTCCATATAATCGCCAGCAAAACGGGGCAGTTTAAATTCTGGGAGCCTGGTACTCCTTGCTGAAACCCGGAATGTTGCACGCTGGTTATCCGCGCCGTTCCGAATGACAGTTGAGCTAGCAACTGACAATTTGCGTTAATGTTTGAGTTCGCGCGATAACCGAGATTCTATTTCGCAGAACATATGATCAAATTCGGCTCGTGCGTCAGAAGGCAATTCCGTTAGGTCAAGTTTCTCTAAGGTGCTCTTTGATTTGTCAAACTCGGAAAGCATATGCTCAGCCACTTCAATGCGCGTCTCGAGAGGGAACACTATTTTGTGAGACCCTTTCTGCCAATTAGTTACTAATGTTATTAATTTTCGAAATAATTAAGAAGCGAGAATTTTGGTTGAGTTTGTGTTCGATGCGTGCACGCGTGTATTTTAATTGGATATCAGCGAAAGACTGGTGTGCGCCAGAAGCTTAATTTTAAACAGAGCGCCTTTACAGAGTGCAGCTCTTATGTTGAGTGCATATGAAAGGTACAGAAAAAGCTCTTAGAGTCAGAGCTCGCAAAATATGCTCAACCAAATTTTTCTGCTCGGTCTGTGATTTCATTATGTTGTTGCCTTAGATATTTCAACGCTGGCAAAGCATGGAAGAGGAAGGGAGAAAACGACAGGGCTCTAATGTGTGTACACATGCGAATGCATTAAGACAATTAATTTGTATTAATTTAATAGCCGAAAATTTCGCTATAGTGTGCACTATGTTTGTTAACAAAATATACATACAAAATAGAATATAAACTAAATTAGTTGTATATTTTTCCAAAATTGTTGTTATAAAATAAAATAACAAAAACATTAAAACTATTTCCATGAAGTTTATAACTTAACAAATTATGAATTTAATTTAACAATTAACAGAGAATTAATATTATCGGCTCTTAAAGAGGTGCGTCTTTCATTTAAAATGAACTTAAGGGCTGAGAATGATCTCTCCACCGACACTTGATTTGCTGGTGTGGCTAGCACCACCTTAGCAAGTTCAGTCAATTGGGGTGACTTAAATTTGAGGTCATTGTAAAATTCCATTATATTTGCCGTTAATGGTAACCGATCATAGGCCAGATTGAAATTTTCGATTTCCATGTACAGCTTGGACAGTTTGTCCGAAACTTCCTCTCATCTGACCTGTTGCACTGTCTGCATACTATTTAATACGGTGGAAAAAAGTGATAGCTTGTGCTTAGAAGTGTCGACACTGCTCGTTGTTGAAGGCGAAAGAGATATGGCATCTGCTTCACGGTTTATTGTCGCATTTATCTTAAAAAAATATAGGATTAGAACGTTATTATGGGTATGCTATGTATATTAGTATTACTATTGACAAGGACGGTTTGATTAGCTAAACACAAATATACAAACACATATTTCATTCTAGTAGACGAGACTTGTTTGTTTCAACACAATTTTTTATCTTACTTGATTAAAATTAAAAGGTCGAATGGCTATTTTCTTATACTATGTTCCCGAAGGGAAAATAGTATATTGGGTTTGCGAAATGTCCGTCTGTCCGTATGGACGAAATTTTTTTGCCTTTATCTTTAAGCTAGAGCAATCAAACTTGGTACACCTGTTGGTGTATACCCTCAATTTATGAAGTGTCGAGATTTTTTACTCGCTGTACCCATAAAATGGGTAAAAAGGGGGTACTAAATCTGTGCAAATGTATGTAACTGGCAGAAAGAGACATCTCCGACCCTATAAAGTATATATATTCTTGATCAGTATCAAACGAGATTTCGATTTTGCCATGTCCGTCTGTCTGTCCGTCTGCCCGTCCGTATGTATGAACGCAAGGATCTCAGCAACTATAAGAGCTAGAGACACCAAATTTGGAATGTAGATTCGTGTAATGCGGGAGCAGGTCAAGTTTATTTTAGATTTGAGATATCTCCCCCTGTTCCCCCGCAATTCGATGTAAACCGTTTTACAGTAACAATTTTCAAGATATAGCTTTTAGATTTGGCATGTACAATACTTTAGTCTCTCTTAATCTATTGCCCAAATTTCAAGTCAATCGGATACCAAACACGGAAGTTTTTCAACAAACAAGATTCAGTGCTTCAGCGCGGGGGGAAGAAGCAGCACAGCCACCACTTAAAATGCCTCGCTTGCGCTGCGCTCGAACTGTCGCTCGTCTGTGTGCGTCTTTTGTGTATGTGTGTGTGTATGTGTAAGTGTACGAAGATGCGATTGGAAATTTTGACCTGGGTACAGGAAGTTTCGTAGTCGGGTGTACTCAACTTTAGCATTCTTACGTGTTTCATTTTATCAACTTGAAAAAAAGTATGCACTTGAGAACTCATTATTTTTATGGCCTTGCACAAAGAACACAAATCGTCAACTTCATACATTTTTTGCCATGCTTACCCACGCGACTAATCCACGCACACATGCGCAAAAGACCGTTTTACAAATTTTTACGAGGGAAAGGGCCTTTGAGTGAGCACTGACCCGAAAGACCGAGCAAAAGCGGTTGTTGGTTGAGCAAAGACCGAACCGAGCAAAAACGATGTTTGAGGGTCTTTTCACGACAGTTTCGCATCGTGTCGGTAGGCGTCTGGTCATTTCCTAACTACATACAGTAGAGGGAAATTTTTTCGAGCTCTGCTTAGAGTTATGGTAATGTAATGTGTGTAGCTTGACTGTAACAATGAGCAAGATTAACAAATTCATGGATATAAACGAAGGCAAACATATGGTACTAGTTCTGCTCCCGACATGCTCCCCCCGTTGGAAGAGGTGTCCTTTAAACCGAAGTGGTATCGACGGGCAGAATAGCGATCTTGCTGACAGCTCTTTTGACCAAGCCAAAAGTAGTGCGAATAATAGCAACACGAACTGTGCTATCTTCTCCAGCGATTGTATTTTCAATCCTCTCCATGCGCCATTGAAGTGGTTGATGGTTGTCTTTAAGGACGACGATGCTGTTCGGCTCCAAATTTTGCGCAGATTTGCACCATATGCCACGTTCTTGCAGGAGCGAGAGATAATTGGAGCTCCACTTTCGCCAAAAAACTTGATGCATCTGGCAAACACGTTGCCAACGACTAAGACGATTTATGTCAAGTTGTGTGACGTCAGGCTCAACAAATGTTGCTTAGGTTGACCTAATTAAAAAGTGACCCGGAGTCAAGACATCCAGGTCGCTGGGATTCTCTGTAATGGGGCAAAGTGGTCGTGAATTTAACATTGCAGAGATTTCACACACTAGAGTGCGAAGTTCATGAAACGTCAGATTTGTTTTCCCCACAACGTGATAAAAGTGGAACTTCGCCGATTTCACTTCTGCCTCCTACAAACCGCCAAAGTGAGGAGAGCGCGGTGGAATGAAGTGCCATTTGATTCCGATTGAGCAGCAAGTGTTAGTAGTCTCATTGCCTTGAGGGTTGCTGAAAAAAAGGTTGTCGTAGTTCTTTGAGCTCGTTCCTTGCACCAACAAAGTTCGTTGCATTATCTGACCAAATGGCGTTCGGTTTGCCTCTGATGCTAATAAATCTCTTCAATGCAGCAATAAACGACGATATGGAAAGGTCTTCAACAACTTCTAGATCTGTTGCCTTAATGGTGAAACAAATAAAAGGCGAAATGCAGCATTTTATTGATGGCCTGTTCCACTTCTGATTTGCACAAGAAGGGACCACAGAACTCGAACAGCTGGGAATGGAGCCATGATGTGCTCGCAAAATTTTGCCTTTAAACGAAAGCATCAATGCACTTGCTGATGACGGCTGCAACAGCTTTCCGTCCACGAATTGGCCAGAATCTGTCGTAAGGCTGCGAGAAGGCTTTGTGGACCAGCGTGCAAGAACTTCTTATGATAAAAAAGGATAATCGCAGTGGTTACAGGGTGCCGTTTTGGTAATAGCATTGGGTGTCTAGCATCGAAGTCCAACAGCGAATTCTGCAAGCGCCCACCAACTCGCATCAATACAGATTCATCAATAAGCGGATTCAGAAAGATCAATCCACTTTTTAATGAGAGTTGCTTTTTCGAACGCAGGGCTTTAAATTCGTCAGCGAAATGAATAAATTGTATGGCTTTAACGAGCAAATGTATGCCATTCCTGATGTCGTCTACCATGAGAGGGCCCCTTGAGCGTGGCTGATCTTTGTGCTTGAATTGTAAAAAGCGGTGAATCTAAACAAAGATACGCTGCAGCTTGCCAAAAGAATTTTTTATATTTGCAGCTAAATAAGATGTCCAACTAATTAACCAACACCAATGCTCGTCGTCGGCGTTCAGGTAGCTCTTTCTCCTGAGCGTAGGAAGGCAGGTCCCTCGTACCTAGCAACTCAAGTGGTGTGCATCCACGAGAGAGTATATGTATCTGCGGGATTCATCTGGGAGGGTACGTGCCGCCACGTCATTCCTTTAGTGCGTTCCTGTATTTGAGCTATCCTGTTGGAAACAATTACATTGAAGCTACATGGAGCTTCACGTATCTAGCAGAGAGCTATAGGGGAATCCGACCAACAATGGTAGCTACAATGAAATGGCTCCATCTCAGCGACGTTAGAAATGAGTTCAGTCAAGTGCGCTGCGCTGTAGGTGTTTTGACAGGAAAAACCCTTGACTTAGAGCAAAGAACGTGCGCTGCTAATGTTCCTTCTATTCCGAACTAACATATATGCAGGCACCGTAGGCAGACATGCAAACATCTCAGAAGCTTTGCATTTCCCATGCAGCATGTGGCAGCATAAAAAAGCGCGGAAATTTGAGGCAACGGACAGCTGCATATTGCGATTTGTGCTCCACTCAAGATGAATGCAGGGCTAAAGGCAATCTTTCGTCCCAGTCAAACCTAATTTTACAGATTTCCTGCAGAAATATTTTCAGCTTCGTGATGATTGGTGCTATTATTCCGAGGGGATCGTAAAATTTTGTGATAGTCGATAAGATAGATCTTTTGGTTGCCGACTTCTCAGGCAAACTTTCTGCAAAGTGGTAGATCAAGTTGTCAGAACTTGGATTCCAAACCAAACCCAAGGTCTTAGCAATGTCAGTTCCATCGTGAAACTTCAGCAGATTTTCTCGATCATCTTCAGACTCGCCTTGCAAAACAGCTGGATCGCTAGAGCACCACTTGCGTATTGGAAAGTGACTTCTTCACAAAAGATCCTTTGCTGTTGCATGGCTCGTATTGACAAAAAAGCGGCAGGTTTTGTTCCGTACGTAACTGTGTCCAGAGTGTACACCTTCGCTTCGTCAGCAGAACTTTCTCGCCACTAGATGCACTGAAGATATTCATCAGGATATAATACGCCTACACAACGGAAAATTTTGCAAAAGTCGCCACACAGAGCAATTCGGAAGAATCGACATCGAAGAATTGAGAAAGATCATTTAAAGAAAGGCCGAAGGTAGATTTTGCCGATCCATCAAAGAAAACACGCAATTTTGTTGTCGTGCTATCCATTTTTCGCACGCAGTGATGTGGCAGGTAATACTGAGGCAGAAGAGACTGCTTGTTGCCCAAAGACATGTCTTAAATCAAGGCATTCCTCAAGAAAGGCCGAATATTGTGATTTTAGAGCAGAATCCTTTGCAAATTTGCTCTCAAGTGCGTTTAGCCGATGCAAAGCGCACTCGAAAGATTCTCTAAGGGAATCGAAGCTAGTTTTGGTTGGCAAACGAACTGAGTACTGTCAGGAGCTAAGTCGAGTAAACCCCTATTGGAACAGCTGCTCGCAGAGCAAGTCGTCATCTGATGTAGAAGTTGCGGAGCCGCAGCAATGGTCTATTTCCCAAAAACGCTTGACGATATCAGACAATGCGTCGCTCTCCGACTGATAAGTTGATTCTACGCGAGATACAGCCAAGGTTGAAAATTTACTATTGGCAGAAGAAATACTTCCACCTACAATCCAGACGAGATTTGTTTTTTGTTTTTTGCAAAATTGGCAGATTATCAGCTAGTTTAATCTGACCGACACAAAGAAGGCCGTAGAATACATCAGCACCAAAGATCACGTCAATTCGTTGGCTTTTGTAGAAAAATGGATTTGCGAGGTAGACATTCTTGGGAATATTCCATTCTACAGACTTGATATCAAAGTGTGGATGATACCCTGTAATAGTGTTTGCCATTGCAGCCGTGAACGAAGTTTCACAAGCTGCGTTGCGAGATTGCAGTTGAACTTTAATAGAATTGTCACACGAGAGGGCCGATTCTCCAAGGCCTGCTATTAAAATGCCAGATCGATGAGGCTTAAGTTAAAGTAAATTTGCGAAACGAGATGTGACCAAATTAAGCTGAGCCGCAGAATCAAGTATGGCTCGACAAGGGACAAGTGCACGATCGATTTTTTATAAAAACAACGGCAGTGGCTAACAACACGTATTCAGTCTGATTTTTGACTTTAGGCGGAGCTGCAGGTGAAGTCGTTGAGACGAGTGCCGAAGGTAACTGATGTTGCGAACCGAGTGGAGGCTGCGCAACAATAGGAACTGTATTTGAGTCCATGTGTGTGGTGCTTTATGTGACAATTCCTGCATTGCCCAGACTTGCACTGTTGCAGGCTGTATGGGCCCTTTGCGCAGGCAATTCAAACAAAGGCGTAGCCGTTTCGCTTCCTTGTTACGAAGATTTGGAGTCAAATCCAGGAATGTTGGACATTTAAATATGTAATGATCGTTGACGTTACACAAGGTACAGCAGGAGCTAGATGAAGAGATGAGGGCATTGCGGTATATTTTGGATTTTCCCACCTGAGGGCTGGGTGTTGGCTTTACCGCAGCATTTTCCAAATTTTCCATCATTCGGCTTAACTTTTCTAAAAACAAAGTCATATCCTTCCATTTAGGCAGCTTATTTGTTGGCAACACCTCTTCCCATTTCTCCTGAGTGGCGTGATCCAATTTTGAAACGACGAGATGGATCAGCATACCATCGGTTAATTCCTGTCAACACCTGTCAGCCCAAATATCAACCTTCCGTGTGCCTAAAAAAAAATAATTTATAACCAAAACAGTTGTTTAACAAATCCAAAGCTGTGTCATAATTATCATTTTTGAGCTCTAAATATCGTATGGTGTCCAACGCAGCGCCATCCAAGCAGGATCGCAGGTGCTGAAATTTCTCAAATTTTGTGAGATCATCATTGTTGCCAACTACATTGTTGTACATGGCGTAAAAGATTGGCCAGTCCATATAATCGCCAGCAAAACGGGGCAGTTTAAATTCTGGGAGCCTGGTACTCCTTGCTGAAACCCGGAATGTTGCACGCTGGTTATCCGCGCCGTTCCGAATGACAGTTGAGCTAGCAACTGACAATTTGCGTTAATGTTTGAGTTCGCGCGATAACCGAGATTCTATTTCGCAGAACATATGATCAAATTCGGCTCGTGCGTCAGAAGGCAATTCCGTTAGGTCAAGTTTCTCTAAGGTGCTCTTTGATTTGTCAAACTCGGAAAGCATATGCTCAGCCACTTCAATGCGCGTCTCGAGATCGAACTCATAAAAATGGGATAGGTTTTCTGATTTCAAAAACTCATTTAATGACTGAACTTGCCGATATACCGAGCTACATTTTTCTCTGTAAAAGGCAATGTCATTTGGAGCCACCGAAAACTTTGCAAGTTCCGATGCCTCAGAGTTAATTTTCATAGTTGAATGCTGAGTGAAAACGGCACCAAAATCGAAGCGGTTGCAATTTATGTATGCGCTCTAATTGGTCAGTGCACTGTACTGTCAATATTATATACCACGAACTTGGTTTTCCACGAATGTATAGATACATATGCAACGAAAATGCACTGCACCAGAAAACTGTATTTATACCGAAATGTATGTGTTAGCACCAACGGTGCTCTAACAAGGTGTTTACTGCAATGCGTTTGCAAAGGTAAAATTTATGTATGTGTGTAATGCGTTTGCACCGGTACAATGTATGTACGTGTCGGGTTGGAGTTATTTTCCACGTTGGCCATTTTAAGAAAGCACTTTAACACAACTGATTGACACCGAACCGAGCAAATTAACAGAATTCCCACAGTGCGTGCTCACGATGCTAGAGTAGAACTCAGTCTGCCTTCAGTCGACTTCTGTCACCAGCAGCCTACTCTAGCTTTGCCTAAACTTAGGAGCACACATGTTGCAAGGACATATTCCAATCTCGTTTACACTTAGCCGCTCTAGGGACTACGTTCAGCTGCAGCTCGATGCCTCTCACTCTTTCCAACTTGTCTGTATTCAGTCTAACACAAATGCACAGATGCACGAAATCAAGGGCTAAGACAGAAAGTTAAAGAAATTAGCAACAACAAACATACACGCTTCTAGAAGGCATTTAGGAACGACAAATACATATGTTTGATAAATTCAGTAGCACAGTAACAAAAATGCGAAATTGTTGTTACTTTGCTCATTAGTTCAGACAACTAGTAAAGAAAGGTAACACGCATGATTTTCTCAATGACGATATTCAAATGCACTGGCAAGCTCGGAATGCAAACGGTATATTTTTTGTGACGTTTTGCCACAATTAAAGTAATATGAATTAGTCAGGATGGATCTGCTCAAATTCATTCCTCCCGTTAAACATGATTACTATACAACAGCTTGCAATGACGAGTCCTCACAAACAGCTTATGAGGAATACATTATTTACATCACTGATGTTTTAACCACAAATAATGTAATATATATGAATAACTAATAAGTAACATTTTTATACCCTCGCAAAGTGTATTATAATTTGGTCTCGAAATGTGTAATGGACTGAAGAAGACGTTTCCGACCCAACAAAGTATATATATTCTGAATCAGCATGAACAGCCGAGTCGATATAGCGATGTCCGTCTGTATCTATGCGAACTTGTCTCTCAGTTTGAAAGCTATCGTAATGAAACTTGGCACAGACCCTTCTTTTTGCTGCAGGCAGTACATATGTCAGAACCGGCCGGATCGGACTACTATAACATATAGTAAACCATGTGAAACCATGATTAAGCTATTTTTAATCATTTAATATTATTAATTAACTATGTATATTTTTAGTTAATAGAATGTGAATGCTGCTCGGTATTCAATCGGTCCAGCTACATTCACATCACATTCGCATCGACATAATGATCGATTTTCGATTAATGTGGCGTTCGGTGGATATTTGTTAGTGCTCTGGTAATTAGTCCCTCAGACTCCAACCTTTATTAGTATTACTTTGTGGGCTATTTACACTGAGCCACCATCTACCATCTACCACCATCTGGCGTGATGATCCCATAGTTTTACCCGTGCCGACATTTGACCATCCGTCACACCATCTCATTTCCTCGTTTCTCTTCGATTTTAAGTCGATCGTTTTCGTATGCAACACTGAATATTTGATATTCACTACAAAAATTTAAACAATGTCAACAAAAATTAATAGCTAAAACAAGAAGAGCAAGAGTAAAAAACAAATGAGAAATGGCCGTATACATATATAAATTTGTAAAACCTGACTGACTGACCTAACAAGACATGCATGATGGTCTCAATATGGACTCCAAGAAATGAATGACATTGAAATGCCAAATCCATCTAGGGGCAATCCATGACCAAAACTAAATTTATTACAAAAAGCATTTGATTTTGACACAGTTATGGTTGATTGAAGTAGTAGTAGGAGTAGATTGATACAAGAGTTCAACCTGAGTTAAACTCACTGATTGTTGACATTAGGGCAGCCCAAAAGGTAGAAGCTAGAAACCTGCAATTTTTACAGTACCTTTTTATTATAAAATTAGGTGGAACTGCCGAAAAAAATGGTTAAATATATATGGGGAAGTATAAGAAAATTGTATTTGAAAATTGTATGAATATCTCGATATGCGCCAGCTGTACATAACAACGTAAAAGTGCAAAAGAGTTACAAAATATTTCTCTTGAATCGCTCTCTCGGCCTTAAAACTTATTAGTGCGACTGAAATCGCCCCATTGCTCGTTTCTCAGACTCTGCGAATGCTTTGCTATCGACCTACGGTAGTTGGCGCACTGCTGCTGCAGTCAATTATTTTTGTTATAGTACTACGATTTAGTTAATTTTAATCATTTAAGTTTATTAATTAGTTATGTACCTTCTTAGTTAATATAATACGAATGTTGTTAGGCTGATTTATTACAGAATAACATTATTATGTTGTAAATCGGAATCTCATTATCGATGGTTGATCGAATTTCCATAAATGTGGCGGTCTGTCGATATTTGTTAGTACCAACATGTAATAAGTTTGCCGCCAAATTTGAGATTTTTGAATTTTTGGTGGTGCACATGTCCGCAGTGCACGGGACTTACGCAAACCAGATTGCAATAAATGTAGGGTTGCACTATGTTTTAACAATGAAAATAATTGTTTTAAAAGTTTTCACTTGAATTAAGTACAGACTTTTTACCACCATTCCGCTATTTTATGGGTGTTAGTATTATTCTTGTAACTTCATCACTACGCCCACCCGTCGCCACGGGCGAGAAATGGGGGTCAAAGTCAAATGAGTGAGATTATTTGTTTAGTGAGATCGGTTTCAAAGTTATTGTCATAGCCCTACACCAGAAATCATTAGGCGTCATTAGACTCAATTATTTGGTTTCCACGGAAGGTAAACCTGTGATACGCTATTTTTGTGTATTTCTTACGGTTGACGAAAGTAGTAAAATTCAAGACAATGCACTTTTATTTAAATATTTCGCCGGGCGAGTCCGGGGTATTTCCAGCTATAAATAATAAATAATTATAAGAAGTGAAATTTAATGAAATTAAATTCAATATAGATAGTAAATGCGAGCAACGCCGCGGGTATAAGCTAGTATTATATATATAAATATTGTATACATAAAATATTATATATATAAAATATTATATATATAAATAAATGGATGAATTGAGGATCTAACCTGCAAAAAGCCGTATATCAAACAAGCACTCTATCCACACGGCCACCGCATCATGAATTTTATCACCGGCAAAATCAAGCTATATGCATATAACAGGGTCATGTGTTGTGCGCTTGGCCGCCTTCATTTCCATTTCTGAATTCTGAATTCATATTGCCATGCGCTGTTGCATTTTTTCATTGCTCACGCATACTAAGATGTAAGCGCATGTGCGTACTTGAACCCACACATAGAAACGAAATAAGAGCGCAAGCGACATACGCCGTGCTCATCGTTCTGGTGTCGATTCAAGACTAAATATTTGTTCGGCCTTAGCAAAATGCTTGTTTGACGTATCTATGTATATTCTATAGTTAATGGTAAGAGCTGGGATGGTGAAATTTTCACAGTAGGTTCCATCTATGATGAAAGTGCACACTAAGAAAATTCCCCCCACAGGCGTGGAAAATCGCGGAAAACTGTTGTATGAAACTTTTTTGTTTTCCATCCAAAGCTTTAAACTCATTTTCAAAGATCTACAAAAAATTCATTTCACACATATTTCACCGATTTTAGAAAATCGCCATCGCCATCGCTAATTTTAGTCCGAACCCCTTCAAATTCATTTTCAAACCTCTTCACTTAAAATATTTCGACACATGTATCAGCAATTTTAGGAAATCCGGCCCTATGGTCGGAAAATCGGTGAAAAAATCTGGAATTCGGCATTTTTAATTTTCATGTGATTGGCTTCAAACTCATTTTCACGGTTCTACACAAAAACATAATAGTCAAAGTGGCCAAAGATTTTGGAAAATCTACCCCCAATGTCGGAAAATTCGCGGAAAACTGTTGTATAAAACTTTCTTGATTATCGTCCGATTGGCTTCAAACTCATTTTCAAAGCTCTACACATTCAATAATTCGAAACCTGTATCACCGATTTTGGGAAATTCATCCCCATGGCCGGAAAATTGGTCGAAAACTCTGGAATTCTACATTTTTAATTTGCATGCGATTGGCTTCAAACTCATTTTCACGGTTCTAAGGGAAAAAATAATGGGCGCGGTGGATTTTGGAAAATCTGCCCCCAAGGTCAGAAAATGCGAGGAAAACTGTTGTATGAAAAATTTTTGATAATCGTCCGATTGACTTCAAACTCATTTTCAAACCACTTAAAATATTTCGACACATCAGCAACTTTGGGAAATTCTCTGGAATTCGACATTTTTAATTTTCATGCGATTGATTCAAACTCATTTTCAAGGTTCTATAGGAAAACATAATAGGTGGTCAAAGATTTTGGAAAATCTGCCTGCAAAGTCGAAAAAGTCGCGGTAAGCTCTTGTATGAAACTCATTTTCAAACTTTTCTGTTTATCATCCAATTATTTTCACACTAATTTTCAAAGCACCTCACATGTGCTATCAGTTTTGAAAAATGCGCGGCCACGGACGGAAAAGGGGTGAAGTCTGGAATTCAGCATTTTCGTTTTTCATGCGAATGGCTTCATACTAATTTCCAAATATAAATACAAAAAACTCGGTGCTTTGCGGGCAATACAAGCGGGCAATAAGGGTTTTTACCAAATCCAAATGGATCCGAAGTCGATTTATAAAACTGCATTTAGTACCAAACACGGCCACTACGAGTACACTCGCATGCCTTTTGGACTTAAAAATGCCCCTGCAACGTTGTATGAACAACCTTTTAGAAGATTTAATCTATAAGGCTTGTCTCGTATACCTTGATGATATCATCATTTACTCCACTTCATTGAGGAGCATCTTTCATACCTCCGAAAGGTATTCAGGAAATTGAGGAAGCCAACTTAAAGCTTCAACTCGAGAAATGTGAGTTTCTGAAAAAGAAACCGAATTCTTAGGTCACATTGTGACCACAAATGGGATAAAACCAAACCCGAATAAAATAGAAGCAACCATAAAATTCCCCATACCCAAAACTCCAAAACAAATCAAATCATTCTTAGCTATGTGCGGCTTCTATAGAAAGTTCATACCGAACTTTGCCAGTATAGTTAAAACTCAAAAAGGGAGCAACCATTAACATTCAAGAGAAAGAATACATTTTGGCATTCGAAAAGATGAAATTGCTGATCACGTCTGACTCAAATTTCGTAAAACCCTTTCATTTAACTACTGACGCAAGCAATATAGCGATTGGTGCTGTTCTGTTACAAGAACATAAGCCCATTTGTTTCGCAAGTAGAACTCTCAATGAACATGAGTTAAATTACTCTGTTATTGAAAAAGAGTTGTTAGCTATCGTCTGGGCTACGAAATATTTTCGATCTTACCTTTTCGGTATGAAGTTTGAGACCAGACCATTGGCCTGGTTAAACAATATCAAACAGCCTAACATGAAACTCCAACGGTGGAAGATCAGACTAAACGAGTTTGATTTTCATATCAAATATCTCCCAGGGAAAGAAAACAAGCTAGCCGACGCTCTTTCCAGAGTAAAGCTGGAAGAGAACTTATTAGGAGAATCAGCAGATAGTAATGTAGCGAAAATACACAGCACACATGAAGATAACTTGATCCTTATCCAAATAACAGAAAGGCCCATCAATTATTATAGTAGGCAATTAGTGTTCATAAAAAAGGGGTGGGGGATATAAAGTGGAAGTGATTCACTACTTCCACAAAAGTATTATAAAAATCACATACAAAAATTTGAACAATGCTTACGCAAAAGAGATAATTAAAAAATATCTCTGTACAAAAAATTGTGTAATCTATTTCCATAACGAAACAGACTTTCCTACATTTCAAAAAACATATTTAGAAATCATAAACCCAGATCAAATAACAAAAGTTATGCGATCCACTAGTAAACTAACCAATATGCAAACATATGCTCAATTTAAAGAACTAACGTTAAAAACTCATAAAGATCTGCTACATCCAGGCATAGAGAAAACTATAAATTGGTTCAAGATAAAATTCTACTATCCAGACTACCAACGTCTTATCCAAAACATTCTGAACGAATGTGAAGTCTGCAACATAGCTAAAGCAGAACATAGGGACACCAAACTAACCTTTGAATTAACACCAGAAACCTTTAACATTAGGGAAAAATATGTGATGGACTTCTACATGATAGACAATGTACAATTCCTATCATGCATTGACATTTATTCAAAATTTTCAGCACTTATTGAAGTAAAAGCGGAGATTGGCTAGAAACTAAAAGAGCCATCATTAAAATATTCAATGAAATGGGAAAACCCCAAGAAATAAATGCCGACAAAGATTCAGCTTTCATATGCGCAGCATTGCCGGCATGGTTGAAATCTGAAGACGTTATAATAAACATCACATCCAGCAAAGACGGCATTGCAGATGTGGAAAGATTCCATAAAACAGTTAACGGTAAATTAAGAATAGTTAATAATGAAGCAAACATAGAAAATAAGTTGTCTAAGTTCGAAACTATATTATACGTTTATAATCACAAAACAAAACATAAAATTACAAACAGAACAATCATTTATGCAGGAACCCCAGAATACGGTGTCCAGGAAAATAAAGGAAGACAAATAGCACATAATAAAAAACGTAATAATTTTGAGGTAGATACCAGATTCAGGCAAGCCCCGCTAGTTAAGTCAAAAACTACAAACCCTTTTAAGAAAACAGGATTGTTAAAACAGATTGATGAAAAACATTTCGAGGAAACAAACTGAGGTAGAAAGGTTACACATTACAAGAGCAATTCAAAAGAAAAAGAAAGTTAATAAAAGCAAATATTCACAGGAAGCCGACACTTTCAATTGTACAAATCCACCATAACAGCAATCATGATAATGACAATGATAAAACTGATAACAGCAGGATCAATTGAAATCAACCCCATTGAAAAAATCAAGGTTTCATTTTATTTGAGTCAGGAACAATACAAATACCTATTAAGTTTGAAAACCATTGTTTTACAGTAAATATTAACTACATAGAGTACACATTCAACAATATAATAAGACAAAGTCAAGAATTTAACGATAAACCACAGATCAAATATTTAATCGACAAACAACAACGAGAAATGAGTGGCATTCGTATTACAAAATGTAACAAACGGGGACTTATTAATTTTGTAGGTTCCACATACAAATACCTTTTTGGTACGCTCGACGAAAACGATAAAATAGAAACTGAACAACAAATTACACACCTATCACAAAACTCCATACAAACCAGTAGCTTGAGCAACGTCATCGACACAATTAATGATAGTATCAACATGATAAGAAAACAAAATTATGCTATGCTAAACGAACAGAAACTCAACTTATTAATTTTTAATATTGAACACTTCACCGAATATATTGAGGACATCGAAATGGGTACATAGTTAACACGCCTGGAATTTTTAACCCTAAATTACTTAAACACGACAGACTTGAAAATATTGACCACAAAAATTTAATTGACATCAAACCTCCCGGTTGGTACAGCACAGCAACTAACGAAATATTTCTGATATCACACATCCCTATTAACACAATCGAAACACCAACATTCTTAATTACAACATACCCGGATAATAACGGGCAGATATCACACGTATAAATTAAGGAAATGATTTTGTCTAACAATAAGGAAAACACAATTTATAAAATTATAACCATAACTACATTAGTTTTAATTACCATAATTGGCATATCTTATCTTTATATCAAATGCAAAACAGCACCACACAATATTGTAATGAAATACATCAAAATCAAATCAAATCAAGAAGCTAAGAAAGAAACACTTTAAGATATAAACGAAGAAATAGTTGAAATTAAAGATCCGATACCTCAATTGTACCCTAACATGAGGACAAGCTAAATTTCTAATGGTTGGGGAGTGATATCCATCTCCCGTCTTACACACACTTAGCAACCACATACCACTTAGCAACCAAATACAGTTCATAAGCAACCCAGAATATTGTAAACAAAATCTGTTGATAACATCGACACTGGCGGATGTCGTTTAGACATAAACAAAAGAGTCTAAATTCACGAACCCAAGCCACTTGTCGAAGTAAGAATCAAGCCACCACTTTCCCACAAGAAAATGCAGACGCTGCACAAATCTCGGCTGACGCAATGTCGCTACTTATTTAGTAATCTCCCTAAGAGACAACTCCTTAAGAGAGCCAAAAACTCGCTCTCAACATAAACGTTTTTCAATTCAAAGCTTCCTAAAAGCTTCGTTCCGAGGTTTGATCAGCGCCAACGCATTTAGAGTAATTGAGTTCATTACTCCCTGTACCCATAAAATGGGTAAAAAGGGGTACTAAATCTGTTCAAATGTATGTAACAGGCAGAAGGAGACATCTCCGACCCTATAAAGTATATATATTCTTGATCAGTATCAAAAGAGATTTCGATTTGGCCATGTCCGTCTGTCTCTCCTTCCGTATGTATGAACGCAAGGATCTCAGCAACTATAAGAGCTAGAGACACCAAATTTGGAATGTAGGTTCCTGTATAGCGGGAGCAGATCAAGTTTGTTTTAGATTTGAGATATTTGCCCCCGTTCCCCCGCAATTCGATAAAAACCGTTTTACAGGAACAATTTTTAATATATACCTTTGGGATTTGGCATGTGCAACACTTTAGTCACTCCCAATCTACTGTCCAAATTTCAAGTCGTTCGGATAATAAACACGGAAGTTGTTAACGAAAGAAGATTCAGTGCTTCAGCGCAAGGGAAGAAGAAGCACAGCCACAACTTAAAATGCCTCGCTTGCGCTGCGCTCGAGCTGTCGCTCGTGTGTGTGCGTCTTTTGTGTATGTGTGTGTGTATATGTGTCTGTATGTGTGTGTGTATATGTGTCTGTATGTGTGTGTGTATGTGTACGTAGATGCGATTGGAAATTTTTGACCTGGGTACAGGGAGTTTTGTAGTCGGGTTTACTCGACGATAGCATTCTTACTTGTTTTTGTATTCCATTTGATTCGGTCAAATTTATTCAATGAATAAATAATATATTTTTTATACACTAAAAAATACCGTTTCTTAATTATATAGATATGTATATGGCTCGGAGAACTCGGAGTATTAGCGGCTAGTCCTTTATATAGTTGATTTGTTGTATGAAAAACCATTTTTAGAGGGTGTATCTCTTCGGCAAACCGGAGATAGCTGTTCTTTCTTGTTTTTATTGAAAAGTTTCTACCCATCTTTACTTTCAGCATGGCGAATTTTCCAAATGTTTGAGCAAAGAAAAGCAAGTAAATTCAGAATTGTTATTGCAGATACAGGATCTTAATAATGAAGTATTGAGAACAAATGAAAATATTGCAGACGAAAAAAATAATAATTTGAAGATTTTAAAAGAGCTTGAAATACAGAGAAACCAAAATTCAAGCCTTGAAATGATTGGAAAAGATATGAAAATGAAATATGAGGCTATGCTACAAAGAAAAGATAACGAAAATCTTGATTTATACTCAAAGTTAAGCATTTTTAAAGAAAATAGCATAGAGCTTGGCAATGTTAAATTAGTTCTGGAAGAAAAAGATCAAAAACTTGCTCAAACAGAAAGTTTAATAAGTAAAAGAAATGAGGAAATAATTGAAAATCTTAAGACGTATGACGAAAAATACTTGAATCTTTCTACTAAGAATAAAGAATTGCAAGAAACAATTCATAGCCAGTCCCAAAATTGCGCTCTCTTTTGGATAACAATGCACAGAAACTTAAAGAAAAGGAAAATTCATTACGGGTAACTGATTTTAATTCATATTGTGTATCAATTTTATTTATGTATCTTATAGAAACATATAGCCGTAATACTTTTCAGTTTAAGCCGATAATTTAATGCAATTATCATTGATTTAATATACCGTGATCTCTTGCTGTTCCACAACACTATCAATGAAATTAAATGGGTCCTTATTTTTATACCCTCGCAGGGTATTATAATTTTGTTTCATAATGTGTAATTGACTGAAGGAGACGTTTCCGACCCAACAAAGTATATATATTGTGAATCAGCATGAATAGCCGAGTCGATATAGCGATGTCCGTCCGTCCGTCCGTCCGTCCGTCCGTCTGTCAGTCTGTCCGTCTCCTTCTATGCGAACTAGTCTCTCAGTTTTAAAGCTATCGTAATGAAACTTTACCAAGACCATTCTTTTTGGCGCAGGCAGTACATATGTCAGAACCGGCCGGATCGGACCACAATAACATATAGCTGTCATAGGAATGATCGGTCGAAAACTATGTTTTTGTATGAAAAACTTTTTTTTCTAAAGGTATCCTTACCAAACTTTCCCAAACTGAGTCTCTAGAGCAGGGGTGCCCAAATGCGTCTTAATGAAGAGCAAACTTCAATACATATGCAAGAAAACACTAACACATCTAAAGCAAAGAGTTTTTAACTTCATTGTGTGCACTGAAAAAAATTGTATATACATTTGCTTATACTTGTTTGCAAATAATTCATTGATATGGACTCTTCAAATTTTTTCCAATGAAAAAAATCTATGTTCAGCGAGCGATCTTTCAGCACCACAAATAATGCTCTTAAAATGTTTTGCAGAAAAATATTGTGTTCAGCGTTCAACTAAATAAGGAGTTTTCTTAAGTGCAGGCCTCATAAAGCAAATACAAAATTATATTGAACTTCAGTAGTGCAACAACAAATATACGAAAGTGTTGTTGCTTTTCTCATGAACCCAGACACCGAAAAGAGATAAGAAAGCGAACACGCAATATTGTTTTCGTATTATGAATACAGCCGTGCATGTATGCGCGCATTGCTGCCTATGCCTAAGAGCAATTACAAGTAGGAATGCTATAGTCGAGTATACCCGACTACAAAACTCACTGTACCCAGGTCAAATATTTCCGATCGCGTCTTCGTACACTACACATGCACACACACATACACAAAGATGAACACACACGAGCCATAGTGCAAGCGACAGCGCAAGCGAGGCATTTTGAATGGTGGCTGTGCTGCTTCTTCCCCACCTCCTTCGCTCTGATTTTTGTTTGTTGAATAAGTTCGGTGTTTATTATCCGATCGACTTGAAATTTGGGCAGTAGGTTAAAAGGGACTCAAGTATTATACATGCAAAGCTATTTTATTGAGTTGCGGGGGTGTGGGGGGAATATCTCGGATACAAAATAAACTTGAGCTGTGCCTGCTATACACGAACCAACATTCCAAATTTGGTGTCTCTAGCTCTTATACTTGCTGAGATTGGCGCGTTCATACACACGGACAGACAGACGGACATAGTTAAATCGAATTTGCTTTTGATACTCATCAAGAATATATTTACTTTAAATGATGGGAGATGTCTCCTTCTGCCTGTTAAATAAATTGAATTTATGGTTATATAGTATATACAACGTTTATTTAAAGCTGAATATATAGCTGAGAGACTCGCTGTGGGAGTGATCTCGATCTCGACACTATAAATTAAGTGTATACGCCAACATGTGTACCAAGTTTGGTTGCTCTAGCTCATAGATAAAGGCAAAAAAATTGCGTTCATACGGACAGACGGACATTTCGCATTTAAAACAAGTAAGAATGCTATAGTCGAGTCTACGACTACGAAACTCCTGTACCTAGGTCTAAAACATTCAATCACATCTATGTCCACTTACACATACACACACACATACACAAAGACGCACGCACACAGGCGGCAAAAGCGACAGCGCAAGCGAGGCATTTTAATTGGTGGCTGTGCTTCCCTTCCCGTCTCGCTGCATTTCTGAATATTCTTTCGTGAATAACTTCCGTGTTTATTATCCGATCGACTTGAAATTTGGACAGTAGATCAAGAGAGACTAAAGTATTGTACATGCCAAATCTTAAAGCTGTATCTTGAAAAATGTTACTGTAAAACGGTTTTATCGATTTTCGGGGGAACGGGGAAATATCTGAAATATGAAACAAACTTGATCTGCGTATGGTATACAGGAACCTACATTCCAAATTTGGTGTCTCTAGCTCTTGTAGTTGCTGAGATCGACGCGTTCATCCGGACAGACGGACAGACGGACAGACGGACGGACGGACAGACGGACAGACAGACGGACATGGCCAAATCGAAATCTCTTTTGACACTGATCAAGAATATATATACTTTATAGGTCGGAGATGTCTCCTTCTGCCTGTTACATACTTTTGCACAAATCAATACCCCTTTTTACCCATTTTATGGGTACAGGGAGTAAAGAGTAGTGTAATTATAAGAAAAAATTTACGCGTGAGTCTATATTTTTCTGCACAACATTTTAAGTGCCATCAATAAAGAACGAAAAAGTGAATAAAATGAATAAAGTGCCGAACTATTTTTACTCCCTTTACCCATAAAATGGGTAAAAAGGGGTATTGGATTTGTGCAAAAGTATGTAACAGGCAGAAGGAGACATCTCCGACCCTATAAAGATATATATTCTTGATCAGTATCAAAAGAGATTTTGATTTGGCCATGTCCGTCGTCGTCCGTCGTCCGTCCGTCCGTCTGTCCGTCGTCCGATGAACGCGTCGATCTCAGCAACTATAAAAGCTAGAGACACCAAATTTGGAATGTAGGTTCCTGTATACCATACGCAGATCGTTGTTTCCAATTTCAAATATCTCCCCGTTCCCCCGCAAATCGATTAAAACCGTTTTACAGTAACAATTTTCAAGATATAGCTTTAAGATTTGGCATGTACAATACTTTAGTCTCTCTTAATCTACTGTCCAAATTTCAAGTCGATCGGATAATAAACACGGAAGTTATTCACGTTAGAAGATTCAGTAATGCAGCGAGAGGGGAAGAAGAAGCACAGCCACTTTTGCCGCCTGTGTGCGTGCGTCTTTGTGTATGTGTGTGTGTATGGGTAAGTGGACTTAGATGTGATTGGATGTTTTAGACCTGGGTACAGGGAGTTTCGTAGTCGGGTATACTCGACTATAGCATTCTTACTTGTTTTTTTTGTTTTGTTAATATATCACTATGACGCATAACAATTTAAACGATGTGATCGGAAAAAACCTATGAAGTTCAAGCAAAGACAGTAAACGTGCTTTGCACAAATTTGTTTTTGAACGACAATGTTATAGAGGAAATAGGCAGAAACTAAGGGAATTTAAAGGTTTTGAATATGATGAAAGTAACGATAAATTTAGGGCAAAAGAGAAACGTTGACACAAAATGACCTGTTTTCAATTTGCAACATATTGCGCATCGGCCACAATGCAGACAATTTGGTGCGACATATTTTTCTAAACTTGCAGGCAAACAGTTTAATCTGTAACAACAACGACGATGTAGATGAAACAGACAGCAAGAAAGAGCACGAAGATACCGAAGCACCGACAACAAGCCACCGATAAGCAGTTCATAAGAACACACCACATAACGGTGGTAATGAGACGATCGGCATGCCACAGCAAAAGGAATAAGACGGCATGTAGGCGCCACGTTTCGCAACTAGTTTTCGACATCAAGGAATCTATTCGACAATTTGACGGAAGCAATGTCAATTCTGTGGAAATGTAGCTGACCGATTTCGAGAAACAAGCATTTCTTATGTATGTGCAGAAATTGATATTTGTCAAACAGTCATTGAGATGCATTGTTTTGAGCGAGCATTAGGTTTGACCACATGGATCTCGTTAAAGCATGCACTGTTAAATGAGCTTAGATCAGTTGTAAATATCAAAGAAATTTATGAGCAGCTAAGTGAATGCAGACGTAGCTCAAATGAAAGTATTTTAGCATTCTATTACAGAAAACCGGATGTAACTTTTCGCGTCAGTCTTAGTGACAGTGACATTTTATTATTGACGGCATTGACGAAAATTCAATTGATAAAACACTGCTCTACGGCGCTAAAATATTGATCGAATTCAAGAAAAACTTATCAGTGGTTATCAGTGTCAGTGAAGTGCATATTAAGAAAAACCTAATTGTGAGTAGCGTTGCCTTAACGGCTGCCACTAAATAGTGTGCAATTGGGCAACAAAACAAATCGTAGCTTCTAGGTTAACTCAGTATCGCTGTGTATATACAATTTGCATAGCGAAACGAAAAACAATTTGGCTATTAACTGTGCAAATCAGAAAAAAGTGTGGTGAAGTGCCAATTTATTTAGATTACATTTTGATACACTGAACAGTACTGTCAACCAAATTGACAGTGAGATATCATACCTCTACTCACACAACCACTATGGCCAGCAAGAGTGTTATGACGATCGGCCAAGCCACTATTGAGCCACTTTATTTCATTGCTAATGGAAGGCCACGCAAGTGCGCTGCAACAGCAACAGCAACAAGATGGAGAGTTGTCCAAATATTTGCGCGCTAATGTGCAATCTGGACGCCCTCTGCCTCCCCTCCCCAAAATCGAAAATATGTCAGTTTACCAACCATCTACCGTTTCCCGGCAGAAAATCCAGCCGAAGAAACGCAGTTCTTAGATTCACCAAAAAAACCTGAAAAACAAGGAAGGTTGCCTAATAATTCCAATTATACTTTAGAAACTCACCCAGCTTCAACTTCCAGTGCTGTTTAGTTGTCTGACAACAGTTTCGCTCTCCTGGCCGACCATGTTGATGTTCATATGGAGGGTATCCAGCACGGAGATGTCCAAGAAGCCGAACTGCAGCCAGGCTCTGTGGAAGCCCCAGCAGCCTTAGTTTCGCCCTATAACGATTCTCGGTGTACGAGACATCCCTGCCCTGGAGCAACTCCTAAGTATGGTAGTCGCCCCTGAGTCGTACGAGCGCAAAGTTGTACCAAACGGAGACCTCAGAGTGTATGCCAAGGACTCTGACTCTCATAGTAGTATCACCAAGAAGCTATCAGAGGTGAAATTGCAGTACTCACTTCTGCCTACCCGAAGACAGGGCATATAGAATCGTAGTGCGCAACCTGGCAGCCTCAACTCCTTGCGCCCAAATTGTAAATGACTGCTAAACACGGGCATGATGTGGTGAACACTTACAACCCGAAATCAAAAACGCAGCCTGACCACCCCATTGATGATCCGTTGGGTCAAAATGTCTGGTTCTTTGACCTAAAAATGGCCAATAATAATAGAGATGCCCTTAAAATCATAAAAATTGAACGTCAGCGAGTGTCCTGCGAACTGCCAAAAAAGAATCTGAATGTGCGTCAATGCTACCGCTGCTTTGGCTTTGCCCATTCGGAAACCTACTGCACAAAGGAACCTAAATGTGGACGCTGCGGTAAGTCGCATTGGACAGGTCAAAACGATGACTTTCAGTGCTCAAACTGCGAGGGCAACCCCGAAGCTACTAATAAAAGCTGCAGGGTGTATCAGCAACGCCTAAAAAACCGCAGTGCAGGTATCAACCTTGGCCCGTTGACTCGCATAGGTCAGTCTCTTCAAGCTCGCCGTGTGGTACACCAATCGCTACTTACCGCGTTCGTACAGCAAGGCCTCTCATTCGTTGATGCGTCGCGAGCAGGCCAGCAGAGCACAGGTGTTAGAAATTCACACCATGCTTAGAACCTTCCTCAGCAAATTGCAACTCATGCTCAATCCACTATAACCACCCAGAAACTAGTATTCCACAGCGGGACGCATCTCAAGGTCCCTAATGCCGTAATTTGCATCAACACACACCTGGAATCTTGGGTCTGGATGGCCCACTTGCCCAGATAATTTGTTAGCAAACCATTGCTGGACTCCAGGCCACAATAACTGAGCTTTTGGAAGAAATTAGGAAGCTTCGAGGCTCCAGGGCGATTATTCAGCACAAATAGTGACTACTGTACTGCGCTTTGGAACTTGGAACGCTCGCAGCATCATCCCTAATGCGAACGAGCTTAAATTGTTTTTAAACAATCATGAAATTGACATTATGCTTGTTTCAGAAACATTTCTACACACTGGATCCTACTTCTTTATGGAAGAATACACTTGCTGTCGCGCAGACCATCCAGGAGGGCGGTCAAGAGGAGGAGCCTGTGTACTGGTCAGACATTATCTGATACATTACCACCTTAACCCGATTAATAACAATCACATACTGCTGATTGCGGCAATGGTGTCCACTTGCATGGGTGAAATTCTTGTCGCTGCCACGTACCTGCCACCCAGTCTGTCCTGGACCCAAGCTGGACTAGATAGGCTCCTGTATCAGCTAGGCCACAAGTTCATAATCGGTGGTGATTTTAATGCGAAACTACGGCTCGGGGCAACCTGAGAGCGACTTTAAGAGGCCGCAACACAAGTCCTGCCTACAGGCAGACCAACTCATTACCCGTACAACGAAAGAAGTACTCCCACAAGCATAGACTTTTACATGCATCGTGGTGTTGATAACAGTAAGAGAGGTGCACGAGCTCTCCTCTGATCACCTGCCGCTACACTATCAGTTACGCCCCAAAGGATTCCCGTCAGAGCTAGGCTAGTCCCCCATGGTACTAACATCACGGAGTTTCAAAATAAATTGAGTGACTCGTTAAACCTTAATATGGAGATTGTAGCGTTATCGTCGCACGAGTGGTCCAAGTAGCAGCAACGGCGTATTTCATCCTAACTGAAACTTCTCGTAGTCGAGTTAGCACGGCAGGGCGGGATCTTCTTGTTCCCTAGCTCGGTTGGGTGTGGGGGGTTCTTTTTGCCATGTCTCGACCTGCACACAATCTTATTTTAGTTTCCCTACAGAAACTATTGCGAGAGCTATACTCTGAAATCAAAACGCCAATACACGGATCGCAAACTAACCAAGCAAAGTGCCTAAAAAAAACAAAAGGGCTGTAACTTTCCTTTTATGATGTTTATATTGTACAATTGTACACGAAGTTTTAGATGAAAGCTGATACTCGCGGTCTGTACCTTCCCAGCCATGATCTTCCGTATAAATGTTGAGATCCCATATAAAAATGTTCTCCTGCTTCATTATGCTACCATGTCAGCAGGAAATAAGCACACTTTAAGTATTCATGTTCAAAATAGTTAACCTTTCAAAATTTATTAACAGATAATGCAGCATTAACTGCATTAAAGATAGCAAGTAGTCTTCTACAATTTTCGATTTCAAGAGGGAGCCCATTCATGGCGATCTTACAAAGTTATTATTATTTGGAAACTTAATTTTTTTTAAAACTAGTTACTAATTATTTATACATTGTACATATATGAATAGGGCTGTTTTTTATATGAGTGATTATTTTCAGTTATCAATGTTTCGAACAACGCATATTTTCTAATAATAACCGCAATATTTATATATACATACATTCCTATCTATACTGGCAATCATAAAATTTCCATAATAAATAAAGGCAAATGCAAATGTGGAGGAATAATAATGGTTAATAATAAAAATGATTTTGATAATGTACTTTTTTTGATAGTTTAAAAAATTTGGTTTTTGTTTTTTGTACCGTAGTATACTTGTGGTGAAGCACGAAGGGTCAACGCACCTGATAAATACTATAAAGGGGTCAGCTGTTTTGTAGAATGTCGATGTATGTTGATAATGTAAAACTTTGTCTGTTGTCTACTGATTACCTATTTGGTCAAAGGTTTCACACTGGTCTTGAAAGTTTGCCAGCAAACGTTTGGGCTAAATTAAATACATTTTAATTGTTGTACGTGTAAATTAATATAATTTTATAGGCGAATACCCTTTTGCCTTTGATATCCTAGGTTTCATTAAGCATTGCACATTGGGCGGATTCGGTTTTTTTTTTTATATTTTTATTGTTATAATTTTATCTAGTACATAATTGTCCCTCCTCATCGAATATTTTTAACTTATGTTTTATTTTTGTTTTATTTTTGCGGTTTTTCGAAATATTTCAACAGATGTGGGTAAGGTTGCTATTGGCGATTATGCTCGTGGCGATTTGCTGTACGTTTGGTTTCAAAAGCGTTGTAACATCAACGCAACTTTCGACAGGGTTTGCGAACAAATACTTCAAAATTCTCGTCCAGAAAATGCTTTCATAAACATTAAAATGAAAATCAAGAATTTTATTGTCAAAGTTAAGAGATTGCTGAATAACGACCAAAGAAATGTTCGACGATTTAAAGAACAAAATGTTAGCTGGCTTGCATCACATAACATTTTATTCAAAAGTTGTAAATATCAAAGAAATTGATGAGCAGCTAAGTGAATGCAGATGTGGCTCAAATGAAAGTATTTTAGCATTCTATTACAGAATAACGGATGTAACTTTTCGCGTCAGTCTTAGTGACAGTGTTTTAATTTTATTATTGACGCCATTGACGAAATTTCAATTGATAAAACACTGCTCTACGGCGCTAAAATATTTATTTATTTATTTATTTATTATTAAACCAATGTACAAAGACTTTCTGGTATTGATCGAATTCAAAGAAAAACTTATCAGTGGTTATCAGTGTCAGTGAAGTGCATATTAAGAAAAACCTAATTGTTTGTAGCGTTGCTGGCTAGTGTGCCTTAACGGCTGCCACTAAATAGTGTGCAATTGGGCAACAAAACAAATCGTAGCTTCTAGGTTAACTCGGTATCGCTGTGTATATACAATTTGCAAAGCGAAACGAAAAACAATTTGGCTATTAACTGTGCAAATCAGAAAAAAGTGTGGTGAAGTGCCAATTTATTTAGATTACATTTTGAAACACTGAACAGTACTGTCAATCAAATTGACAGTGAGATATCATACCTCTACTCACACAACCACTGTGGCCACTATGCAACTGCCGATAGTCACCACACAGACACAGCAACTGGCAGCAGCAAGAGTGTTATGGCGATCGCCCAAGCCACTATTGAGCCACTTTATTTCATTGCTAATGGAAGGCCACGCAAATGCGCTGCAACAGCAACAGCAACAAGATGAAGAGTTGTCCAAATATTTGCGCGCTAATGTGCAGAAACTCGAATGTGGACGCCCTATGCCTCCCCTTCCCAAAATCGACAATATGCCAGTTTACCAACCATCCACCGTTTCCCGGCAGAAAATCCAGCCGAAGAAACCCAGTTCTTAGATTCACCAAAAAAACCTGAAAAACAAGGAAGGTTGCCTAATAATTCCAATTATACTTTAGAAACTCACCCAGCTTCAACTTCCAGTGCTGTTAAGTTGTCTGACAACAGTTTCGCTCTCCTGGCCGACCATGTTGATGTTCATATGGAGGGTATCCAGCACGGAGATGTCCAAGAAGCCGAACTGCAGACAGGCTCTGTGGAAGCCCCAGCAGCCTTAGCCTCGCCCTATAACGATTCTCGGTGTACGAGACATCCCTGCCCTGGAGCAACTCCTAAGTCTGGTAGTCGCCCCTGAGTCGTACGAGCGCAAAGTTGTACCAAACGGTGACCTCAGAGTGTATGCCAAGGACTCGATAGGAGTATCACCAAGAAGCGATCAGAGGTGAAATTGCAGTATACTCACTTCTGCCTACCCGAGGACAGGGCATATAGAATCGTAGTGCGCAACCTGGCAGCCTCAACTACTCAACTATTAAATACGGGCATGATGTGGTGAACATTTACAACCCGAAATCAAAAACGCAGCCTGACCACCCCATTGATGATCCGTTGGGTCAAAATGTCTGGTTCGTTGACCTAAAAATGACCAATAATAATAGAGATGCCCTTAAAATCATAAAAATTGAACGTCAGCGAGTGTTCTGCGAACTGCCAAAAAAGAATCTGAATGTGCGTCAGCTGCTTTGGCTTTGCCCATTCGGAAACCTACTGCACAAAGGAACCTAAGTGTGGACGCTGCGGTAAGTCGCATTGGACCAACTTTCACTCATGACAGGTCAAAACGATGACTTTCAGTGCTCAAACTGCGAGGGCAACCCCGAAGCTACGAATAAAAGCTGCAGGGTGTATCAGCAACGCCTAAAACCTTGCCCCTTTGACTCGCATAGGTCAGTCTCTTCAAGCTCGTGGTACACCAATCGCTACTTACCGCGTTCGTACAGCAAGGCCTCTCATTCGTTGATGCGTCGCGAGCAGGCCAGCAGAGCACAGATGTTAGAAATTCACACCATGCTTAGAACCTTCCTCAGCAAATTGCAACTCATGCTCAATCCACTATAACCACCCAGAAACTAGTATTCCACAGCGGGACGCATCTCAAGGTCCCTAATGCCGTATTTGCATCAACACACACCTGTAATCTTGGGTCTGGATGGCCCACTTGCTCAGATAATTTGTTAGCAAACCATTGCTGGACTCCAGGCCACAATAACTGAGCTTTTGGAAGAAATTAGGAAGCTTCGAGGCTCCAGGGCGATTATTCAGCACAAATAGTGACTACTGTACTGCGCTTTGGAACTTGGAACGCTCGCAGCATCATCCCTAATGCGAACGAGCTTAAATTGTTTTTAAACAATCATGAAATTGACATTATGCTTGTTTCATTTCTACACACTGGATCCTACTTCTTTATGGAAGAATACACTTGCTGTCGCGCAGACCATCCAGGAGGGCGGTCAAGAGGAGGAGCCTGTGTACTGGTCAGACATTATCTGATACATTACCACCTTAACCCGATTAATAACAATCACATACTGCTGATTGCGGCAATGGTGTCCACTTGCATGGGTGAAATTCTTGTCGCTGCCACGTACCTGCCACCCAGTCTGTCCTGGACCCAAGCTGGACTAGATAGGCTCCTGTATCAGCTAGGCCACAAGTTCATAATCGGTGGTGATTTTAATGCGAAACTACGGCTCGGGGCAACCTGAGAGCGACTTTAAGAGGCCGCAACACAAGTCCTGCCTACAGGCAGACCAACTCATTACCCGTACAACGAAAGAAGTACTCCCACAAGCATAGACTTTTACATGCATCGTGGTGTTGATAACAGTAAGAGAGGTGCACGAGCTCTCCTCTGATCACCTGCCGCTACACTATCAGTTACGCCCCAAAGGATTCCTGTCAGAGCTAGGCTAGTCCCCCATGGTACTAACATCACGGAGTTTCAAAATAAATTGAGTGACTCGTTAAACCTTAATATGGAGATTGTAGCGTTATCGTCGCACGACTGGTCCAAGTAGCAGCAACGGCGTATTTCATCCTAACTGAAACTTCTCGTAGTCGAGTTAGCACGGCAGGGCGGGATCTTCTTGTTCCCTAGCTCGGTTGGGTGTGGGGGGTTCTTTTTGCCATGTCTCGACCTGCACACAATCTTATTTTAGTTTCCCTACAAAAACTATTGCGAGAGCTATACTCTGAAATCAAAACGCCAATATACGGATCGCAAACTAACCAAGCAAAGTGCCTAAAAAAAACAAAAGGGCTGTAACTTTCCTTTTATGATGTTTATATTGTACAATTGTACACGAAGTCTTAGATGAAAGCTGATACTCGCGGTCTGTACCTTCCCAGCCATGATCTTCCGTATAAATGTTGAGATCCCATATAAAAATGTTCTCCTACTTCGTTATGCTACCATGTCAGCAGGAAATAAGCACACTTTAAGTATTCATGTTCAAAATAGTTAACCTTTCAAAATTTATTAACAGATAATGCAGCATTAACTGCATTAAAGATAGCAAGTAGTCTTCTACAATTTTCGATTTCAAGAGGGAGCCCATTCATGGCGATCTTACAAAGTTATTATTATTTGGAAACTTAATTTTTTTTAAAACTAGTTACTAATTATTTATACATTGTACATATATGAATAGGGCTGTTTTTTATATGAGTGATTATTTTCAGTTATCAATGTTTCGAACAACGCATATTTTCTAATAATAACCGCAATATTTATATATACATACATACCTATCTATACTGGCAATCATAAAATTTCCATAACAAATAAAGGCAAATGCAAATGTGGAGGAATAATAATGGTTAATAATAAAAATGATTTTGATAATGTACTTTTTTTGATAGTTTAAAAAATTTGGTTTTTGTTTTTTGTACCGTAGTATACTTGTGGTGAAGCACGAAGGGTCAACGCACCCGATAAATACTATAAAGGGGTCAGCTGTTTTGTAGAATGTCGATGTATGTTGATAATGTAAAATTTTGTCTGTTGTCTACTGATTACCTATTTGGTCAAAGGTTTCACACTGGTCTTGAAAGTTTTCCAGCAAACGTTTGGGCTAAATTAAATACATTTTAATTGTTGTACGTGTAAATTAATATAATTTTATAGGCCTTTGATTGCCTTTGATATCCTAGGTTTCATTAAGCATTGCACATTGGGCGGATTCGGTTTTTTTTAAAATATTTTTATTGTTATAATTTTATCTAGTACATAATTGTCCCTCCTCATCGAATATTTTTAACTTATGTTTTATTCTTGTTTTATTTTTGCGGTTTTTCGAAATATTTCAACAGATGTGGGTAAGGGGCTATTGGCGATTATGCCCGTGGCGATTTGCTGTACGTTTGGTTTCAAAAGCGTTGTAACATCAACGCAACTTTCGACAGGGTTTGCGAACAAATACTTGAAAATTCTCGTCCAGAAAGTGCTTTCATAAACATTAAAATGAAAATCAAGAATTTTATTGTCAAAGTTAAGAGATTGCTGAATAACGACCAAAGAAATGTTCGACGATTTAAAGAACAAAATGTTAGCTGGCTTGCATCACATAACATTTTATTCAAAAGTTGTAAATATCAAAGAAATTGATGAGCAGCTAAGTGAATGCAGATGTGGCTCAAATGAAAGTATTTTAGCATTCTATTACAGAATAACGGATGTAACTTTTCGCGTCAGTCTTAGTGACAGTGTTTTAATTTTATTATTGACGCCATTGACGAAATTTCAATTGATAAAACACTGCTCTACGGCGCTAAAATATTTATTTATTTATTTATTTATTATTAAACCAATGTACAAAGACTTTCTGGTATTGATCGAATTCAAAGAAAAACTTATCAGTGGTTATCAGTGTCAGTGAAGTGCATATTAAGAAAAACCTAATTGTTTGTAGCGTTGCTGGCTAGTGTGCCTTAACGGCTGCCACTAAATAGTGTGCCATTGGGCAACAAAACAAATCGTAGCTTCTAGGTTAACTCGGTATCGCTGTGTATATACAATTTGCAAAGCGAAACGAAAAACAATTTGGCTATTAACTGTGCAAATCAGAAAAAAGTGTGGTGAAGTGCCAATTTATTTAGATTACATTTTGAAACACTGAACAGTACTGTCAATCAAATTGACAGTGAGATATCATACCTCTACTCACACAACCACTATGGCCACTATGCAACTGCCGATAGTCACCACACAGACACAGCAACTGGCAGCAGCAAGAGTGTTATGACGATCGCCCAAGCCACTATTGAGCCACTTTATTTCATTGCTAATGGAAGGCCACGCAAGTGCGCTGCAACAGCAACAGCAACAAGATGAAGAGTTGTCCAAATATTTGCGCGCTAATGTGCAGAAACTCGAATGTGGACGCCCTCTGCCTCCCCTCCCCAAAATCGACAATATGCCAGTTTACCAACCATCTACCGTTTCCCGGCAGAAAATCCACCCGAAGAAACGCAGTTCTTAGATTCACCAAAAAAACCTGAAAAACAAGGAAGGTTGCCTAATAATTCCAATTATACTTTAGAAACTCACCCAGCTTCAACTTCCAGTGCTGTTAAGTTGTCTGACAACAGTTTCGCTCTCCTGGCCGACCATGTTGATGTTCATATGGAGGGTATCCAGCACGGAGATGTCCAAGAAGCCGAACTGCAGCCAGGCTCTGTGGAAGCCCCAGCAGCCTTAGCCTCGCCCTATAACGATTCTCGGTGTACGAGACATCCCTGCCCTGGAGCAACTCCTAAGTCTGGTAGTCGCCCCTGAGTCGTACGAGCGCAAAGTTGTACCAAACGGTGACCTCAGAGTGTATGCCAAGGACTCATAGGAGTATCACCAAGAAGCGATCAGAGGTGAAATTGCAGTATACTCACTTCTGCCTACCCGAGGACAGGGCATATAGAATCGTAGTGCGCAACCTGGCAGCCTCAACTACTCAACTATTAAATACGGGCATGATGTGGTGAACATTTACAACCCGAAATCAAAAACGCAGCCTGACCACCCCATTGATGATCCGTTGGGTCAAAATGTCTGGTTCGTTGACCTAAAAATGACCAATAATAATAGAGATGCCCTTAAAATCATAAAAATTGAACGTCAGCGAGTGTCCTGCGAACTGCCAAAAAAGAATCTGAATGTGCGTCAGCTGCTTTGGCTTTGCCCATTCGGAAACCTACTGCACAAAGGAACCTAAGTGTGGACGCTGCGGTAAGTCGCATTGGACCAACTTTCACTCATGACAGGTCAAAACGATGACTTTCAGTGCTCAAACTGCGAGGGCAACCCCGAAGCTACGAATAAAAGCTGCAGGGTGTATCAGCAACGCCTAAAACCTTGCCCCTTTGACTCACATAGGTCAGTCTCTTCAAGCTCGTGGTACACCAATCGCTACTTACCGCGTTCGTACAGCAAGGCCTCTCATTCGTTGATGCGTCGCGAGCAGGCCAGCAGAGCACAGGTGTTAGAAATTCACACCATACTTAGAACCTTCCTCAGCAAATTGCAACTCATGCTCAATCCACTATAACCACCCAGAAACTAGTATTCCACAGCGGGACGCATCTCAAGGTCCCTAATGCCGTAATTTGCATCAACACACACCTGTAATCTTGGGTCTGGATGGCCCACTTGCTCAGATAATTTGTTAGCAAACCATTGCTGGACTCCAGGCCACAATAACTCAGCTTTTGGAAGAAATTAGGAAGCTTCGAGGCTCCAGGGCGATTATTCAGCACAAATAGTGACTACTGTACTGCGCTTTGGAACTTGGAACGCTCGCAGCATCATCCCTAATGCGAACGAGCTTAAATTGTTTTTAAACAATCATGAAATTGACATTATGCTTGTTTCAGAAACATTTCTACACACTGGATCCTACTTCTTTATGGAAGAATACACTTGCTGTCGCGCAGACCATCCAGGAGGGCGGTCAAGAGGAGGAGCCTGTGTACTGGTCAGACATTATCTGATACATTACCACCTTAACCCGATTAATAACAATCACATACTGCTGATTGCGGCAATGGTGTCCACTTGCATGGGTGAAATTCTTGTCGCTGCCACGTACCTGCCACCCAGTCTGTCCTGGACCCAAGCTGGACTAGATAGGCTCCTGTATCAGCTAGGCCACAAGTTCATAATCGGTGGTGATTTTAATGCGAAACTACGGCTCGGGGCAACCTGAGAGCGACTTTAAGAGGCCGCAACACAAGTCCTGCCTACAGGCAGACCAACTCATTACCCGTACAACGAAAGAAGTACTCCCACAAGCATAGACTTTTACATGCATCGTGGTGTTGATAACAGTAAGAGAGGTGCACGAGCTCTCCTCTGATCACCTGCCGCTACACTATCAGTTACGCCCCAAAGGATTCCTGTCAGAGCTAGGCTAGTCCCCCATGGTACTAACATCACGGAGTTTCAAAATAAATTGAGTGACTCGTTAAACCTTAATATGGAGATTGTAGCGTTATCGTCGCACGAGTGGTCCAAGTAGCAGCAACGGCGTATTTCATCCTAACTGAAACTTCTCGTAGTCGAGTTAGCACGGCAGGGCGGGATCTTCTTGTTCCCTAGCTCGGTTGGGTGTGGGGGGTTCTTTTTGCCATGTCTCGACCTGCACACAATCTTATTTTAGGATCCCTACAGAAACTATTGCGAGAGCTATACTCTGAAATCAAAACGCCAATACACGGATCGCAAACTAACCAAGCAAAGTGCCTAAAAAAAACAAAAGGGCTGTAACTTTCCTTTTATGATGTTTATATTGTACAATTGTACACGAAGTCTTAGATGAAAGCTGAT
This sequence comes from Hirtodrosophila confusa, assembly GCA_035043065.1. Taxonomy (NCBI): domain Eukaryota; kingdom Metazoa; phylum Arthropoda; class Insecta; order Diptera; family Drosophilidae; genus Hirtodrosophila; species Hirtodrosophila confusa. Next base: position 1,646,099 of record JAWNNI010000177.1, on the reverse strand, counting down.
ACTCGCGGTCTGTACCTTCCCAGCCATGATCTTCCGTATAAATGTTGAGATCCCATATAAAAATGTTCTCCTACTTCATTATGCTACCATGTCAGCAGGAAATAAGCACACTTTAAGTATTCATGTTCAAAATAGTTAACCTTTCAAAATTTATTAACAGATAAAGCAGCATTAACTGCATTAAAGATAGCAAGTAGTCTTCTACAATTTTCGATTTCAAGAGGGAGCCCATTCATGGCGATCTTACAAAGTTATTATTATTTGGAAACTTAATTTTTTTTAAAACTAGTTACTAATTATTTATACATTGTACATATATGAATAGGGCTGTTTTTTATATGAGTGATTATTTTCAGTTATCAATGTTTCGAACAACGCATATTTTCTAATAATAACCGCAATATTTATATATACATACATACCTGGCAATAATAAAATTTCCATAATAAATAAAGGCAAATGCAAATGTGGAGGAATAATAATGGTTAATAATAAAAATGATTTTGATAATGTACTTTTTTTGATAGTTTAAAAAATTTGGTTTTTGTTTTTTGTACCGTAGTATACTTGTGGTGAAGCACGAAGGGTCAACGCACCCGATAAATACTATAAAGGGGTCAGCTGTTTTGTAGAATGTCGATGTATGTTGATAATGTAAAACTTTGTCTGTTGTCTACTGATTACCTATTTGGTCAAAGGTTTCACACTGGTCTTGAAAGTTTTCCAGCAAACGTTTGGGCTAAATTAAATACATTTTAATTGTTGTACGTGTAAATTAATATAATTTTATAGGCGAATACCCTTTTGCCTTTGATATCCTAGGTTTCATTAAGCATTGCACATTGGGCGGATTCGGTTTTTTTTTTTATATTTTTATTGTTATAATTTTATCTAGTACATAATTGTCCCTCCTCATCGAATATTTTTAACTTATGTTTTATTTTTGTTTTATTTTTGCGGTTTTTCGAAATATTTCAACAGATGTGGGTAAGGTTGCTATTGGCGATTATGCTCGTGGCGATTTGCTGTACGTTTGGTTTCAAAAGCGTTGTAACATCAACGCAACTTTCGACAGGGTTTGCGAACAAATACTTCAAAATTCTCGTCCAGAAAATGCTTTCATAAACATTAAAATGAAAATCAAGAATTTTATTGTCAAAGTTAAGAGATTGCTGAATAACGACCAAAGAAATGTTCGACGATTTAAAGAACAAAATGTTAGCTGGCTTGCATCACATAACATTTTATTCAAAAGTTGTAAATATCAAAGAAATTGATGAGCAGCTAAGTGAATGCAGATGTGGCTCAAATGAAAGTATTTTAGCATTCTATTACAGAATAACGGATGTAACTTTTCGCGTCAGTCTTAGTGACAGTGTTTTAATTTTATTATTGACGCCATTGACGAAATTTCAATTGATAAAACACTGCTCTACGGCGCTAAAATATTTATTTATTTATTTATTTATTATTAAACCAATGTACAAAGATTTTCTGGTATTGATCGAATTCAAAGAAAAACTTATCAGTGGTTATCAGTGTCAGTGAAGTGCATATTAAGAAAAACCTAATTGTTTGTAGCGTTGCTGGCTAGTGTGCCTTAACGGCTGCCACTAAATAGTGTGCCATTGGGCAACAAAACAAATCGTAGCTTCTAGGTTAACTCGGTATCGCTGTGTATATACAATTTGCATAGCGAAACGAAAAACAATTTGGCTATTAACTGTGCAAATCAGAAAAAAGTGCGGTGAAGTGCCAATTTATTTAGATTACATTTTGAAACACTGAACAGTACTGTCAATCAAATTGACAGTGAGATATCATACCTCTACTCACACAACCACTATGGCCACTATGCAACTGCCGATAGTCACCACACAGACACAGCAACTGGCAGCAGCAAGAGTGTTATGACGATCGCCCAAGCCACTATTGAGCCACTTTATTTCATTGCTAATGGAAGGCCACGCAAGTGCGCTGCAACAGCAACAGCAACAAGATGAAGAGTTGTCCAAATATTTGCGCGCTAATGTGCAGAAACTCGAATGTGGACGCCCTCTGCCTCCCCTCCCCAAAATCGACAATATGCCAGTTTACCAACCATCTACCGTTTCCCGGCAGAAAATCCAGCCGAAGAAACGCAGTTCTTAGATGTTGATGTTCATATAGAGGGTATCCAGCACGGAGATGTCCAAGAAGCCTAACTGCAGCCAGGCTCTGTGGAAGCCCCAGCAGCCTTAGCCTCGCCCTATAACGATTCTCGGTGTACGAGACATCCCTGCCCTGGAGCAACTCCTAAGTCTGGTAGTCGCCCCTGAGTCGTACGAGCGCAAAGTTGTACCAAACGGAGACCTCAGAGTGTATGCCAAGGACTCTGACTCTCATAGTAGTATCACCAAGAAGCTATCAGAGGTGAAATTGCAGTATACTCACTTCTGCCTACCCGAAGACAGGGCATATAGAATCGTAGTGCGCAACCTGGCAGCCTCAACTCCTTGCGCCCAAATTGTAAATGACTGCTAAACACGGGCATGATGTGGTGAACATTTACAACCCGAAATGAAAACGCAGCCTGACCACCCCATTGATGTTCCGTTGGGTCAAAATGTCTGGTTCGTTGACCTAAAAATGGCCAATAATAATAGAGATGCCCTTAAAATCATAAAAATTTAACGTCAGGGAGTGTCCTGCGAACTGCCAAAAAAGAATCTGAATGTGCGTCAATGCTACCGCTGCTTTGGCTTTGCCCATTCGGAAACCTACTGCACAAAGGAACCTAAATGTGGATAGTGATAGTTATGAAAAAAGAGTTATAGAGTAGAAAATAGGAAATAAAGGGGGACATAGAATGGGCAATCTCCGACCCGACGGGGAAGATTATTTGCCACACTGGCAAGCTGCGCCCCTGCTCACAGCTGGGATTGGCCAGAGATTACCCGTAGGTGATTTAAAAGAGCAAGCTTAATGGAGGAAGAGAGAGTTCCGAGGAGAGAACACGAAAAGGATTGTGTAAAGCGAAATCAGTAGTGCATGTAGGAAGAGATAAGGGAAAAAAATTTCTAGTAGGTCTACAAGGGATAGAGAAATTAAGACGACTTAAAAGAAAGGGAGAAAGGGAGAGCATGTATCACTTTTAATATACTGTCAAAATTTCAAGTCAATCGGACAATAAACACGGAGGCTAGAAAGAAGCAGCACAACTTAAAATGCCTCGTTTGCGTTGTCGCTTGTGTGTGTGCGTCTTTGTGTATGTGTGTGTGCATGTGTAAGTGGACGAAGATGTGTTTGGAAGTGTTAGAACTGTTCGGGTATACTCGACTATAGCATTCTTACTTGTTTATTACGCAAACTAATTAATGGGGAAAATGATTCTTCCAAATTAATCAGTCACATTAGTTTTGCTGTTCCGGTTAGAAATTCTAGAAACTTTGTCCCTCTTTCTCATCTAACCTTTAATACTACTATTTATGCTATCCGCTATCTTATTAAATCATATGCTTTAATTATAAGAAAACTAGAGAGCTTCGACCCCTGCTCGCTTCGCTCGCTAACACCCGGCTCTCTACGCTCAAGGAAATGAAATTTAAGCATGTTAATAAAATTAAGTCAAAACAAGTAAGACCGTTGCAGTCGGACGCACCCGACTGCAGAATACTATGTTCTAGTCCTATATAATTTGGTTATTTGTGGTTTCGGAAAGAGACCATCTCGACACTTCACAAATTGAGGATATACACCAACATGTGTACCAAGTTTGGTTGCTCATGCTCATAGATAAAGTAAAAAAATTGCGTTCATACGGACAGACGGACATTTCGCAAACCCAATATACTATTTTTCCCTTCGGGAACATAGTATAAAAAGAGTAGTGTAATTATAAGAAATTATTTACGCGTGAGTCTATGTTTTTCTGCACAACATTTTAAGTGCCATTTTTTTTTGCCAACAAAAACTAGTTTTAATAAAACAGTGAATAGTTGGATATCTGACACAACTTTTTTTGCATAGAAAATGGGAATATCAATACATTATCTTCTAAGGAAACAAAAACGTTTTTCATACTAAAGGTTTAATTGTCTTCGATTATTTCTATGGCAGCTATATGATAAAGTAATCTGATTTTGACTAAATTTAGCCGGGATGTAGTATACCGTACCAAAAAACAACCTGTGAGTTTGGTTGAGATGTCTTAAGAAACAAGAATGTTTTTTTTTGGCGATTTATATATGTACTAGCTGGTAAAACGCCAGCGATGCCCGGCGAAATATTTAGATAAAAATGCATTATGTTGAATTTACTTTCGTGAACGGTTACTTTCGTCAACCGTAAGAAATACACAAAAATAACGTATCACAGTTTTCCCTCCCGTGGGGGTAGGAAACTATATAGTTGAGCCACGTGACTAATGTTTTATGTGTAGCGCTATGAAAATATTTTTGAAGCCGATCTAACTAAACAAATAATCCTACTCATTTGTCATTGACTTCCATTTCCCGCCCGTGGTGACACGGAGTAGATTTTCAAAATAATTTGGCATTTGAAAACCAATTCAACGAATAATACTAAAAATCCAGACTAAAGCTTTCCAACTATTTTCCGTTGTATTGCTCGGAAAGTACCGAAGTTTTTTAATTTGTATTTGGAAATTATTATTATATATTTCGTACCGTGGGCGGTTTCAAAACCGGTAGCACATGTGTCGAATGTGAAGTGCTTGGAAAATTAGTTTCAAAATAATTGGATGATAAACAGAAAAATTAGACAATGAGTTTGAAGTCAATCGGATGATACTCAAAAAAGTTGCATACAACATTTTTCCGCGAATTTTCGGGTAGATTTCCCAAAATTGTTGGGCACCCCGCTTATTATCAGTTTGTGTAGAACCTAAAAATAAGTTTGAAGCCAATCGCATGAAAATTAAAAATGTCGAATGCCAGAGTTTTACGCTAATTTTCCTACCATGGAGCTGAAATTTCCAAAATCGCTGATACACGTGTCGAATTATTTAATGTGTAGAGCCTTTAAAATGAGTTTGAAGTCAATCGGACGATAACAAAAAAGGTTCATACAACAGTATTCCTCGAATTTTCCGATTTTGGGGGTAGATTTTCCAAAATCTTTGACTACTTCGCCTATTATTTTTCGCATACAACCTTGAAAATAAATTTGAAGCCAATCACATGAAAATTAAAAATGTCGAATGCCAGAGTTTTCCACCAATTTTCCGACCATAGGGCTGATCTTTTTGTGTAGTTCTTTAAAAATGAGTTTGAAGCCGATTGGATGGTAAACAAAAAAGTTTCATACAACAGTGTTCCGCGATTTTCCACGCTTATGGGTGGTGATTTTGCAATATCCCGTCTTAGCGTGCACTTTCATCATAGATGGAACCTACTATGAAAATTATAGCATCCTAGCTCTTACTGTTTGGGCTGTGCGATGATTGCCAATCAGTCAGTCAGTCAGTCAGCACGAACTCTTTTATATATATAGATATAGATTTTCCCCTTAATAAGTTATGGTACTTAATATTTAAATAAGTGATCTTCGTTACCGCCGATTGGGCACGAGATGGGTTGTAATTTGCATGGGGCCGCGCTGTTGCAAGCATGTGCTTGTGTCGTTGGGCCACTTGAATATACTGTTCTTTAGTAAATCAACGTGCAAACATATAATCTTCTCATAATTTAAATATTTGTCGTACATACTGTAGAGGTTTGAATAAGATCGTTTAAATAATTAATTAATGGAATATAAATTTACTTACATATATGTATATACATACGTAGTATAATTATAAATTCAATATTTTTGTATTTTGTTTAGGAAGCCGAGGCATCTTACAGTTTATTAAATCAGGAGAAAGTAATGTCTGACAAACTTTTATCGGATTTGCAAAAAAAAGTGATGATTCATGAAGATGATTTAGCTCATGCAATGAAGAAGGTTGATTCTCTACAAAATTTGAATGAAAATGGTCATAAAACTTTACAACTGCTGCGGAAATTAATTATTCAGTCTGCACAAGAAGTTTGTGTTTCAAAAGTAAATGACGGAGATCAGCAACCACTAGAAGTGGTACCAAAAATAATTGCAGAGTCTAATGAATTACTGAACAAATTGGCAGCTTCATCTTATATACCAAGTGATGGGTGCATTGAAAAAATGCATGATATTATTTATTTGGGATACAACTTCGTTAAACTGTATGATCAATGCGACAAAATTTACACATCTACAACAGAAATTGAAAAAGGGCAAGGTGAGTTTTATTTGAAATCAATGCATTATATAAAAGCAGAGCATATTATTAAGCACTATATAGTATGTGTAAATGTCGATTTCCACTACCACGCGTTTGACATCGAATCCACACGGATGCGATAACATCTGTTAGTTAAGTATATTTCAATAGGTCAGTGGTAGTCGATCTATATTTCACAAACCCATGTTGGCAGGGGAAAATTATAGTTCTACACAGATATTGAAAAGTTATCAATTTCTCCAAAATCTTAGGAATAGCAAATAAGTTAGAAATACCTCTATACCTATCAACATTAGACTTGTTTACTTCTTTATGGAGAGGAGTAATAAATGATTTTTACATGATAAGGATAAGGCGAAACCAAATGATAAGGTTGTGAACTATAAGTCGTTTGAAAAAATTCGGCAAATAGATCGGCGATAGACTGATCTGAGTCAGCTGTCGTTTTTAAAAAAATACGGTGGACAGAAGTGTTGATGACCTACGCTTCGCATTAACGAAGCTATAAAACCATTTAGGATCTCGCTGAAACTGTAACCTACAGCTTCTAAGATAATTATTATAGCAATGTATTTTAAGTACAGAGAAGAGATATCGGGCAATCAAATAGCAAAGATTCCTTTAAATTCTTGTACAACCACGATTTTCTATTTTTCATATTCATTAATTCTCGTGTAAGCCACATAGGTTTGCTAGACATAAAGTAAAGTACAAAATTTGAATTGCACTATCCAAATCTTTACACGTGTAAAGGTGGGACCAGTCAGTCTGAGATAGAAGCTTAGCGAGCTTAGAAAAATCGGGTTTCCGAAATTGACAAACTCGCTCTGCAGGTTTACTACCTGGGCTTAGCACCCTGGCTGGTAAGTCAATCAACATCTCCAAAGTTGGGTTATAAGAATCTTCAGGACCCTATATCCAGGGTCACTACGGGAGACATAAACGAAGGAGGCATCCAAAACAGAAATAGGATCAATCATTTTATGTAAAGAATTCGGGATACCATTGATTTGACACAATGACATCCCATCCGCGAACACGCGGATGAACAAGAGTACGCTCTGTCTTCAGCCTTTTGCCAGCTGCGCTTAGGGCAAGTGGCAAGTGTTTGTACTCTCCCAATCATGCGTTATAAAACACGGGTTGACTTAGGCTAAAGAAATGGCTTCATCATCAATTGCTGAAACTACTTTTTAAACGTGGTACAAAAACAATTTGACAAACTTCATTCATTAGCTGCTCTTGGCATTACTAACCTATGTATTAATTTTGGTCTGGTTTTACATAATTTTAACTAACCACTAAGGAAACTAGTAGTACTCTACGTCTTCAATGACTGAGAGCACTTTAAGCAGCGCTTAATGAAGCTAACGCATAGTGCGTCCGCTAAGGGAGTCTCACGCCTTCTAGATCAGTGCATGCGTTCAGTCGGTCACACGTGGTCTGTGTCTATCCGAATGCGTCAAATCAATTAGGTGCACTCCAGCAGGTTGGCCGCAGTACAAGCTGATCGGCTGCAGAGCTACATTTTGACGCGGAGTTGCATACACTGTCGTTTGAGGTATCCGTTCTAATTAGAAGCACAAACATTATACTCTGCACAAAGCATATATCAATCGGATTGTTACCTCGGCGCTTGGTCAAAGAATGGTCAAAATATTTTTTTGGTGCATATGCACTTGAGCAGTGGATTGCGCTTTAAGGCAATACACGCTTTGCGCAGCAAACGCACTCACACCAACATACGCAGCAAACACTCGCACACCAACACGCGCAGCAAACGCTCTCTGAGGCGGTATTCCGATGTTGCCTGCGAACTGTACTTTCGCCCAGCGTCGCGCAACTAAAAGGATGATCGTAAGTTTCCGCGCAGTCATGCAATGCACGCAACGTGGACACCAAGCGAGGTGCTTGCAATTTTCGTGTATTGTTTTAATTTATGTAGAACTTATATTTAGTTTGTACTTATTTATCTGGCCGCAATCCTGGGTCCACGCGTTAACAAGCCCGTGCTTGGTATCGTTGGGCAACTTGAATGTACTTCCTGTTTTAGTACATCAACGTCCAAAAGATAATGCTACGTAACCTCGCCTGGGTACACTGAACTGCAGCGGCCGCAGCTGTCGCCAATGCCTACATACAATTATTAATAGGTATGAATTACATTTATGTGCGTCACATACCTTTTATTGGAATGGTTTCGAATTCAAATAAGTGTGCGATCGCATACTTCATACTTCATACCTTCGCGTGAAACGATCCCAACTCCTTGCCCTTCTGATCTTCAATAACATATAGCGCGGTCCCCAGCTTTTTTCTTGATTTTAGCTTTAATCCCAATGGTTGTTAGCTTACCATTGAAATTATCGGCAAAGTTTCTAAGTTTAAAGTTGCGTTTTATAACGTCTTGACCTATTTCAAAAGTTCGAACTTTACTGCGCAAATTATACTAGCGTTGGTTGGCGTCAAATGCCTTCTTCAGGTGGTTTTGAATATCGGCTCTAATCTTTGCAAACTCATCAATTCGATTCAATGTCGTCGTTCCGTCATTCAATAATCCCAAGCTTGCCAACAACTTGTACTATCAGATATGACAAGAGGTGGATTAGAACTACCTCCAGAAGAAGGAAGTGAAACCTGCGAGCTTTCAAACTGAAAAGATTTAACGTAATTTAATGATAAGTTGATTGACACAAAAAACAAACAAATTAAAGTTTACTAAAACATTAACATACATATGTACTAATTAAAAATAATATGTGCGTGACCTGGCCTTTCATGTATAGCTTAAAAATTGTGTTAGAAGTAAGTTGTTCTAGCAAGTATGGTTTTTGAGCGTTTAACTGGCATATTTGGACCATAACTAACGTCGTTCAATCTTATTTAAGCTAGTCTTAGCCTGTATGTAAAGTGAAAAATATCTAAAATGATACCCAACTACGACCAACTTTCATTTCTGTTGCACTTTTGAGGTGAGATGTCAGTGCCTAAGCGCTTACTCTATTCCATGTGGCTTAGCAAATATGTCGCCATAAAAATAAATTTGGGAGACAATTTGTATTAGGTTTTTGAAAACTTAACCTTATCTAAATTGGAATTTGAACAAATTATTCACAAATTGACTAGTTTCGAAAAATTGAAAGAATGGAGAAAAAAATCACAAAACATACATACAAGCTATCCCAATGTTCTTAGTGCTAAGGAAAGAATTGCAGATATACATATTTACCATAAGCTGCAAGCGGCGAAAGTAAGTGCTATCCAAACAAACTAAAATTTACAAACCTCTTTGTCAAAAACATTGAAAATTTGGGGAAAAGATGTTAAGTTGGATAAAGTCGTTGCTGGGTTGCTCGCTAATTTCTAAAATACTCTGAATGATGTAGATTCCTTGGATACCCCTAAATTAGTTACCTGCAAACACATTTAAAACTCTTTTTTTGCTTAGTATAATAAGAATAACAAAATTTGATATTTAAATTTTTTTAAATTAAAATTTTGTATTATACAGTTGTATGGGAGATATGAGATATAGATGATGTAGAAAATTTTAATTTGGAGAATAATTTATGATTGTGGTAAGATCCTTAAGTTTAAATATTCATTAAGATATCTATTCATTTACTCGAGTTATTAATAAAATTTCGCTAGCTCAGCTTTTTGGCCCATTGTGCGTTTGGGGGAAGTTTACTTTCCAGTCCCTATTCACAGCTTACAGCTAGATAGTAAAGAATTAGTTATAAAGAAAAAACTTATAGAATTTAAGGTTAATTTAAGGCACAATACTAAAGAAAACGAATAAAGAAAAACAGTAGGAATGAAATCTCCAACCCGGTGGGGGTAGTTTTAGTAGCCGGTCTAGCAAGCTGTGCCCCAATTCCATCAGGTCCCGGTGAAAATACGGGCTTAATTGCCTTTAAATCATGTTATTAAAGGTTTAAAAATGGAATTGGAGTTATTTACATGATAAGGATAAGGCGAAACAATTTGATAAGATTGTGAACTATAAGTCGTCTGAAAAAACTCTGCAAAGAGATCGGCAATTGCCTGACCAGAGTCAGCTGTCGTGTTTTCAAAAAATACGGTTGATGGAAGTGTTGATGACTTACGCTTCGCATTAACGAAGTTATAAAACCTTTTATAATCCCGCTAAAACTGTAACCTACAGCTTCTAAGGTAGTTATTATAGCATTGTGTATTAAGAATAGAGAAGCTAGATCGGGCAATCAAATAGCGAGAGAAATCCAAGAAAAACCCAGATTCCTTGAACTTCTTGTACAATCTCGACTTTCTATTTCTCAAGTTTATTAAATCCCGCGTAAACCACACAGGCTTGTTAGACCTACGTGGTTTAACCAACGGGACACAAGTATCAAATAATGAGTTTAAACCAGAGTAAAAAAAATTTAATTGCTCTATCCATGTCTCTACACAAGTAATGCTGAGAACAGTCAGTTTGGGATATAAGCTGAACGAGCTTAGAAAAATCGGGTTTCCGAAATTGACGAACTCGCTCTGCAATTTAGCTTAGCACCCTAGCAGGTAAATCAATCAACACCTCCAAAGTTGGGTGATAAGGATCTTCAGGAATGGATATAGGGTCAGTTCGGGAGACAGATAAGAAGGAGAAATCCACGACAAAAATAAGATCAAGCATTTTATGTTAAGAATTTGGGATACCATTGATTTGATACAATGACATCCCAAATAAGTTGTCAATAAAATGGTGCTGATATGTGGAAGTCAACACGCTGGTGTCAGGACTTGAAATCCATGTAGTTCCGGCAATATTAAAGTCACCAAGAACTACAAGAAAGTCACGATCAGAAACCAAAGAGGAGACCGATTGTATAGCAGAAGCATGCAAATAATATAAGGAAATAATCAATTTTACAGCAACAAATTCAATAACTACAAAACTATCGGTAATTACTATCTCCGAAGATAAATCAGCGTCAACAGCAATTAGGTCACCACCACCACGACGAGGAGTGCGATCTTTTCTGTAAATGGAGAATTGTTAGATAGAATTTCAGAATTAAGGATGTCGGTAGGTAAAGAATACTAAGTTTGCTACAAAGATTTTTCGTTTTTGCAGTATATTCCTTAATAACTAAATGGTCAGGCCAGAATGCTTTACAACAAATATTGTTGAAATGTTCAGCCGGAACACTTATTTTAAAAGACGAGATTTCCCGAGGATAAGCAAATTTAAATTTCTCTACCGTAATATTGGCTTTTGACTTGGTCTGTATAAGGGCCTTGACATCATCAGATGTAGTGTCAGGGGCAAGCTGCGAAACAAAGATTTGTTTCCGTGGTGATCTAACTAAACAAATAATCTCACTAATTTGGCTTCCGTGCACTGCGGAAATGTGCACCGCAGTCAGTAATTCAATTCAAAGGTTCCAAATTTGGCGGCGAAGCTATTACATGTTGGTACTAACAAATATCAACCGAGCGCCACATTTATGGAAAATCGCTCATCAATAGATAATGTGAATGCAGCTGGGCGGATTTACTACTTAATATCAATATCATTATTATGTAGTAGATCGGTCCAGCAACATTATGTAGCTTTTTAGATAATAGAATGTGATTAACTAAAAAGCTACATAAATAATTAATAAAGTTAAATGATTCATAATAATTTAACCGTGGTTTCACAAAAATATATGAATCCAGCAGCAACGCCATCAAGCGAAGATCGAGAGCAAAGCATAAACAAAAGATTGAGAGACATGAGCAATATGGCGATTTCCGTCGTACTTATAAGTTTTAAAAACGAGAGAGCGATTCAAGGAGAGATAAGGGTCTTACACTCATTTAAAAGTTACGGAAATTCACTGGCGATAAAAAGACAAAACGAATCACTGTGCGACGCAATACAGGTGGGAAACTTATGTTTGGAATTTTATAATGTTTTGCAACTGGCTCCAAAATTCAGCAAAAATTATTTAAATGAATGCTGACCGATTTGAAAAAGTCTCCGTCACCACAGGCGGGAAATGAGGGTGAAGGTGTGTAACCTTATGTTTTTTCTTAGATTAACCTTAAAGTTATTTTCCTATAAAAATAATTGGGGTATGTGGCTCAAACCGGAAAAATTGTGAAACGCTTTTTTATGAGGGATCGCAAATAAGACTTTAATGAGTTTAAAAAATTCAAACCTGAAAAAAAATACCTAGAGATATGGGAAAATGTTAAAAATACTATTTTTGTATCGGGTATCCTGGAAACAGGATAAACTTTTTTTCCCAATTTTTATAAAAAAATCATTGAAAAACTCTTATTTTCAATTTTTATTATAAAAATCAACCCCAAGGTCGGAAAATCGGTGGTAAACTCTGGCACTCGACTTTTTTGATTATCGTCCGATTGGCTTCAAACGCATTTTCAAAGCTCTACACATTAAATAATTCAACATGTGTATCACTGATTGTGGGAAATTCAGCCCCATGGTCGGAAAATCGGTGGAAAATTCCGGCATTCGACATTTTTAATTTTCATGCGATTGGCTTCAAACACATTTTCAAGGTTCTACACAAACTCATAATAGGCTGCGGTGCTCAAAGATTTTGGAAAATCTACCCCCAACTTCGGAAAATTCGCGGAAAACTGTTGTATAAAACTTTCTTGATTATCGTCCGATTGGCTTCAAACTCATTTTCAAAGCTCTACACATTCAATAATTCGAAACCTGTATCACCGATTTTGGGAAATTCATCCCCATTAGAGACGAGGCTTTTTTCAGGAAGTCTACTACTGACTAAGCCATTGTGATTTGGATTGGGATTTTGTTCTATTATGTTAGAATCTAATCCTGGTTCGGACGTGTCAGCTAATTTAGTTTGTAATTCTATGCCTTCTTTTTCTTCTGTTATAGAATCTAATAAAAATGTTTTTTTGATATTAATTTAATTAAAATCGAATATCTTAAATAAAAGACATAATCCGCTCGTAAGCATTATAATTACAAATGATCAGCTTCTCCCAGGTAGGGCATCAATGAATATACGTTTAAGCCTTCTACGCGATCTGCCACAGCTTTTGCTTACGGATGGTTTTGGCATGACATCTTAATAGCAGGGCTTATGGAAATTATATTAATAATTTCCATAACTGAGGGAATATTTAAGTCTCTCCCGATAAATGAACTCCTTACAAGAGGAGGGTTTCCGACCAATGACCTCATAATATAATTTAGCTTTGCTTGTAATGACATAATGTGTGTATTAGTAGCAATTCCCCATATGGCCACTCCATATGTCCAGATGAGCATAATCAACACCTTGAAAACCAGTACCTTGGAGCACAAGGGTAGCTTGGATGATACCTTCAACAGCCATTGAAGTTTCTTAAATCGTGAATGGAGAGAGTGTCTAAGCACTCTGGTATGAAATTTGAACGTGAGTGACTTATCTAGTGTAAGTCCGAAGTATTTATATTTAATTACAATTGGGATGGGGGCCCCGTTCAGAAAGACTGGTGGACTCCTTCTTTTCTTTGTAAAGTTGACTTGAACCGACTTGCAAGGAGACAGCTTTATGTTCCAAGACTTGGTCCAGGCCAAGGATGACTTTATGTATCTCTGCGCGAGCATACAGCAACCCATGTGTGAGGAAGATTTGCACAAGAGCATCGTGTCATCAGCATCTCGTTACTTAAGAATGGCATGTCAGTAGTAAATATGTTAAACACCGTGGGGTTCAGCATACTGCCCTGTGGGACGCCCGCTCTGATGGGATGAAGGTTGCTTCTGGCGCCGTTTACATGAACTATGAACAGCAGAGATGCATGGAGAGAGCGAATAGTTTTTCGTCGAAAGCGTCAAGGATAAAATCTACAACTCTGTGGAGTTGTTCTTGCGTACCATGTGATTCCTGAATCCAAACTGGAAGTTAGGGATTGCATTCGAGTCCTCCAATTCGATCCGTATGCGCCTAAGCAGAAGACGTTCAAAAAATTTGGACAAGGTCGAGAGAAGACTTATAGGTCTGTACGAGTTTGGGTCCTCAATTGGCTTTCCGCTTTTGTGGATCATGATTAAGGCAGTCTTCCAAGCTGGTAGAAAATATGAATGTCTAATGATGGCATTAAAAAGATACATAAGCGAAAGGACCCCAGCAGGTGGAAATGCTTTAATGATTCTTCCATCTATGCCATCGATGCCTGGAGATTTCCTCGGTTTGATTAGCTTGATTTCAGATGAAATAGAACTGATTCATCAAACTCGGATGGAAGATTTAATATAATTGGAACTAATATTTGCAACTTGTGCCGGTACGCTACATACAAAATGCCTTCCTTAAGCCGTGTTATCACGTCTTTTACTTGTATTGATTGCAACGTACTATGTTAAATGTGTTCAGCAGTATTCTTATATGTTTAAGCTTTGTGTTATTTGATATAGGTTTGCTTTTGTTTAAGAACTTAAATGACTTGTTAAACTCGTATCGTAGCTCTGTAATGTTGGCAATTATTTTGTGGCTAATCCATTAATGCCGAAATACTACGAAATCTATTATTCTACCTAATTTGGGAACTCACCTGAATACCAGGTGTTGTTGTTAGTACTTTTGCGTTCGTCTGCAATGTACGGCGAACAGTTTAACTTGTAGGTATCTATATTCTAATGATGAGAGGCTAATTTGAGTCTTTAAGACTAATTGCTGAATCCTATTGCTGATGTTGGGGTCTCTATCGTATACATCAGCGATTGCTCTGATTATAGCCATAATATTTGTAAAGATAACCGAGAACAATCGTTTGAACATTACATAAAATTTTTATACTCTGCTCCCGAAGGGAAATAGAGTATTTTGGGTTTGCGAAATGTCCGCCTGTCCGGATGAACGCAATTTTTTTTCACACCCTTGAAGCTAGAGAAACCAAACTTGGTACACATGTTAGCGTATACCCTCAATTTTTGAAATGTCGAGATATCCCAAAAACACGTTTTTTACAGGGGTATATCTCCTACAGTATCATAGCTAGAGTCACCTAATTTGGCATACAGACTTATGTTAACCCCATGCACAAATCTGCATCAAAATATGTTTGACCTCACACCCCCTCCGCCGAAAATGAGCAAAATCTATTTCTCCCACACCACAAGTAAGCAAATTATACCGGACTGGGAACAGAGTATTCTGCTGTCGGATACGTCCGATTGCAACTTTCTTACTTATTATTTTTGGTGTTGTCTTGTTTGCATTTTGCAATTACAAACATTTAATATTTAATTTAATGGTTTTAATATTGTATTTGTTTTTTTGTATGTTGGATCTACTAACGTAGCGTGTTTTCAGAATTTTATCATTCTTTACATGCAAAGTCAGAATAAATTGAAGATCGCTGACTATAGACAAGATCAAGAGTAAGACCTACAGTGCATTTATGACACCTGTGTGATCCACTATCTTTACATTATTGACTATGATTATCCTGGGGATAATGTTTGTATTTTGAATTACAGCACATAAACTGAATTCGTTTTTATTTGCCGTACCTAGCACTTGAACTAGGTAGGCAGCGGAGATAGAGTCAACAAAAAGAATAACCGCGGGTGGGGTTCTGTCTGAGACTATTTTATTGAGCAAACTTATGGTATATTTTTATGAATAACATTGGTACAAAAAGTGCTTATTAATTATGTGTATGTATTGCTTAATTTAGGTCAGTGTAGTAAGCATTATACTGTATGCGATCATTCGCATGCAGTAAGCAATAAGTGCATGTGTGCAGCAAGCAACTTGGTGGTTGTTGTCTTGCTAGCCTAAATATTGTTAAAGTGTCAATTAGACAGTTTGTTTCTTTTTATGTATTTAATGTATGTATTCTTTATGTGTTATGTAAATATTAATGTTACATTAGGTCATGAGCGTTGTGGTTTATTTAGATATTACGGCAGGTCTTAACAGACTACATTGGCCGTATTATCTTTAGTCTGACTATCGTCAGAGCCGAACCAACCCATTTTCTAAAACATAACTTATATATTTTTGTTTTTGAAATTTTTCATTATATTAAATGTGTGCCTGCCTGAATTTTGTACAGCCTTCCGACATGTACTATTATTGGGCGAGTTCTCGCTCAATATTTGCTTAGTAGTAATTGTAATATATATAATTTTGGGCGCTCCTTGTAGCGCCGGTCCTCTTTTGCTCAACTTGTTGCGCTGGCGGTGCCGGTGCTGGTCCTCGCACTGGCTATTTTCCCACGGCGAACGTGCATGTATACCTGCTTTCCACTTCGTAGAGTGGGCCTCTGCAATCTGATGGGCAGATCTTTTTAAATTCCGGGATAGTTTTTTTTCTGGCTGAGAATTTTTTGTTATTCTGTTGTTTATACCATTTATCTGGTGATAGGTGCCGGATGATGTGTTTTTCCTATATTTTTATACCCTAGCAGAGGGTCCGTCTGTTTCTATGCGAACTAGTCTTTCAGTTTTAAAGCTATCGTAATGAAACTTGGCACAGACCCTTCTTTTTGCTGTAGACATTACATACGTCGGAACAGGCCGGATCGGACCACTATAACATATAGCTGCCATAGGAATGATCGGACGACAACTATGTTTTTGTATGAAAAACTTTATTGTTTATAAAGGTACCCTTACCAAACTTTCCCAAGCAGAGTCTCTAAAGAGTTTATAAAATCTGACCTAATTTGGTCAAAATCGGACCACTATATCACAATATCAAACTTTTTGTTTATACAAATATTTTATCCAAACTAAGTGAGAGTTTTATTATGCTTCAAATAGTTTCCTATAATCAGACAAAAATGAAGTTTTGTATATAAGTTAATTCCTGTTAGGGTATATAGCTTCGGCACTCCGAAGATAGCCGTTCTTACTTGTTTTTATTAATTGCACTAATTGTGCCTTGTGAAACACTCACTTTGTGGGTATGGAAACCGATTCCACACTGGCGGGTTTTCTGTGTTAATTAGAACACTACTGAGACGGTCAATTTCCGCCCTCAGCCGCCGTGCTTTTGTTTCTTCTTATGCACACTCATCCGCACTCTACTCACTCAGATGTATTTTTATTTTTGTTCCAGCTATCCCTCCTGCGTAGTTGTTATTGTCAATTGCTGTCAATGCTCTCAATTTCCTTCCTAGATTGCAATTGTTTAATTTTTTGCTGCCTTTGTTCTTGATTGACTGCGTTTTTGATAGTCACTGTGACTCCAGCTGCAGAAACTGCACAAAAGCCTATGTCACTGTCATGGCGTACACAATATATATATCGCTGACAAATGTTCGAGTTGACATCTCTTATGGTTTCTTATCATCTCATGGTTTCTTAAAGTTAAGTAAAACTAAAGCCGCGCAACTGCGCTGCCAGAAACGCCGGCAGCGGAGCAGCAGCATTATGTACTTATCTATGTACGCAGGGCTGAGAGAGAGGGTGTGTTATGTGCATTTATGTATTGTATTAACTGCACAGTCGTTTTGTGTTAGAACCGCTGACGCTGCATTTATTCCGTCTGTAGTATACTTGTGCGATCATGTTACATTTGCACTTCAAATATGCTTAAGACTGTTAATGTAAACACTGCGACAAAGTGTTACAGTGTGTTCTTGTTTAATGTATTTGGAATACACTGCGTACAGTGCATACTCTATAAGTGCTCATATCACATAATTTTTAAACCTCTACACATTAAATAATTTGACACGTGTATCGCCGTTTTTTTTTGCAATTTATCTACGCTGTCGGAAAATTGGTGGAAACTCTGGCATTCGACATTTTTAATTTACATTCGATTGGCCTCAAACTCATTTTCAAGGTTCTACATAAAGACATAACAAAGAGTTGGAAACTCTACCCAAAGTCGGAAAATTCGCGGAAAACTGTTGAATGACATGTTTTTGATTAATGTCCGATTGACTTCTATCTCATTTTCAAAACTCTACATTATTAAATAATTTGACACGTGGCATTCACGATTTTTTAATTTTCATGCGATTGACTTCAAACTCATTTTCAAAATTCTACACAACGGTGCTCAAAGATTTTGGAAAATCTACCCCCGTGTGCGTATATTGAGGAGATGTTTGTTACTCATCTACTAGTATCACCTTCTGCATCCTATTCTGCTACACACCATCACAATGATAAGTGCACTATACAGAAAATTACTAGTCAAACAAACAAGCTAAGGCTGTCGATCACTGACTAGATTTTAGGGCTTCTGAATGTTAATCTACCCTAATGTCTGTACCCTCCCTACATTAAGGGCTCGAAGTGAAGTTTGCGGCCACCCTTTCATTATAGTTCATTTAATGCCTATGTATTTCGTATAGGGCATTTTCAAATAAGAAAACTAAACAAAGAATCTTCACAATCGATAGTTCAATCGCCTATAGCTTAAACATATTTGCAATCTTTATCAATCAATACAAACATTGTAACTGGTCTTTATTTGCCAGTGTGTACTCACAAATCTTATTATTCCGTCAATGCGTACGTTGCGCCCATCGTTGGCAGGATGATAATATCTGTGGTTCAATTCAAACAAGCAAAAATGTCTAAAGAAAAATAAGGGTATACCGTACAAACTTAGCTTAATCTCTTATATCAGTCAGAAGATTTTACAAGTTAATTTATAAAATTACAAATTATTTATATTAAATGTTCATTTAAATTTACTTAAAATTATTCATTACTTTTCTTATAGCATCTGAAAGAGAGTTTACCGTACTATCATATTTTTTTTTTACTTTGATTCAATACAAAATTTAAGTAAGCAAATATCAAACTATAAATGATATTACATGGGCAGTTAAAGCGATGTGTGCATTAGAAAATTAAAGACAAACGTGAAATTTCGCAACTTGCGCGTAACTACATCTATAAATGCGCCGCGTGCATCCGATCTTGACCGTGAAAAGCGGTAGCCGAACGCAACAATGCTGCACAGGCGGTGCGTTGGACAGCAGGCGCGAGTTCGCTAGCGTAGGCATCGGTCGGAGTCGCACAGTGTGACGGCTATAAAACTCAAAAAATAATCGATATTTTTCTTCGAAATATAAAACTTAATATATAATTTTTATTTCTAACGAAAAAATATATTTATAAAATAAGTTTTATATTTAAGGAAAAAAATAAATCTGCAATATAAGATTTATTTCTTGAGCTATAAATAAAATCAGGAATTATTGCTTTAAATGTAATTTTAATGATGTTACTTAATATATTCCTTAAATTTTACACGTTACACCCCGGCGAAATATTTAGATGCACTTTGCATTATGTTGAATCTAACTACTTTCATCAACCGTAAGAAATACACAAAAATAGCATATCACAATTTTCCCTTTCGTGGGGGTAGAAAACTAAATAGTTGAGAAATGTGACTAATGTGTCTTATGTAGGGCTATGAAAATGTCTTTGAAGCCGATCTAACTAAACAAATAATCCCACTCATTTGTCCTTGACTTCCATTTCCCTCCCGTGGCGACGCGGAATAGATTTTCCAAAATCATTTGGCATTTGAAAACTAATTCAACGAATAATACTAAAAATCCAGACTAAAGCTTTCCAACTATTTTCCGCCCGATGTATTGCCCGCAAAGTACCGAAGTTTTTATGGTATGTTCCCAAAGGGAAGTGTAAAGGTCGCCCCCCACCCCCACCTCCTCCCCCACAATTTGGGGAAAGCCTGTATCTTCCACATTTTTAAAGCCATAGCAACCAAATTTGGCATACACACTAAGGTTGAGATTCCTAATAGATCTGCATCAAAAAAATTTTGACCCACCCACCCCCTCCCCCGCAAATGAGAAAAATCTATATCTCCCACACCTTTACAGGTAGAGTCACCAAATTTGGCATACATACTAATGTTGACCCCCTGGACAAATCTGCATCAAATGTTTGGACCCCCCACCCCCTCCCCCACAAAGGAGCATTATCTTTATCTCCCACACCTGTGCAGTTTTATTTCGCATCTCTTTCCGAACCCTCAAATAACCAAATTATATAGGACTGGGAACTTAGTATTCTGCAGTCGGGTGCGTCCGACTGCAACGTTCTTACTTGTTTTTCATTGAGGTTTTGCATTTTCTTCTATTAACCAATCGAATACCTTATCATAATCCACATTCCAGTTTCTGCAATTAATTAAGGTAGGTAAAATATACAATACCTCACCATGCGAGCTTATTTGAATTATCTTGATATTGCCATGCATTTATTGTGATTTTCGTAATTTCTCCTTTTGTGCTTTGCCTGCGTATTTCTTCTTTTTTGCTTTGCGTGCAAATCGAATACTCTCTCTATTGCTTTGTAAACGTTGTTTGTTTACTTCTGTACTTCTAATTTAACTCATTTTGAGTTCTTTTAATTTGCTCTTTTGCTGTTTACTAATATTTTCGAATAACCCAGTAGACATGTCGTGTTGCAGAAAGTCCTGCTCATTTAAGTCGGCGGCTGATTCTCCTCAGCTTCAATTTATTGATTGTTGGTTGTGTGAGAATATGATGCATGCTAAATGCGCGGGTCTTACTGGTCGTGAATGCGATAAAATCAACTCTGCTGCCATGAAGCGCACAGGCGGCCTGAAATGGTCTTGCCCGTCGTGCTATGGTATGCAGGCTGATTTCACCAAAATGTACAATTCTGTCCGCACTCAATTCCTTAAATTGAGTAATGTAGTTAAGTTATCCGGTGATTTTGACTCAAGCATTGAGTTGCTAAGTCAATTCCGCCGGATAGATAATCAATTCTTATCTGTCCCCTCACTACTACCCTCTTCATCTACTTTACCTTCACCTAATATAAGTTCTACTCCCCCTATACTTGATGTTTCTCCATTACTTTCTCTTTCGCCTTCTCCAAGTAATTTTATTAATATTTCTCCATCCCCATCACCCGTGGCTGCACCCGCTGCTCCTTTAATCGATACTTTACCGACTATTGCAGCTGCGGTTAAGGCCTCTAGTCGTAAAAGTAAACCCTCTCGTACCCTTGCTCTTTCTCCAACTATTAGAAATGTAGAACCATCGAATTCTCCTTTACTTCCTACGCTTTCTGTTGTAACGCCCCGTAGACAAGTATTTGTGTCTAGACTTTCTTCTGACACATCTTGTGAATCTGTAGCTTCCTACCAGTAGAACTTCTGCTTATATATTAGTAACTAAATTCAACTTTTCCGCGCCTCGCGAAATTTCTTCTTTTAAAATTAGTGTACCCGATGATGCTTTTTCAATTCAAATTTCTGGCCTCCTCACATGATTGTTCATGAGTTTAAGCCAAAAAAGCTAATGCAACCACCTCCTGTAACCCTATCTCTTCCTAATACTTCCCAAAATATTTCTATTAACACTCCAAAAAACTAAACTTTTTGTCCGATTGTGTTACTATTTAATACCAGAATGTTAGGGGCCTCCTTTCTAAACTCCAACACCTGTATTTGAGTAGTACTGCTTTTGAATCTGACATTATCGCTTTTTCTGAGACTTGGTTAAACTCTACCATTTCTGACTGCGAAATATTGTCAAATAAATTTATAACTTTCAGGCATGACCGACCGACTAGACGAGGTGGTGGCGTTCTAATTGCCGTCAATACCACATTTCAGTCGGAATTGTTATCCCTAAATTGTTCTGCGGATGTTGAAATAGTTGCTGTAAAAGTTACCCTTCCATCATCTGTTCTCTATATTACCTGCTCATATATTCCTCCTGCTTCTGATTTACAAGTTTATATGCAACATATAGGCCTTATTAACGAAGTATTTTCCCAAGCGCGTGACATTGACTCAATTGTTGTGCTGGGTGATTTCAACTTGCCTGCCATAGCATGATCTTTTGTCAACTGCACAAATTATCTTACTCCCTCCTCTCAGCATGACTTCTTAGACTGCCTACTAGACTTTCCTCTTTACCAAATTAACTCTATCACTAATAACTTAAATAGAATATTAGATCTTGTTTTTACTAACGACTATCTAAATGCTTCCATCTCCAGGTCAACTGCCTTATCTTTGCCTGAAGATTTATATCATCCTACATTAGAAATTTCCCTTTATTTTTCTAACCCTTTTAGCTCACCTTCCATTTCCTCTGAGCCATATCGTTGCTTTCGCAAAGGTAATTTTACCTTGCTTAATCAACTGATCTCTGCAACTGATTGGTCCTCGGTTGACAACGCAGTTGACATTGATTGCGCTCTTAACTCATTCTATGTAACACTTAACTCTCTATTAGACATATGTATTCCTAACTCTTCTCGCAAATCTAGTTGTGCTAAGCCCCCTTGGTTTACGCCCAGACTCTCCAACTTAAAAATATTAAATCTAAATATTTTAAAAAATTTAAGATGTCTGGTTCTTGTCTCGACCTATCTAAATATTCTATCGCTAAATCTAACTTCTCTCTTCTTAACTCACAATGTTACACGGAATATATCGCCCGATGCAAAAGTCAATTTGCATACAATCCTAAACTTTTCTCTTCTTTTGTTAACTCTAAACGTAAATCTTCACGTCTTCCTTCTTCTTTCTTTTTTGGCACTGAAAAAGCATGCAGTGACTCAACTGCTGTGAATTTATTTGCCAAATTTTTTCAATCCACCTATTCATCTATTCCTCTTTCTAACACATCCTATCCCTACAGTATTTCTTCTTCTAATAATATTTTTGCTCCCACTATTTCCGCATTATCCCTTCTATCTGCTATTAAGTCCGTAAAACATTCTTACTCTCCTGGGCCTGATCATACTCCAAGTTGTGTGTTAACGGAAACTCTTCCCTTACTTAAACTTTTTAATCTTTCCCTAACTACTGGAGTCTTTCCATCTCTTTGGAAAGACTCATATATCATACCGCTTCATAAAAAAGGTGGTAAGTCTGATATTTCTAATTATAGAGGTATTGCAAAGTTGTCTGCTATCCCAAAATTATTTGAGAAAATTATTACAGAAACTTTGCAGCATCTCTGTAAATCTATAATTTCTTCATCCCAACATGGATTTATAAAGAGTCGGTCTACTACGACCAATTTATTAGAGTTTTCATATATTATAAATGTTGCATTCCAAAAGAAAATGCAAACTGATGTCATTTACACTGATTTCAGTAAAGCATTTGACTCTGTAAACCATGATCTTTTGATTTATAAACTTAATTGTATTGACTTTCCTATCTCTTTTCTGTCTTGTATCTCTTCTTATTTAAAAAATAGAACCCAAAAGTACTACTTAGATCTTCAATTTCTAAACCTGTTTTCGTAACTTCTGGTGTACCCCAAGGAAGTCACCTTGGTCCTTTATTCTTCACACTTTTTATTAATGATCTTCCATCTATTTTATTACACTCTCATATACTCATGTATGCAGATGATGTAAAACGTATTCTATCATTTAATAAGCCTCTCCAAACCAGACTACTTCAACGTGACTTAAACTATGCAACTGTGGTGTTTGGCTAATCATCTTCCTCTTAATTATTGTAAATGCATGTTTATGTACATTCAGTCGATCCAAGCCCTATCTCGGTAACTATTCTATTGATAACTTTCCCTTAAAATGTATTACCTCTGTTAAGGACTTAGGTGTCACTTTCGATTCTAAACTTAACTTCAACTTGCATATTTCCTCAATTGTTAATATTGCCAAGGGTGTACTTGGATTCATCAAGCGTTGGTCGAAGGAATTTAATGATCTTTTCACCACAAAACTGCTCTATGTGTCGCTCGTACGCCCTATTCTGGAATACTGCTCATGTATATGGTCTCCTCAATACAAAAATAGTGAGATCCGTATTGAGTCAGTCCAGAAGCAATTTCTATTATTTGCCCTACGTAGTTTAAATTGGGATCCTAATCTTCGTCTGCCATCTTATCCCAGTAGACTCTTACTTTTAAATCTTCCGACATTAGCTAACCGTAGAATAACTCTTGGTGTGGTTTTTATACATAAGTTGATTAGTGGCGACATAGATTCTCCCTTTCTTTTAAGTCGTCTTAATTTCTCTGTCCCTTGTAGACCTACTAGAAATTTTATTCCCTTATCTCTTCCTACATGCACTACTGATTTCGCTTTACACAATCCTTTTCGTGTACTATGCACACAGTACAATTCTGTTTTTCATGTTTTCTCCTCGGAACTCTCTTGCTCTTTTGAATCACCTACGGGTAATCTCTGGCCAATCCCAGCTGTGAGCAGGGGCGCAGCTTGCCAGTGTGGCAAATAATCTTCCCCCGTCGGGTCGGAGATTGCCCATTCTATGTCCCCCTTTATTTCCTATTTTCTACTCTATAACTCTTTTATTCTTTCCCATCCCTACCAGTTCCTAGATTAATTCCTAGATTTAAATTATTCTTAAATTCTATAAGCTTTTTTTCATAACTAACTCTTCACTATCTTGATATAGGCTCTAATAACGCCACCGGCAATTCTTTGCTGTGAATAGGGGCATAGCTAGCCGGACTGGCAAATAAACTTCCCCCAACGTGCTGGTGTCGTTATTAGATTTCAATTGTAATTTCGCGTAGGCTTTTAAAATGTTTTCCTTATATCTATGTATTATATTATATTTTTTGATTCGAGGCAGCACTGTTTTGCCTTCGTAAATAAATAAATAAAAAAATATCCTGCTTTAAATCATGCTTGGTTCCAAGCAAAGCTCCTCCACTTGCGCGCCCTCTTTTTGTGTTGATTTTCGCAAGTATCCATTGTATATTATAATTTCTGAAATACAGATAAATCTGCTACTTAATGCTACTTAATTTATGAGATCGAAAAATGTCTTTTGCATTAATTTTGATTTTAGACCCGCATACGATAATGCTAAGAGTTTTATTTTCAAATTATCATTCGGTGGATTTGATTTATTTATACATTGAATGAACTTATTTATATTATTTTTACTGCTACGGCTACTTCTTTCAATTCTCATTTGTGGTGACCATTTTTGGCTCTTTAGCCTTATTAAGAAGAAATTCGTATGTGAAAGACGACAGACTTGTACTGTTTCCATACAGTTCATTAAGGACAGGATCAGCAGCTTGGCCTTTATACATAAGAATCTTCTTGTCGTTCAAGTACATCCAGTTGCCTCCTAAAATTGCAGACCCCTCACTATTCTTCGATGGTAACGATGGCAATTTGAAAAATAACGGCTAAATTTCAGTTTCAGCTCTTGGTGTTTTAGCACACTATTTTTGCATGATTTTAGCAACCCTATGAAAGCCAGCTGTGTGACTGTCTGAGCCAGCTGTTTGTTGCTGTTTTACATACACGCTTGAAGTTAAATTAAGCTTGCTTTCCCGCGATTTCCACTTTCACTCACCCTCGCCAACGCACAGTGGCGCCTTTTGCCGAGGCACGTGGCAATAATCATAAAGGTCATGGTGAGCAAATGTAAAACGGCAAATGCAGTTTAATAGACAATTGCTTATTGTTTGGTTTTGTGGGAAAAATTTTTCACCTTTGCGAAGGTATTATAACCAAACGGTTCACTCGATTCTTAATGTCTTTATTTGAAATGAAAGATACGACGATTCTAAAGCGAAAAGTATATTAATATTGTAATTTTTGAACATTATTGTGTTTTTAATAAGTAAATTACTCGACCGCTATTCTTAACATAGTTTTGCAACTTCATATAAACTTTTAACCTAAAGTTCAGCAGAGTTCCGCATGGTGAATATAAAAGGAAGATTCTGTGAACATTTCTTAAGCTATTCTAAGAATAAAAATCTGCCCCGAGCTGCCACCCCGGTTTTAATCAATGAAACAATGACAAAAAAAAAACGCAAAAATGAGACGCGTCGGGCTCAATTTTGCGCTAAATGTGGAGTGGCTGCTTGGTCGTGATCGGCAAGAAGCATGCAGGTCAGAACCCTTTTTAATGCCAAATTTTACTTTTCACTTTGAGATCTTTTGATATCTTTTGAACCAAATAAGATATTGCAAAAATTTAAAAAGCGTTTTAT
The DNA here is from genome assembly GCA_035043065.1 of Hirtodrosophila confusa. NCBI lineage: Eukaryota > Metazoa > Arthropoda > Insecta > Diptera > Drosophilidae > Hirtodrosophila > Hirtodrosophila confusa. Next base: position 1,619,884 of record JAWNNI010000177.1, on the reverse strand, counting down.
TGTGAATTTCCGTAGCTTTTAAATAAGTGAAAGATCTTTAAAATCGGAACAGAAATTATTTATGAAAAATATCATGTTTCCAATGCAGTAAATTTCCTGTAAATTCCTATCAAAAAAAACTTTAACTTGACCAAATCTTCAGAAGAATTCTTCCGTTAGATTTTAAAGATCTTACACTTATTTCAAAGCTACGGAAATTCCCTGTTTGTTTCGTTCAGAAAATATGATTTTTGCAAAGTAAAATTACAAAAGTCGCCACTGTGCAACGTTGAGTAATTTTTTTCAAATTCAAAATTTCTCGAGAAATTAGTTGTGAAAATATGCGTGGTGACCTTTAACGCAGTGGGGGGATGCCAGCTCAAATGGACAGGTGAGGTGTATGCCCAGATGATGCACTTTCGCTAAAGGTGTTTTAGTTGCAGATGCCAGCAGAAAGAAACAAAAGCTTGGAGCTCCAAAAAACATTATTATTAAATTTAAAATTAAATGTTGTTAGGAGACGCAAACAAGCCGCTGTTTTTACTCCCTGTACCCATAAAATATGTAAAAAGGGTATTGGATTTGTGCAAAAGTATGTAACAGGCAGAAGGAGACATCTCCGACCTTATAAAGTGTATATATTCTTGATCAGTATCCAAAGAGATTTCGATTTCGCCATATCCGTCTGTCTGTCCGTCTGTCCGTCTGTCTGTCCGTATGTATGAACGCAAGGATCTCAGCAACTAGAAGAGCTAGAGACACCAAATTTGGAATGTAGGTTCGTGTATAGCGGGAGCAGGTCAAGTTTATTTTAGATTTGAGATATCTCCACCATTCCCCCGCAATTCGATAAAAACCGTTTTACAGGAACAATTTTAAAGTTATAGCTTTGGGATTTGGCATGTGCAATACTTTAGTCACTCCTAATCTACTCCAAATTACAAGTCGATCGAATAATAAAAACGGAAGTTATTGACGAATGAAGATGCAGTGCTTAAAGGGGGGGGAAGAAGAAGCACAGCCACAACTTAAAGTGCCTCGGTTGCGCTGCGCTTGAGCTGTGCTCGTGTGAGTGCGTCTTTTGTGTGTGTGTGTGTGTGTATGTGTCAGTGTACGTAGATGTGATTGGAAATTTTTGACCTGGATACAGGGAGTTTAGTAGTCGGGTATACTCGACTATAGCATTCTTACTTGTTAATATTGCAAAAATCTTCACGAAGACGAGTTAGATTGACTCTGCGGCATTGAAAGCTAATCTTTAATTCTTTTCATTTTCAGATATTATAAACAAAGTACGCTCCATATGCCCAGGATTACTTCATCTTTTTGATGTTCTAGAAAAGGATGAATATAATCAGGAAATCAATTTTGTAGTGAAAGATATTAGCATTAAATTATGTGAATTAAATGAGCTAGTTCAAGGAGTTCTAAACAACTTTGAAAACAGCATTGATTTGGACAAGCTGATTGAAATAGAGCTTAAAGAGATGGAAAATGCTATTGAGGAAGCGTCGTCCAAAATCATTGACTTACTTTCAAGATCCCGTGAGAAAGATAACAAAATAAAGCTGGAAGTCAATGAAAAAATTTTAGAAGCATGCACAACCTTAATGGAGTGCATTAAAATATTAATTTTAAAATCACGATTGCTTCAATTAGAAATTGTTGCATCTCAAAAAGGTAAGACATTCTACATACTTGCTAAAGGCTTAATAATTATTTGTTGCGTTATTATATACTGTTTAAAGTTTTTCTTTTAAATGTATTTATTGTGATTTCGCAATGTCCGTCTGTCTGTCCATATGAACACCATTTCCACATCCTTAAAGCTAGAGCAGCAAAAGTAAGTACACATGTTAGTAGCTTTATGTTATGTTATTTATTTATTTAATTAATGATAACTTCTAGTTAAAACTATGAGTTAACATTGAAATTTTGCCATGGCTGCCAGGGCCTTCAGCAGGAGTTACATTATAATGGTTATTACTTACATTATTATGGGGAATGTATAAAGTATATGTGTATATATGTATTAACGAAGTGTTGTTTACATTATTTACAAGATTAGTATGGATGTACGATAGTGAAAAATGTGTGTATGAGCGCTTGTGATGTGTGTAATTGGATATTGTGCTATATTTTATGAATCAAGTTGGTGTTGTTTAGGAAATGAAAGAGAATTTTTATGTTTTTATTGGTGGGGTTTGTAATTAGGGATAAAGGATCTATGTTTTGGAATAGGGATGTTCTGTGGGATGTAAAGGAAGGACATGTGATTAGGATATGCCGTATGTTTATGGGGGATTGGTTGCAAAATGTGCATGTGTTGTTAAGGTTTTTGTCTATATAATGCATGTTGGTAATGTTTGTGTGACCAAGGCGTATTCTGGTGAGTTTTATTTGTTGAAGTCTGGTGAGATTTGTGTTTTTGAGGGAGTAGTTTGGGGAGGTGTTAGTGTTGATAAATTTGTACCAGTTGGATGTTAGGTTAAGTAATGTGAGTTGGTTTTGAGAGAGAAGTTTTTTTTGGAATTGAATTATATCGTTTGCGTTAAAGTTTGGGGTATAAATAAGTGGGAGTGTTGTTGCTTCTTTGGCTATTGAGTCGGCTTTTTCATTGCCGGCGATGCCGATATGGCTGGGTATCCAAACTATTTTTAAATTTGGATAATTGTTGCTTATAATATGTCTGATTTTTATAGCGTAGAAAGAATAATTATTTATGTTAATGATTGATTTTATGGCTGAAAGCGAGTCAGAGCAAATGGCATATTTTCCTTTTTTGTTTTCGTATATTTTCAGCGCCTCATATATAGCGATTATCTCGCTCGAGAATACTGATGAGTAAGGTGGAAGGAGGCCTATTTTTAATGTTTCTGTTTCTGTGGTTATGCTGTATCCGGTGATATCGTTAGATTTGGAACCGTCAGTGTATAATAGCTTAAAATTGTTAAGTGAGTCTTTAATGGAGCTAAATAATTGTCTGAAGATTGTATTGGAGTTGGAGGTTTTGTTGTGAGATGATAGCGAAATATCTATTGCTTTGTGGACGGCTTGTATGTTGTATTTGTGGCTGTGGGTAGGTTTAGTTGGGTGACATGGGAGATTGAAGTATGTACAGGATTGGATAATCCTGTCTATTGTGGAAGGATATCTAATTTTTCTTTTGCGGCTTTTGATAAGATTTTTGAGAGGGGTGTCGTTCGATTGGATAAGAGTTTTGAATAGTTTGGAAGTTAAGTAGTCACGTCGGTTTTCTAATGTGACTAATGACTAATGACTCGATTAGCATGTGTGTAATAGGAGTGGTTCGAAAGGCTCCAAGAGCAGTTCTTACGGCTGCATTTTGAATCGTTTTTAATTTATTTAATTGAGATTTTGGAGCGTGGCCGTATATTGGCAGACAGTAGTCTATTTTGGAGATTAGGATAGATTTCAGTATTTGTATTAGGATTGAGGTATTGCAATTGTATTTTAGGGATGAGAGGTGTTTAATAATGTTAAGGGGCTTAGAGAGATCAGATGTGAGATTGGAGATGTGGGAGTCCCATTTGTATTTATTATTTAGTGTAAGTCCTAGTATTTTTAGGGTGTTGGTGGAGGGTATGTTTGTAGTGCCTGAGAGAATGCTGCAGTTGCAGTTATGCTTTCGGAAAATATGTAGGTGTTGACATTTGTCAGTAGAGAGGGATGCACCTGAATGTATCCCCATTCAGCAATTTGTTGGAACAATTGTTGTATGTTGAATGAGAGGTTCTTCTGTTTCTTTAGATCTATTAGGAGATGGAAGTCATCGGCGTAGGCGCAGAATTTTATATGGTTTTGGATGGAAATGAATTTTGTAAGGGCGTTGTATGAAATTAAGAATAGGATAGGTGAGATAGGTGAGCCTTGTGGAATGCCGTTGTTAAGGGGAAAGGTTTTGGATAGGGATTTACCTATTTTAACCATAATTTTCCTATTGGTCATGAAGTGTGTAATGTATGCAAGGATTTTGGGACCTATTTTCCATTCTGCTAATTGTTGGGTGAGTGAGTGAATACCTATTTTGTCAAATGCGTTTGCAAAATCTAAAGATATTATTGAAAGGTGTCGTTTGGCTGAGATTATCTATAACCGATTTACCTCTCTTGAAGCCACTTTGGTTATTGTGAATGAGATTGTTATTTAGTACAAACCACCATATTCTTTTTGAAATGATCTTATCTAAGACTTTTGCAAGGCATGGGTTAAGTGAAATTGGTCTGTATGACTTAGCGTCTGTTTTGGGTTTATGTGCTTTTAAAATTGGTAGAACAAGGCTATGTTTATATGATTGGGGAATTTGAGTGTTGAGGATGTTGTTAAAGTGTTTGACGATTCTGAGTTTGAATGAGGTAGGGGTGTTCTGAATCATGGAGTAGGATATACGGTCATAACCTTGAGTGGAACCTTTGAGTGAATTCAGAGCTGAATTGAACTCAAAGTATGTAATGTTTTGTTCTATTTCCAGAGATGATTGACAAGGGGTATAGTTGGCTCGGTTTGAGAGAGCAGTGTGCTTGTTGGTACGGAATATGTGTGAGAAATTGTTGTCGTCTGCTTCATTAGACCATAGTCTTCCGAGGGTATTAGCTATTGTGTTTTGGTCTGTTGTTGTAGTGTTAGTAAAGGGGTTGTTTATGCAGTGTATGTTTTTGGAGGGGAATAGGCCGCATAGTCTTTTGATGTTTGACCATAGTATGGCTGAATCACAGTTGGGGTGGATATCAGAAGTAAATTGGAATATTGATTGTTGTTTAGCATCTCTAATTGCTTTTCTAAGCTTGGCGTTAGCTTTTTTAAACGCAATTAAATTTGTTGTGTTAATTTGTCTTTTTAGTTGCGTCCATTTCTGGTTTTTCACTTTTTTTAGAGTTGTAGTTTTGTAGAGTTGTGGTATGGCGAATGTAGTGTTTTGTGGGATTGATAAGTGGGCGCTTTGTATTAATGTTTTTTTAAGATTGCTGCTTCTCTGTTTGGATTATTGCTAGGGAGAGTCAAAGAGCTGATGTTGTTAATAGATTTTCCAAAATGGTCCCAGTTAGCTGCTTTGAGTTTAAATGTCGGTTTGGCAATATGTTTTTTTAGATTTGGAGTTGGGAAAAGAGTGAGTTTAATTGGGAAATGGTCACTACCATAGAGGTCATCGATACATTCCCAATTGATTTCTGGAGCTAAGGTGGCTGAGGCGAAGGAAAGGTCAATGTGTGTGAAAGTGTTGTGTGTTGAAAAGTGTGTTGGCGTTTTATCATTGAGGAGTGTGTAGTCAGTTTGGTCTATGTATTTCGCTATTATCTTACCTCTCGAATTTGCTTTTGGTGAGCCCCAATATGGGTGCCAGCTATTAAAATCTCCTAGTACTAGTGTAGGAAGGTTATGTGGGTTAAGTACGCTTTCAAGGTTGGGACGAGAGAAGTTTATGTTAGGGGATATGTAGGCTGAAATAATATTAAATTTAATTTTGGATTCTGCGGTTATGCCTATGGCTTCAAAATCTGAATTTAGTTGTATTCTGTAGTGGTTGATGGATTGATGGATAAGAAAAGCAACTCCCCCAAATGAGTTTGAGTTTTTAAATTCGAGAAGGGAGAAGTTGTTTGGAATTGGTAGGGAGTGTGTATTAGTAAGGTGAGTTTCTTGTAAGGCAATTATTTGAGGGTTGTGTTCTTTAATTAGAATTTGCAACTCACTGTAATTGTTTTGGTAGCCTTTAATGTTCCATTGGATTATATTAATCATGGTAGTTCAGAATATTTTGAAAGTTGTGTTTGACTTTTGATATTGGACCAGTGAGTTGTACAAGTGTTATAAGTGGGGTGGTCTTCTTGGGACTGACTAAGTGGGACACATCGTGTCACTCCCAGTCAGCCCCAAGAAGACCAGTAATTAGAGTGTTTAAACGGCTTAATCTACTGGAGTTTCAGTATCGGAATCGGGAGGGGAACAGGATAAGTATTGGTTGTTTGATGTTTTTATGCTTTTTTTTTTGTTGATTTAGCAGCAGCTAATTTGCGCTTAGAGGTGTTTCTGGGTAGGACTTTGATTGTAGTTTTTTTTGGAGATGTGTGTTTGGGTGTGTTGAGGGATAGCTTATTATCTACTTGAGTGTTCGAAGGTATTGTGTCTTCGTATGATGTCAATTGCCGGTCTGCGGGAGTTGATTGCTGGGCTTGGTTATGGGTTGTTTGGTGGAATTGTTTAATGACTGAGGAGAATGATGAGCCTCCTGTGTTTTGGTTTCGGGATCTTAGGATGGATAGGGCCGTCTTGTTGTCGCATTTTTGTGATGTTTTTATAGCTTGAAGCTCTTGCTGCTCAATGAATATTGGGCATTTTTTGTCTGTTGATGCGTGTTGGTTTGATGTGATTTTGTGTGTGGTGCAATTGATGCATCGTTTAGGTTTATTGCATTTTTCTTGGATATCTTGGTTTATATGGGATTCGTCGCCGCAGTTGTAGCAGTGTTGAATGTTGTTGCAGTATTTCAATGAGTGTCCATAACGGAAGCACTTATTGCATCTCATGGGTAACGGAATATATGGGCGTATTGGTGTGCGTTCATATCCAATGCGTAGGTGATCAGGTAAATTGAGTAGGTTGAAGGTCATTATAATGAGTCCGGTCTCTTTTAGGGTATCATTTTCTTTTTTCAATATTTTCCTTATTTCGGTAACATTTTTGGAGGCCAGTTCATTTAAAATTTCGTTGTCGGCTAAGCCCCTCAAGTCATTGGAGTATAACTCCTTTTGTGTAGTTGAGGGAAGGGTGTAGGTTTACTTTGATGTTGACGTCGGGTGATAGTGAAGAAAGTCGTATTAATTTGGTCGCTTGTATGTTGTTTTTCGTTTTTACTAGAAGAGTGCCGTTTTTCGTTTTATTGCATTGCTCGACTTCACCACCACAGGTGTAGTCGATTTGTTTTTTGTTTAGGAAAGGTGAGATGTTAGTTAAATTTTGGTTTTCGTCGGTTCTTGTGATGGTTAAGAATTTTGGTCCTGGTATTTGAAGAAGTATTGATTCATTGGAGCTTGACGGGTAGGCGGTGGGAGCCCTTGAAGGGTCGGGGGTTTCCCCAACATTTCGGCTCTGCTGGTTGTTGTTGTTTTTTATTTTTGACGTGTGATTTTATGGATATTGATAAATAGTTCAAAGTGAAGTTTTGCGCGCAGACGATGTCGTGCGCAGGTAGTATCGAGGTGTATCGATATTTTAGTTCAATTGTTCAATTGATGCTGTTTTAAAACACTATGTTTTGGATTGTTAGTGGAGCACCCCAGCGCATATGCGCTGAAGGGTTTGTTTTGGTACACTTCACTTCACTTTTGAATGTTTTAGATGACTATTGAGCACTCGCGATGAGAATGGCTGTTTTGAGCCACTATATTGTGGACTAGTCTGTATATTTGTTGATTATAACAAAAATTTTCACAATTTTTCACAAGCTACAAAATTAACACGTCTGCACTTGACAAGCAGGGTTGCTATGTTATGTAGCTTTAATTTATAACATGTCAAGGTTGCCCCACCCTCTCCCCCGCAATTCGGTGGAAACTTATATCTTCCTGATTTTTATAGGTATAGTGACCAAATTTGACATGCAGACAGATGTGCTCGAAAAATGTTGCAAATTATTAATTGCTGTATGTGTGGGAACACGAAGCATATTTAATGTGCATGAACATATGGGCGAGAGTACGTCATTAATTTATCGCATTCACAACGGTCGTGTTTTTTCTTGCCGTTATAGTTTGTTTTTCCTCAAGATTTCAAGTGATAACTTTAGCTTGTTGTCTTCTTGTGACTTGTGTGATACATCGGTTGTATGGAATACATAACTGGACTTTAAATATTAATAATTATAACAACTTTTTTAAATTTGTACCCATAAAAAGGGGTACTAAATCTGTGCAAATGTATGTAACAGGCAGAAGGAGACATCTCCGACCAAGTAAAGTATATATATTATTGATCAGTATCAAAAGAGATTTCGAGTTGGCCATGTCCGTCTGTCTGTCCGTTTGGCCGTCTGTCCGTCTGTATGAACGCGTCGATCTCAGCAACTACAAGAGCTAGATACACCAAATTTGAAATTTAGGTTCCTGTATACCATACGCAGTTCAAGTTTGTTTCTAATTTAAGATATCTCCCCCGTTACCCCGCAATTCGGTAAAAACGTTTTATACCAACATCTTTAAAGATACGGCTTTGGGATTTGGCATGTATAATACTTTGGTCACTCTTAAACTACTGTCTAAATTTCCACTCGATCGGATAAGTTATTCGCGAAAGAAGATTCAGTGCTGCCGAGCAGGGAGAACAAGAAGCACATCCACCACTTGACGAAGATGTGATCTAAAGTTTTCGGGTCCAGAGAGCTTTGTAGTCGGGTATACATGACTAGAGCATTCTTACCTGTTAATAAATGGAAAGTAAATCTCTTTAACGAGCTGTTGTTTCATTTATTACCCTATGGTTAGTATCTGTGTGGTATTTTAGAATCTGAATTTCTTGTTCTGCGTCTGATTTCAGTTCAGTCAAAAATGACATGCAACGTTTTTACCATGTGCGAAATATGTTCTATACACTTCTTGGATTACTTTGAATATTTCGTCCGAAGTATAGATAGCACATGTTTTATTGGGTCTTAGGGTGTTTTTTTTAGTAGTTTGGTTATGTTTTCGAAGTTAAATTTGGGTTCTTTTATGGTTCGTCTGATTTTATTCTTGAATGGTGTTTCTGTCACTAGGGAAGGGGCTGCCCTTTTTCGAATACTAACTGAATGTTAAAGTCATTTAGTGGTTTCTCCGAAATATAAATGAAGTCGTTCATATTTTCGTTTGCTGAATGGATTGTGTCCCTGCATGTTCCCACGTCAGAGACACAATCATTCATGTTCAGTTAAATTCTGCTCGTCTACCATGTTCTGAGACCCTTTCTTGTATATAATGTCGAAGTCGTTCCTCAAAAGTTGAAATCTCCAGCGAACTATTTTGAAATTGGGTTCTTTGAAACTCATTAGCCATACTAATTTTGGCAAAATCCTTAATGAACTTCCTGTAATAACCTCGGAGTCCAAGAAAAGATTTTATTTGTTTTCGGGATTTTGGTATCGGAAAGTCTTTTATAGCTTCCAACTTCTTGGGGTTAGGTTTTATGCTGTGTTCAGTGCCAATATGACCTAAGAATTCTATTTCTTTCCTTAAGAATTTGGATTTTTCCGAATGTAATTTTAAGTTTGCTTGGGTTTATTTGGTGAAGATTTGATATAAATCATTTATGTGATCTTGTAAAGATCTTGAGAAAACAATGATATTGTCCAGGTATACTAGACAACATTTCCCTATTAGTTCGTTTAATACGTTGTTCATATGCCGTTTGGGTATTCGTAAGAATTCGTAGTGGCCTCCCAAAGTCTGAAGTCTGTTTTCGGGACGTCCTTGGGCTGCATCTCAATTTGATGGTACCCACTTGCGAGATCGAGAGCAGAAAAGTATTTTGCTTTTCCAATCTTGTCTAAGATCTCGTTCATATTGGGCACCGGGTATTTATCTTTAATTGTCTTCTCATTTAATTTTCTATAGTCCACCACCAGTCTCCATTTGGGTGTTTCCGATTCAGATTTTTTAGGAACTAACCAGACTGGTGAGCTCCAGGGGGATCGGCTATCGGTAATTATTTCCTGCTCTAACATTTTATTAATCTGTGTTTTAATCTTACCATATAAAGGGATGTTGTCCGTTGTGTCGATTCTGTGCTTTTGTCTATCAGAAAAAGTTAATGTATCTTTTTCGTCGTGAAACAAGAATGGAAATTTGCGACATAGGTTTTTTAATTCTATTTCTTTCTCCGTTTTAAGATGGTCCGTTTGTATTCTTAAGTGAAATTTTTTGTCATTCGTCATGTTTCATTTGGTGTGTCTAGGTATGTGCTAAAGTTAATTTCAAATATTAGCTGGTCATCGTATTTGTCTCCTTGTAAGGGTGTTTCTAGACAGAACGTATCGTCTTCGTTCGAAAAATTTACTATTCCCATTAGGGCAGAATAGTTCTCAGCTTTATATATGCCTTCTGGAATGGTCAGTTTATTTGTTAGTTTGGAGCCTTTGTACCAAAAAATTCCCTCTTTGACGTGTATTGGTAAGTATAGTACTATTCTGGTTGAACCTTCTACGTTATAAATTTGTGTGGCCGGATTTTCTTTCATGGTTAAGCTTAGATTTACTTCGAGGGTTCCCAATATTTTTTTATGTATGTTAATGTTGGCTTTGATATTCTTTAAAGTATCGATTCCAATTAACCCATCAAAATATTCATGGAATTTTAATAGAAAGAATGAAAAGGTGCCCTGGGTATTGAATTCCTCAAATGCTCGGAATTGGACCTTCCCATGTCAATCAAATGTTGTTAGTACTGTTTTTAGTTTAATCGGTTGTGAGAGTTTAATTCTCATATCTAGTGGTGCGAATTGGGGGTCTATAAAGAACTGGCAAGCTCCTGTGTCGATTAAAAATAACAGGTTTCTGCCAAAGGGTGAGTGTATTGAAATATATGGTAACGTTTATCCCTGTCTATCTTTGATACCTCTTAGGTACCTGTTTGCTTGGTGAGGCTGGTCGCCACTTCGCTTGTTACCACTTCCATTTTGGGAAAAGTTAGTGACTGCTGATTGTTTGAATTGGCGAGAGGCATTGTTTATACCACTACCATAGTTATTGGAACCGTCCGTTGTTATTATTAGGATTGTATCTATTGTTAGAGGTAGGTGCCTGGTTATATGGTCCTCTCCTCATTGTCCCTTGTCCTTGGTAATTTCCATTGTACGAGTCTCATTCCTGTATTGCATACTTAAATGCTTGTTTAAAGTCCGTGGGATGTAGTGCTTTTACAGCGTTCCTTAAGGGTCCGGTAAGTCCCTTGAGGAATGCGTTAAATTTTGCGTAAAATTTCCTTTTCTCCCCTGCAAACTGCATGGGAAGTTCTGAGTTGTCGGCCATACTATAAAGTGCTCTTCTTAACACTGTAATTATACTATGTTCCCGAAGGAAGAATAGTATATTGGCTTTGCGGAATGTCCGTCTGTCCGTCTGTCCGTATGAACGCATTTTTTTTTACCTTTATCTTTAAGCTAACTTTGTACACATGTTGGTGTGTACCCTCAATTTATGAAGTTTCGAGATCAAAAAAAATTTTAGACCCCCACGCAAATGCGAAAAATCTATATCTCCCACACCTGTACAGGTAGGGTCACCAATTTGGCATATATACTAATGTTGACCCCCTGGACAAATCTGCATCAAAAATTGTCTATATACACTAGCAGCAATGTTTTGAGTGAGTTTGGTAAGGATTAGTGATGTAAAAAATAGATTTTTTTTAAGGAAAACATCGATGTTTTTCATACTAAAACGATATTTTTACATCACTAGTAAGGATACCTTTATAAACATAAAAGTTTTTCATACAAAAACATAGTTGCCGACCGATCATTCCTATGACAGCTATATAACATTATAGTGGTCCGATCTGACCGGTTCCGACATATGTACTGCCTGCAGCTAAAAAAATTGTCTGTGCCAAGTTTCATTACGATAGCTTTAAAACTGAGAGACTAGTTCGCATCGAAACAAACGGACAGACGGACATCGCTATATCGACTCGGCTATTCATGCTTATTCAGAATATATATACTTTGTTGGTCGGAAACGTCTCCTTCAGTCCATTACACATTTCGAGACAAAATTATAATACCCTCTGCTAGGGTATAATAAGCACGGTCGCTCTGGGCTTCGCATAGCTTAATTGATAGAGTGGTGTCATCTATGCTTCCGTCTCTCCCGTTGGTATCAGCACAGGCTGCTCAACAGATGGATAGCCAATTAAGCCTTAGGATCAATTACCAAAATATCTTTGAATGCGAACCAAGTTGCAATTGGTTCGATTGGCAACTTCCGTTTGTGATTTTAATATCATAGTACTAGTTGAAACGTGGCTCAACTCTAATTTCTATGATGCTGAGTTTTCGACATCAATATCTGTCTATCGTAAAGAATGACGCTGTTAAAAATAGCGCTTTTGAACTGTATAAGGCGCATGTGGACAACATTACCAATCTCCAGCAAGGCCAGAAGGCACATCAATTGCTGATTGCATTTGCAGTCCCCCCGTACATACTTGCGTAGGTGAGGGACTATTTTGTTGGACGACTTCTGCGTTACACTACGTCCGGTGGAATCGCGACGCACCATATTTCAGCGGGAGTGCCATTGCCCTTGCTGTGGTACGTCATGTGGCACGTATGACGGCATCCTTCGGCTGACGCTGCCCAGCGGCACACACAGTCGGCTATGCCGACGACGTAGCTCTCGTGGTGGTAGCTAAGCACCTGAATGCAGCGGAGCATATCTGCAGTACCGCAATAAGAGTCGTCACTCAATGGCGTAGCTCTGTGGGCCTTGAGCTGACCGCCCAAAAACCGGAGGAGACCACTCGTATCCGCGACGGGGATGATACCGTCGTATCAAAAAGGGCCATCCGTTACCGTTACTGTGATGATTGACACACGGTTAAGTTTCCGCGAGCACCTGCAGTTCGTACAGGGAAAGGCAGCCAATTCGAGCCGAGGATTGTTCAGAATTATGCTCAACACGAGAGGTCCTAAACAAGACGGGAGGAGGCTGCTAACCAGCGTTGTCCGGTCGACGATCCTATATGCTGCGCCACTCTGGGCTAACGCTACAGGGGCATCAGGGGCATCCAGTCGACGCACCGTCTTTGTGCGCTGCAAATATGCAGTGGGTTTCAGACCATTTCTGACGACGCCGCACTGGAAATTGCGGGCATGCTGCCAATCGACCTTCTGGCTACTGAGGAGAAATCCGTCGCAGATGGCACTAGGGAGGGCCAGCCAAGAAGAAGGGCTCGTCTGGAGGCAAGAGAGGAGAGCATCTCGCGGTGGCAAGCACGATGAGATGCGTCACTTAAAGGACGCTGGATGCACCGCCTGATCCCCAACATTGAGCGGTGGATAAAGCGCAAGCATGGCTGTGGGAATTATTCCCTTACTCAGCTACTAAGTGGGCATGGTTGCCTCAGGCAGTACCTGCACAGGTTCGGCCATGACTCCTCGCCGTATTGCGCTTGGTGTTGTGATGAGACCGTTGAAGACGCCGGTCATATTCTCTTTCACTGTGGGCGGCTCGAAGTAGAGAGGCACCAGCTTTGCTCAGTAGTAGGTCTGACGCTCACTGAGAAGAACCTTACCGAGGAAATACTCGCAAGTCCAGAGGTCTGGACGGCAGTGTGCAACTTTTCTGCGCTTGCAATGCAAGAGCTACGCTGAGTGGAGTGGGAGAGAATTATAACTTTGTAGATGCTGCACGCGCCCCCGTGATGCAAAAATTGATGCCGTACCGCAGGGGCCAGACACTACAGAGAACTTTAATTTTATGTTATCTGTGTAATCTATAGTTTTTTGTATATTGTTTAATTTATGTAGATCTTTTATTTAGTCTGTTCGTATTTATATGTTTCGCGATCTTCGTTACCGCACGTTATGCGGCGCGCCCCTCGGTCGGTTGGGCGGGAGGTGGGTTTGCATTTTGCTTGGGTCCGCGCGTTAACAAGCCCGTGCTTGGTGTCGTTTGGGCCACTTGAATGTACTGCCCGTTTAGTACATCAACGTCCGAATAACAACACAAAACAATAGCTTCCAATACTTATTCTTGTAAATGTACATTTTTAACTAGTATAAGAAAATAAATGATTTAAAATAAAAAATTAAATAAAAAACAAGTAAGAACGTTGTAGTCGGACGCACCCGACTGCACAATACTATGTTCCTAGTCCTATATAATTTGGTTATTTGTGGGTTTGGAAAGATACGGGAAAGAAACAGTAGTCTGTATGCCAAATTTGCAAATTTGCCCGATCTCGACACTTCATAAATTGAGGGTATACACCAACATGTGTACCAAGTTTGGTTGCTCTAGCTTAAAGATAAAGGCAAAAAAATGGTGTTCATACGGACCTCTCTGATCATGCTTTTTATTACATCTTTTAACTCGGAGCTAGCTGCAGGGGCGTTAGTGCCTGATGGCCACGGAGGTTGGGAACCACTAGCTATGCCTAGTCCCGACATGGCTGCTACTAGTTTATCTGGCATATTTTTATGAAATGGTTTTTAAAACGGACAGAAATAGGTGCACGATTCGGACAATACTCGGTTATATATAGGTGAATAAATGCGGATTGATTTGTGAATTAATTGCGCGAATTTGAGAGTTTGAACAGCAAAGTGTTACTTAACGTATAGATTTTTCTTTTAGTTTTCTTACACTAATGGTTTCATTGATAGATTAGATAAGTATAATATTATTTCATTTTATCTTATTTCTCTTTTGAAAACCAGTAGATGGTTGTTCCTCTTACCCTGGAGGGTCCCTTTGGGAATCGCAGGATTGGAATAGGTTATACTGCGTATGCAGTGGAGTTTTTTTTATTTTTATTTTACTTTGTTTGATTCCATTAGTTTCTTTGATACTTAATTTCTGATTTCGGTTTGGTTTTGTTGAGTTTCACAATATTTATCTTAAACACTACGCTTACATTAATAGATTGATCATTGGTGATTCCCGCGACGGTGGCTCGGATGTTGTCCTTTTCCTTTAGTCCCACGATGGAGTACTGTTACTCAGGATCCTGTCAGCACACACTTTATTTCGCGGTACCCTACGGACAGACACCATAGGGTATAAGCAATCGTTTTTTATTTTGACCGTGGTAAAACAGTTCACAATGTCACAATCAATTGTTCTCGCGCCTTCACCTTTAATTTCGAAGGTACTTTCGGCGATTCGATTGTTCGACAATTGTCGCGTTCTCGTTTTGTGGCTGGTTATGCAGGCACTTTTCTTCGCGAACTGTAGCTACTTTGTAGGTACACTGATTTTCGACGCGTGAACTTTTAACTTTCTTTATTTTACCACGGTCCCTGCTCGGGCGCCAATTAGAAAATCTTAAAGTTAAAGAACGAAAAAATATATCCGTTTATTCTTGGTTACAAAATGGAACTTAAATTAAAGACGGAATTAACTTAGCTGCTGCCGCTGCTGCTGTCGCCGCTGACGTTGTCGCTGTCGCGTCTTGCGCTGCTACCGTTGTCGCTGTAGCTTTTGGGTGCATTGCCGCTCATGGTGTCAAATGCCCAAAAAAACGGTCCCACGGTGGCGATCATTACGCAAGATCCCAGGGTGGACATCGTAAACCGATGATTCGGCGCACGTGGCGGATGTGCTGTGGCGTGTTTTATTTTGGCCAAGTGCATTTGGCGAGCGTCTGCACTGGCCGTTTTGTACATGGCAATAATGAGAAACATTGTAGTTAACTCACATGTTGGTGTATACCCTCAGTTTATGAACTGTCGAGATTTTTAACCCCCCCCCCCCTCACCATCTCCCCCGCAAATAAGCAAAATCTATATATCCCACACCTGTACAGATAGAGTAATCTAATTTTACATACAGACTACTGTTCTCTTCGCGTCTATTTCCGAACCCACAAATAAGAAAATTATACCGGACTGGAACAGAGTATTCTGCTGTCGGATACGTCCGACTGCAACGTTCTTACTTGTTTGTATTGGTTTTATAAAATATTAGATCACTGTTCTCACTCGCACTTGTTTGATTTCATTTTTGGCTGTACTTCTTCCCCCCGCTCTACAGCACTGAATCTTCTTTCATGAATAGTTGCGTTTATTATCCTATCGATTAAAAATTTGAAAAGTAGATTAAGAGTGACCAATGTATTATGCATGCCAAGTCCCAATCTTGAAAATTGTTGGTATATAACGTTTTCATCGAATTGCAGGGGAACGGGGAGAGATATCTGAAATTGGAAACAAACTTGACCTGCGTATAATGGTATACAGGAACCTACATTCCAAATTTGGTGTCTCTAGCTCTTATAGTTGCTGAGATCGACGCGTTCATACGGACAGACGGACATGGCCAAATCGAAATCTCTTTTGATAATGATCAAGAATATATTCAAAAATTCCAATCGCATCTTCGTACACTTATACAAACACACATACATACACAAAGTCGCACACACATTTTATTGGCACAGGGCGTCAAAATAAGTACACATCAATTTTAACAAATTAATTAATTTATTTATTTGATATTTCCTAGTGCTACAAGCTGAAGCTTATAAGGGCACTAGTCACTATAATTATACAAAAATTTATAACAGAATCTTACACTTTAGTCTTTTGGATTTGACGTATTATTTAATTTTAAAGTTATCATTAATAGTTAAAATTATTATTATTATTAATTGTATGAATGGTTGTTGTTCTGTATGTGGCTTTTAATTTTTTCTTAAATTGCGTGTCGCCATAAATAGATTTTAAAGGATGGGGAAGTTAATTCCAGGTACGAATAGCATGTATAAGGAATTGTCTTTCAGAATTTAATGTCTTATGTCTCCTGCATACTAGATTGTTTGTCCTTGTGGACGCAGAAAATCTAATTTTTTCGTACAGGTATCTTTAGCATACAGGAAGATTTATGTTTTAAAAATCATCAAGTTGTTTATATTTAGGTCAGCTAATTTAAAGGCATAACATGAAACGTGGTCATATCGCTTGAGACCCAAGCTTAAGTTTAACAAGCATATCTTTTCCACCGCTAATCGTGCCTTTGGTGTCCTGGGTTTCATTAGGCGTTGGTCGAAGGAACTTAACGATCCCTACATTACCAAAACTCTTATACTTCTCTTGTGTGACTTATTCTTGAATATGGTTCTTGTATTTGGTGTCCCCAATACAAGGTTCATCAGGATAGATTAGAATCGGTACAAAAACAATTTCAGCTCTTTGCACTCCGGGGTCTTAACTGGAATACTAATACTCGCTTGCCTTCTTATCGTAGTAGATTTTTATTAATAAATTTGCCTTCTCTTTCTGATCGTAGAACCATAGTGGGTGTAATTTTCTTACACAAACTAATTAATGGGGAAATTAATTCTTCTGAATTAATCAGCCAAATTAGTTTTGCAGTTCCGATCAGATGTTCTAGAAAATTTCTTCCACTATCTCTTCAAACTTGCAGTTCTAATTATACAATTCATAACCCCTTTCGAATCTTATGCTCTATAACTATAACAATCTTTTCCATCTAATAAGTAATGCTACTTCAATTTCTACACTTAAAACTTACGTTATTTATGTAATCCTTAGGAACTTTTGTATAATGTTATTGTTGTATTTGCATGTCCGCGATCTTTCGCTGTCGTATGTTATGCGGCGTGCCCCTCGGTCGGTTGGGCGGGAGGTGGGTTGCATTTATGCTTGGGTCCGCGCGTTAACAAGCCCGTGCTTGGTGTCGTTGGGCCACTTGTATGTACTGTTCGTTAGTACATCAACGTCCAGATCAAAGAAGTTTCGCCCGCTATTTTGTTATAACAAACATTAATTTTTCGTTTGCTAGCCGCATCACAGTTTGCAAATACTTCAACGCCATATAAAAGTGTTGGTATTAAGCACGTCTTAGCAATTAATAATTTTATATTGATAGGCAAAAAGTTCTGTGTTAAAGACAATGTTCTTAGTAATCCATAAGTTCTCCCAACAGCCTTATTGATGTGATTTCTCCATGCAAGCGTTTTAGTAAAAGTGAAGCTTAAATTATTTGCATAATCAGTGTAAGATACTGGTATGCCATCTATCATAAGGCTTAGCAACGGTGTAGTGCAAAGGTTTTTCTTGTGGATGACTAGACATTTATCTTTGCGTGGATTTAGGCCAAGTCCATTATTATTTTCCCAAACGTTAATTTTTCCTAATTCTCTGTTAGAAATATTAACACTTTCATTAATTTCACACAAAGGACGACTTACATACATTTGGACATCATCAGCATACATTTGAAAAATTTTCGTGCTCGATCGGAGGAAAATCGTACCATCGCTGTAGCGATGGACGGCCTGGTGTTGACGGGCTCAGCACAGTGCATGGCCGACCAGGTGGCTCGTCACGTGGAAGCCGCATGCGACTCTAGCATGGCGATTGCAAACGCCTACAGAATGCATCACAAACCGGCTTTTTAGTGGAATGATAGCGTTGCGCAGGCGCGTAGCACCTTAAAGGCTATAGAAGGCTCCGTTTGGAAAGGTGGCGCAAAGCAGTACTGCCTCATTGCGACACTGCACGTTAAGAATGGGTTCAACACAGCCGATTGGGGATGCATTTTTGACGCTCTAACTGCATTTGGAGTCCCCCCGTACCTACTTGCGTTGTGAGGGACTATTTTGTTGGACGACATCTGCGTTACACTACGTCCGGTGGAATCGCGACGCACTAGATTTCAGCGGCAGTGCCATTGCCCTTGCTGTGGAACGTCATGTATGACGGCATCCTTCGGCTGACGCTGCCCAGCAGCACACACAGTCGCCTAAGCCAACGACGTAGCTCTCGTGGTGGTAGCTAAGCACCTGAATGCAGCGGAGCATATCTGCAGTGCCGCAATAAGAGTCGTCACTCAATGGCGTAGCTCTGTGGGCCTTGAGCTGGCCGCCAAAACGGAGGAGACCATCGTATCCGCGACGGGGATGATACCGTCGTATCAAAAAGGGCCATCCGTTACCGTTACTGTGATGATTGACACACGGTTAAGTTTCCGCGAGCACCTGCAGTTCGTACAGGGAAAGGCAGCAAACTCGAGCCGAGGATTGTTCAGAATTATGCTCAACACGAGAGGTCCTAAACAAGACGGGAGGAGGCTGCTAACCAGCGCTGTCCGGTCGACGATCCTATATGCTGCGCCACTCTGGGCTAACGCTACAGCAGCCCCGAGCTATATCAGGGGCATCCAGTCGACGCACCGTCTTTGTGCGCTGCAAATATGCAGTGCATTTCTGACGACGCCGCACTGGAAATTACGGGCATGCTGCCAATCGACCTAGCCACCGAGGAGAAATCCGTCGCAGATGGCACTAGGGAGGGCCAGCCAAGAAGAAGGGCTCGTCTGGAGGCAAGAGAGGAGAGCATCTCGCGGTGGCAAGCACGATGAGATGCGTCACTTAAAGGACGCTGGACGCACCGCCTGATCCCCAACATTGAGCGGTGGATAAAGCGCAAGCATGGCTGTGGGAATTATTCCCTTACTCAGCTACTAAGTGGGCATGGCTGCCTCAGGCAGTACCTGCACAGGTTCGGCCATGACTCCTCGCCGTATTGCGCTTGGTGTTGTGACGAGACCGTTGAAGACGCCGGTCATATTCTCTTTCACTGTGGGCGGTTCGAAGTAGAGAGGCACGCACCAGCTTTTCTTGGTAGTGAGTCTGACGCTCACTGAGCAGAACCTGACCAAGGAGATGCTAGCAAGTCCAGCACTCTTGACAGTAGATTAAGAGTGGCCAAAGTATTATACATGTTAAATCCCAAATCTATGTTGCTTGCAATTTTTCAAATTTCATGGAATTTATTTTTGGCGTGTGCAGATTGACAGGAAATCGTGCAGACGCTGACTTGGTCAGATTCGATGTTGGCTTTAGATTTGCATGGTTTATTGTAATATTTAATATTTATTATATTTATTTTGTCTATATAAAAATAAACTTGATTTAATTTTTTTATTTGATCCGTTTCGTTACAAACTTAAAACTAAACTCTACAAATTATTGTTATGCTGCAATAGCCACATCTTCCCTTCTTTACAGTGTTGGTGGCTATTGCTTATGTTATTATTTGGTGCCTACGTGACTTCTGTCGCGCTGGGCCCTTATCGTGGGAAAGGATTTATGCTGACGATGCATTAATTTGTTTGCCGTTTGCATTTGACTTATATGTTGAGAAGCGGCAGAGTCTGCTGGCTCTGTTGGTTCTGTTTGATTATTCTTATTTCTAGTGTAGTAGTAGTGAGGTAGTTCTATAACTATGTTACCATATAAAAAGAGTTCGTGCTGACTGACTGACTGATTGGCAATCATCGCACAGCCCAAGAGCTAGGATTCTGAAATTTTCACAGTAGGTTCCATCTATGATGAAAGTGCACACTAAGGCGGATTTTGGAAAATTCCACCCAAAAGCGTGGAAAATCAAGGAAACTGTATATAAAGTAATATAAATATAATAAAAGTATCGATTTGGCCATGTCCGTCTGTCTGTCCGTCTGTCCGTATGAACGCGTCGATCTCAGCAACTATAAGAGCTAGAGACACCATATTTAGAATGTAGGTTCCTGTACACCATACGCAGATCAAGTTTGTTTCATATTTCAGATATCTCCCCCGTTCCCCGCAATTCGATAAAAACCGTTTACAGTAACAATTTTCAAGATATAGCTTTTAGATTTGGCATGTACAATACCTTAGCCTCTCTTAATCTACTGTCCAAATTTTAAGTCGATCGGATAATAAGCACGGAAGTTATTCACGAAAGTAGATTCAGTGATGCAGCGAGAGGGGAGAAGAAGCACAGCCTGTGTGTGTGCGTCTTGTGTATGTGTGTGTGTATGTGTAAGTGGACGTAGATGTGATTGGATGTCTTAGACCTGGGTACAGGGAGTTTCGTAGTCGGGTTTACTCGACTATAGCATTCTTACTTGTTTTGGTATAAAATATTGTTGAAGTGTATTTTCCTGAGTTAATTTTCATCATCGTCGGGGTGTGTCACTTGTAAGATGATTTCGCTTCGTTTCTTGATGCAACAAATCAAGATGCCTGTTGCGATTGCGAAGATGTCAAACAGTGTAAAGATTCTTTCAAGTATTGGTGTTATTAATATGCAGGTTTTGGTTCAGAGATAATATGAGAATTCTCACTGTTTCTCCTGGGGTTATTTGTATTAGAGACTTTTTTGGTGTTACTGAATTCTGTGCCATTCATGTTGACCGTCTCTTTATAGTAGAAGTTGGCAAGATATGACCCAGTTAGGTTTGTTTTTCCGTTGCTCCAGAGCAAGTATCCGCTGAAGTTTTTGATCATAATTATTCCGCTACTTATCTCTTCCAGTGTCTCTATATGGTCCGTGATGCTAAACTCACATAGAGATTATTCTCCTATCAAAAGCTTAGGTAGACATTTACTATTGCTAAGGCTTACAATTTCATTTTTCTTACAAATCTTTAACTTATTATAATTTTTCATTTTATTTGTAAAACGAAACATTTTATCTTTATTAAAAAGGATTTCTTCAAATTTTTCATTGACAATGATATTATTTTCGACTATTGGTTTTATTAATGCATTTCCATAAGTTTTTGATATAAATTTGGGACTTTAATTACATATAATATTGTTGTATTATGAAGTATAGATACGTCGGAGAATTCTAACACGTCTGCATATCACTTGATTTAAATATTTTACTTATTTCTTTAATTTCTTCTTCGTTTAATAAAAGTGTGTTAATGATATTTTTGCACATTGTGTGGCGTATTTTGTGTTTATAACTTCCTCCTCTATTAACCGAATCTGATTCTTTAGATGATAGCGGTCTGTGCGTGTGTATAGTTAGTTATATCTAAAGTTGCGTTCGTTTTTGTTATAACGCTTATTTTTATTAAGCTGGAAGAAAATATGGACTTAATTACTTCTTATATTGCTTTTATGAATGATTCTTATATTGCTTTTATTGATTATTCTGCCTGTTACTGTTATAAGTGTTGTATCTTTGTCTTCTTTTGCTATTTCTTTTTTGAACCTAGGTAATAATATTGACCCTAATCTTGTATTAATGTTAACAAATATTAAATCGCCTGGTTGATAGGTTTTTATAGGTTCTTATATTGTCCTGCGGCTGGCGAAAACCCTCGAACTGAACCCTCCACGAGGGTGCTGGCTGGGCAACGGGTTATACTTCGTGTCACTTGCTCGCCTACATCCACAGGTAGTTTAGTGTCCAGCGAAGACGAAGGCACAATATTTCCTATTAGCTTTACCAAGATCGGGTACTGCGACCGGAGCCATGGTTCGAGGTACGTGGCGGCAGGTATAAAACGCTAAGGGTGATTTCCCAAATATAAAAATCGAAATGGAGGAAAATAAGGAGGAAACTCGAGTCGGGATGTCGGCGTGACTGCTACCACGGGCGGGCACGGGGAGGAGCAATCCTCTCTGCGTGTCGCCAGCGTTCACACCTCTACCATGGTTGGAGCAGGCCATGGTAGTTGCAAAGCTACTACCAACACAACTAACGCTAAGCTGTGGCGTGGCGGTGCCGTAGTCGAAACAGACTCGGACTGCGAATCGCACGGCGACAGCATTACAACGGAAGCCGTGTGCCAGTACCTCTAGTAGGGTCGGGCCCAAGCGGACAAAGAAGGGCATGAGAACCAAGGCACAATACAAAGCGGCTCTCAAAATCAAGGCTCGGCTCAGCGGCAGCGGCGACATTACCTCCGAGGAGAGGTGCAAGCTGGCGTGGCTGATCTCAAGATAAGCGAGGGTCGCAAATATTTTGCCCAGAAGCTTACTATACAGGTGTCTAGTGGCAAATACGCGAACAAGGTCGAGGAGCAATTGGCCACTAGACGCCAGCGCTCGACTGAGACAACAAAGGCTGGAGTGCCCGTGAGCAAGCGGCTCCGCCCCACCAACAAGGCCACAAGGGAGTCCGCGAGCGACGGCGACATCTTGTCGTTGCGCTCGTCGACAAAAGCGACCCCAATGGCAAGATGTCGCTGGAACGGTGGAAGGTAGTGGAAACACGATTGCTCGAGGCGATGCTGAAGAGGATGGAGATTCCGGATGCCGTACCCACCACATTCGATGGTGCTGGTTGGCTCAATGGTATAATTCTCAGCTGCAGAGACGACCCCACCTTGGAGTGGGTTTCTCAAACTGTCGCCTCAATGGCCTCAATGGTGGAAGGGCGCCAAGCTGGAGTTAGTGGACAGAACCAGTATTCCGTCCGTACCAAAGGCAAAAGTGCTACTTCCGAGGGTCGTGCCTTAAGAGAAGGCTCTTAAATTACTCAAATGGCAGAATCCTGACGTGCCCACCGCTGATTGGCAGGTCATTTATGTCGCTAAGCCTGATTAAAAGGGACAGCACATGATCCTGCCAATTAGCAAGGAAGCCGAGGATCTGCTTTATCCTAGGTACGGGAAGATGGCGTGGGGCGTGGGTAGCGTATACCTGCGTCTCAAGAAACGCCACCCCCACGACAACAATGACAACACGCTGATGGCTGGTGAGGTGGAGCAAGACCTGGGCCTTGTGTCCATGGTGGAAGCTACCCACAGCTTGGAAATCGGGAAAGCGGCCATTGTAGCCACGCCTGAGGACCCTAAGACGGAGGACAACGAGAATGACGAAACGACGTTGTTAGTCGAGCAACCGCGAGTGGAGGAATCTAACAGCCATGCAGCTGAAGGTCCTCCAGCTCAACTAACATAAAAGTAAGCTAGCGTCGGTGGAGCTCCTTCTAGCCCTGGAGCAAGGGCCCGCCGAAGTTGCTCTAGTCCAGGAACCTTGGTTGGCAGTGGGCAACAAGGTGTCTGGGCTAAAGTCCGCTAAGTTCAACACGTTCCACTCGTCTTGTGAAGAATAGAACAGCCATCCTAGTAAGGAAAGGCATCTACTCTTACCTTATGTCTAATTGCAGTACTGATGATCTCACAGTCGTGGCGCTAGAGGGTAACAAAGATGCGCCCACGCTCATAGCGTCATGTTACATGGCGCAAGACAGCGAGGCACCACCCGATGAACTCAGGAGACTGACCGCGGAGGCAGGCCTGCGGAGGCAGCCCCTAATTGTCGGAACGGACGCCAACGCCCATAATACTGTGTGGGGCAGGCCGGACATCAACGACAGAGGTGAGTTTCTCCTTAACTTTATATTACAATCTAGTATAAGGATAGCAAATGTTGGGGTGAGCCTACATATGTGGGACCCACCTCCTCTAACATTCTAGACCTAACACTTGCACGGGAAATAGTACACAAGTGACGGAATGGAGGGTTCTCGATAAACCTTCCTTCTCGGATCACAAGTACATCCAATTCAAAGTGCAATTCGATTATACTCCCCTCAAAGTTTATACAGAAACCCCCGGAACACAAACTGGGAGAAGTTTGTAACAACGATGGGAAGAAAGCTACCCACACCACCCACAATCTCATCAGTGTATAATAAAGAGAAGTCCCTGAAGACCCTCACACACTCACATCGTGCAAACCATCAAAAAGCAAAAGAAAAACCAGGTCACGCTGGTGGACTCCAGAGCTAAAAGCACAAAGGAAAGATGTACAGGTTCTCTTCAAGCTTGCAAAACAAGCCGAAGAAGAGATTATCTGGGATGAATACAAAATATTGCTGCGTAACTTAAAAAAAAGTTCGAAAGGCAAGGAGGAACTCATGGAGAACCTTCTGCTCCAGCATAGAGAAGGTCACAGAAATGGCGAGACTCCGGAAGCTGCTTTCGAGACAGCCAACCATACAGAGTCAGCTAAAAACAAATGATGGACGATGGGCGGAAAACAGCAGGGAAGCGATATGTGCTCTCATTGATGCACATTTCCCTGGGTGTGCCCGCAAACATAGTCACACCAAAGAAAATATAGTAGGCAATAGACTCTTTCACGAGCTACAAATCTCCTGGATTAGACGGAATATTTCCAGCGATGCTGCAGATGACCAAGAATTGGATCATCCCATGGCTGCATCCACTGTTTAAGGCATGTCTGCAACGCGGCTATGTGCCTGTATCCTGGAGAACTGCAAAGCAGGCAAGGTCAGTCACGTGCAACCGAAAGACTACAGACCCATAAGCCTAACCTCATTCATGCTAAAAACATTGGATAAGGTACTAGAGCTCCACATTAGGGAGATCGCAAGCTCTCAGTAGTGCGAACGATACTACTATACGGCGTCCTGGTATGGTGGCAAGCCACGAAGAAGACCACATACCTGAAACGGAGTATGCAAGGACTACATGACCCCTCAAACTATCTTCAAAGAAACACAAACGTCAATGGGACCAGAAGACTGGTGTACAGGATTGGACCAACAAGCCTTTAAGATATTTACGGTCGGCTCAAAAATGGATACAGGAGTAGGTGCGGCCGTGTATTGTGCAGAACCGGAAATAAGGTTACTGTACAAGCTGCCCGATTACTGCAGCATATTTCAGGCGGAAGTCTTCGCAATAAGGAAAGCAGCAGAAGTAGCTCTATCCATAACAACTAGGAACGAACGAATGAATATATTCGTAGACAGCCAAGCTGCTATAAAATCATTTCGGGCGTCTTCCATTGGTTCCAAAAACGTCCTGGCAAGCAGGGTGGCTTTAGATAATCCAAGCACTGCTAAAGCAGTGGATATCTATTGGGTTCCCAGCCACCGGGGCATTGATGGTAACGAAATGGCGGATCGTCTGGCAAAAGAAGGAGTCGTGCTAGCTCTTGAGAACGTAGGAAGTATACAAATCTCATTGCAGTCGCTATACAACGAACTGGATGCATCCGCTTGGGCTAAGGCTGGAGAAAGGTAGCGGAACACCACCAGCTGCAGAATTACCAATATTATGTGCAAGGAGCGAAACCAGCAACTCACTAAATTCCTGCTATATCTTCCAAGAAATAATTGCAGACTAATGATAGAAGTATTAACTGGACATTGCCTAGTAGCAGCTCATGCTAAAAAGCTGCGGATATTAACGGAAGACGGCTGCCGGAAATGTAAGAAACCAGGAGTTGTGGAAACCTTGGAACACCTTATGTGCAGCTGCCCAGCACTCGCAACACTTAGACATCGTTACTTTTATTATTCGGACGTTGATGTACTAAGCGGGCAGTACATTCAAGTGGCCCAAACGACACCAAGCACGGGCTTGTTAACGCGCGGACCCAGGCAAAATGCAAACCCACCTCCCGCCCAACTGACCGAGGGGCGCGCCGCATAACATGCGGTAACGAAGATCGCGAAACATATAAATATGAACAGACTAAATAAAAGTTCTACATAAATTAAACAATATACAAAAAACTATAGATTACACAGATAACATAAAATTGAAGTTCTAAGTACGGAAATAGAACTAGCATTACATATTAAATGATAAAGATTGTTATAATTAGAACATATGGTACGAAAAGGGTTATGGATAGCATAGTTAGTGTTACAAACTTGAAGACAAAGGGGAAGAAAGTTTCTGGAATTTCTGATCGGAACTGCAAAACTAATCTGGCTAATTAATTCAGAAGAATCAATTTCGCCTTTGATTAGTTTGTGTAAAAAAATTACACCAAGCATGGTTCTACGATCAGAAAGAGAAGGAAGATTTATTAGTAAAAGTCTACTACGATAAGAAGGCAAGTGAGTATTAGGATTCCAGTTAAGACCCCGGAGTGCAAAGAGAAGAAATTGTTTTTGAACCGATTCTATTCTATCCTGATGAATCTTGTACTGGGGACACCAAATACAAGACCCATATTCAAGAATAGGTCGAACAAGCGAAGTATATAGAGTTTTAGTAATGTAAGGATCGTTAAATTCTTTAGACCAACGCTTAATGAAACCCAGGACACCAAAGGCACGATTAACGGTGGAAAAGATATGTTTGTCAAACTTAAGCTTGGAATCTAAAAGGGATACCCAAATCATCAACCGACTCAATTCGAACAAGCGGCTTACCATTAAGAATATAACTGTTAAAAAAAGGCATTCGCCTGTAAAAGGACATTACTTTACACTTACCACAATTAAGATTTAATAAATTTACCCGACACCAGGCTTGAAAACTGTCAAGATCAGTTTGCAACCTTTGACCAGATAAGAAATCAGTAGATGACAGACAAAGTTTAACATCATCGGCATACATCAGCACCCGAGAGTAATTTACGACAGAAGGAAGGTCATTGATGAAAAGAGTAAATAATAAGGGGCCAAGATGGCTTCCTTGTGGTACTCAAGAAGTAACTTGAACAGACTTAGAGACAAAGCCTTTGAAATAACCCTTTTGGGTTCTAAGAGTTAAATAGTTAGAAATCCAAAGAATTAAGTTATTTGGAAATCCTAGAAGATGAAGCTTGTGAAGTAAAAGAGAATGATTAACAGAATCAAAAGCCTTACTGAAATCAGTATAAATAACATCTGTTTGCATTTTAGATTGAAATCCCTTAATAATAAGAGAAGTGAATTCCAATAGGTTAGTGGTAGTAGATCTATATTTCACAAACCCATGCTGGCAGGGTGAAATTATGGATCTACATAAATGTTGAAGTTGAGAAGTTATTAATTTCTCAAAAATCTTAGACAACTTAGAAATACCTCTATAGTTCTCGACATTAGACTTGTTTCCTTTTTTATGGAGAGGAATAATAAATGATTCTTTCCAAATATTGGGGAAAGAACACAACTCCACGGACAATTTAGAAAGAACAAATAATGGCTTAAAAATACCTTCAGCACAGTACTTGAGCACACAGCCTGGTACTCCATCAGGTCCCGGAGAAAATACGGGGTTAATAGACTTCAAATCACGTAGAAGCGAGCTTTCAGTGATTAAAGGCCCAAAAATGCAATTGGAGTTAATTACCTGATAAGGATAAGGCGAAAGCAATTGATAAGGTTGTGAACTGTAAGTCGTTTGAAAAAATTCGGCAAAAAGATCGGCGATAGCCTGATCTGAGTCAGCTGTCTTTTTTTCAAAAAATACAGTTGATGGAAATGTTGATGACCTACGCTTCGCATTAACGAAGTTATAAAACCTTTTAGGATCCCGCTGAAACTGTAACCTACAGCTCCTGAGGTAGTTGTTATAACAGTGTAAATTAAGTGCAGAGAAGTTAGATCGGGCAATCAAATAGCGAGAGAAATCCGAGGAAGAGCCAAATTCCTTGAACTTTTTGTACAATCTCGACTTTCTATTTTTTAAGTTTATCAATTCACGTGTAAACCACACAGGTTTGTTAGACCTACGAGGGTTACAAAACGGGACACAACAATCAAATAATGAATTTAATGTAGAATAAAAGTAATTGATTGCACAATCCATGTCTCTACACATGTACAGCTGGGACCAGTCAGTCTGGGATAGGAGCTGAGCAAGTTTAGTAAAATCGGTTTTCCGAAATTGTCGAACTTGCTCAGCCGGTTCTCTACCAGGGCTTGGCACACTGGCTGGTAAGTCAATCAACACCTCCAAAGTTGGGTGATAAGGATCTTCAGGAGTGGATATAGGTTCAGTACGGGAGACAGAATAGAATGAGGAATCCAAGACAAAAACAAGATCAAGCAACAGACACTGGCTCGCATCCCTAGAAGAATCGGTCAGACACACTCCCAATGCGCTGTTGGCGTTTGCCAAGCGCACACGAGTTCTACAGGATCAACAAACCTCCTAACGACCTTCAGTATCCGGCGACATTAAGGACCTGCTCGGTCTATGTGGGACCACCTTGTGGTAAGGTAACCTATATTGTCCTGCCTTCTCTGTTCGTACATTTCGGTGTTTGTGGATTTTGATTTTACTGAAATGAACAGAGTAAATGGATCGTATTCTACCCATAATATCTTCGGAGGTTTGAATGCCATTAATGACGGAGGGACTTAGGTAACTTCGGAGTATTCGAAGTCATAGTTTCGTTGGTATATTACGTGTCAATTCATTTGGAATTCGGGAAAGAGCGTCAGCTACAACATTGCCCTTGCCTGGTTTATGCAATAGTTCATAGTCGTATTCTTCTAAATGCTATTTCCATCGTTTAATTCTAGCGTTGCCATTCCAACTAGTTAAATAGTGGGTGAGCGGTTGTTCGTCAGTAAAAATTTTAAATTTGACTTACCATAGAGGTAATTTTTGCAAAGACTTTAGGGACCATATTATGACCAACGCTTCTTTCTCATTACTTTCGGTTGATTGGGTTGATTGTTATGTATAAAACTGCGCCAATTGCGTGGTTGAAACTGGATATCTTCACCTTGAATCATTAAAGTGAAAGGGTTTGCTAATTTAGCATAGTCTTTATAAACCTCTATAATATCCTGACAGACCTAAGAATGCTCATAGTTCTCTGATTGTCTTTGGAAGAGGATAGTTTGTTTTTGCCGAAACTTTCTTAGGGTTGGTTCCGATACCTTTATCTGAAACGACGAAACCTAAGAACTCTACTCTCTTCTTGAAAACTTCGCATTTTTCAAGCTGACACTTAAAATTTGCTCTATATAGGTATTGAATATAGTGTTCAGATTCTTTAAATGGGATGTTTCGTCTTGAGTCTTATATCATCGATATAGATATAACAGAATTTTCCTTTATGTTCAGGAAGGATATCGTCTAGTGCTAGTTGAAGGATTGATGGATCATTTTTTGCACCGAAGGGAAATCGTGTGATCTCGTATTTTGCGTTATTTACTGAAATCAATATTTTGTTAAGCCCACTTTTTAAATCGAGAACAGAAAAGTGCGTGTTGTTGCCACATTTAGCAAGCACTTAATTTATCTCGTATCGTATTTTTCTGCAATGGTTACTTTATTTAACTTCCTATAATCTGGTATGGAATGGTAATACCATTCGGTACTTTTTTCATTAGAAGCATCTATTTGTTTTTGGTACAATCCACACGGGGGAATTATACGGGGAACGCAATGGTCTTATGATTCCATCTTTTAGAAGTTGAGCTATTTGTTTATAAACTTCATATTTAAGGGACATGGGATATGG
Source organism: Hirtodrosophila confusa (assembly GCA_035043065.1). Classification (NCBI taxonomy): domain Eukaryota; kingdom Metazoa; phylum Arthropoda; class Insecta; order Diptera; family Drosophilidae; genus Hirtodrosophila; species Hirtodrosophila confusa. The sequence goes on along the minus strand of JAWNNI010000177.1, from coordinate 1,590,212 downwards.
TAAAATTTAGAATACATGGGTGTTTCGATATTCGTACGTATTTCAGCAGTCAAGTTAGTTGTGTAGGTCAAATTTTCGTCTGGTCTTGAAAATAGGTTTGGATACAAATTACTCAATATTATCTAAACTGGTCTTAAGTCGATCGGACAAATGGTCTACGCGTAGACCAATATTATTGACGGCCTCTATTTTCCTTTCTTTAATGTGCACCTTACGTTATTTTCAATGATCATGAAATTTTGTTTTGTTTGGATTACGGCTTGAAGTTCTTTTAAACTACCATTACCCAAAATAGCGCCAAATGTTTTAAGATATGGCAATAGGATGAATTTCATAGGCACGTCACGGATATTAAATAGATTAGCTATCTTATGGTGGGTAATTTTAATGTTGAAACGGCTTCAAAAGATTTTTTTTATTATGAATCGGATTTCGAACTTACTCTGGTTTTAGTTTCTATTGGAACCTGTATCGATAAGTATCTTTAAAACTTTTTCCGCCCCTAACCGTCATCTCGAAGTACGGTAAGGATGAGTAGTTTACTCTAAAAAATTAAGGTCAGTGTATTGCTCTTGGTATGTGTCGGTTTCATATTGTTGTAATCGGTCGTTTCTTCGTGGTACTCTATGCTTTGTTCATAATCAGTTATTGTCGTCTGCGTCAGTGTTCGTTTCGTTACTTTCTAAATTATATTTACGTTGTCGTTTGAAGTCCTGTGGCATTCGGTTTGCCGGGCGCTTGTCATTCTCAAAATTTTATCTATTCAAATAGTTACGAGTCGAGTACGAACACAGGAATCCATTCGTTCAGGACGAGGGTGTGCAACTACGGTTTAATGTACGTATGGTTTTTGTGAGTACGGATGTTGTGAGTACAGTTGTGAATGTGGTAGTTGACTGTTGTACAGGCTAGAGTTTTGAGGTTGCCTATAGTATTGTTGGGCAGTTGGTATGTTGGAACTCTGTGGTAACATTGGTGGACGAGAAACTACATTATTGTTACTGAATGTTCTAGGCATAGGTATTGGTTTTTGATTACTTGGTTGGAAAGTTGTAGGTTGCACTCTGGCTGTTTGGCATGGTTTGCTCGGACTGTTTGATTTTCAATTTTTAAACACAAATGCAATGTTTGAAGTAGATCTTCGGGTTCTTTCATATCAAGTATTCGAGGTAGGTCTCCTCTTTTTCCTCGAATAAAAGTATCTAAAGCTTTATCACTATATAATGTGGTCACTAACTGCTCTGATTCTCTTGTCCTATGGCCAATCGATCCCGCATCCCCGAACTAAAGCTGCCAACATTTTCTGGTGGTTACACGGAGTTTGCTTATTTTTCGTGAATGTTTAAAATGATTATCGACAAGGATGCGGATTGGTCAAGTATAGAGAAACACCTGCGATCCTGTGTGCAAGGCCCAGCTTTGGATGCTATAAGGGCGTTGGGGATTTCTGCCGAAAACTATTCCGTTGCTTTGGATTTGCTTAATAAACGTTTTAGTAACGTCTGGTTTTTCAGGCACACGTCTGCGAGATTCTGGAGCTTGAGAGATTAGAAATGTCGTCCGCAAGTAAGCTGCGTCAATTTTCTGATAACCTGAATGCGCACTTTGCAGGCAATGGGAAATGCAGAGCAAAGAGCTGGATGCATGCTAAATTACATGCTTCTTCAAAAAATGGACAGCGCAACGCAATCTAAATGGAAGGAGCATGTATCATTGGCCGAAATACCACCGATTGCCAAATTTACAGCGTTCTTGGATGCTCGTTGCCAGCGAATGGAAAATATGGAACATAATACGGCAACCTACTCGCCTGGCAAGCAGGTTGTAAAGAGCAACAAAATTAACAACAGTAGAAGCACATGTGTAGCAATTAACTCATGTAATTCCGTTTTTGGATTTTGTGGCAATCAAGGGCATGCTATATACTCATGCACACTTTTTGGCAACCTGTCACCTTCGTTTCGGCTTAAGGAGGCAAAGAAGCTTGACTTATGCCTGAATTGTTTGAGAAAAGGTCATCAGGTGCGTGCCTGTAAATCGAGTGGGTGTCGTACCTGTGGTACGAAGCATCATACATTGCTTCACTTCAACACGTAAATTTCGTCAGCGTAACCTGGTGCATCTGGCATTTGACTCAATCAGTTCATCTCCATCTAGCTCTCTCATTGCCCAGAATCTCAACAATGACGTTGTGCTCTTAGCAGCCGCAGTCATTTTGATTAGGAATCATGATGGATCCCTAACACCGTGTCGCGCGCTATTGGACTCAGGATCACAGATCCATCTAGTTACGTCTAGTTTCGCACAACACCTGCAGTTGAAAAAGACTAAGTGCACGGCTTCCGTATCGGGTCTTGGCGATACCAGCGTTGCACCTGAGGGCTACACCGTCAGTCTGAATGTGCACTCTCAGGCATTGGACTATGAGACGAACATCGTTGCTTTAGTCGCTTCGAGAATAACTGAGCATCAACCCAGTTTTTCTGTTGACATTGCAGACTGGAGGATTCCCAATAATATACGGTTGGCGGATCCAGAACTCTTAAGGCCTCAACGCATTGATCTCCTTATAGGAGCAAGCCTATTTTTGGGCCTTCACTCAGTTGGCCAAGTCGAGTTGGCGCCAGGATTACCATTGCCGCAAAAAACTCGTTTTGGTTGGGTAGTATCGGGAGGAACAGCATTGGCAGAAAAGCATTGGTTTCAACACATTCCACAGCGACCACTGAGGAGGATTCGCATGACAATATCGCGGTGTTGCTGAAACGGTGTTCTGGGAGATCGAATGTTGCAGCTTGGCATCAGACAAAGTTAAGCAAGATGTTGACTGCGAAGATCACTTCAGTAATCATTTTTCTCGAATCAACTCCTTTATGCAGATGTTAATTGCCTCATCATTGTGACCTAATGGTGGACAGCACAACTACCAAAGTTCGAGTCGTATTCGACGGCTCAGCGGCAACATCTTCAGGATTTTCGCTTAATGATGTCCTCATGACAGGATACATCGTCCAAGCGAAACTTTTGCACATCTTGCTAGTTACAGAACGTTTCGCGTCGCATTGACTGGCAACATATGCAAGATGTATAGGCCGTGCGCATATCGGAACCGGACAGTTACCGGGGCATCTTATGGAGATTCGACTCAGGAGGAGATGCAAATTTATAGGCTTGACACTGTCACCTATGGAACAATACCAGCTGCATTTCTTGCCATTCGATGCATGCACCAGATGTTTCAGTCATACTAATGCGCGATTTCTACATCGACGATTTAATGACTGGAGGAGATTCTGTGGATGAAGTTGCCGCAATCGTGAAGCAGACTTCTGAATTGTTGGCTAAGAGCAAGATTCAGATTAGAAAATGGTGCTCCAATGCTCCGAAATTGCTGAGTGGAATCCCTAGCCAGGATAAATAACAGCTATTGAAGCTCCATGATGGAACTGATTTACGAAGGCACTTGGATTCTATGAGCCCCTCGGCTTGATTGGGCCGGTCATAACGATAGCGAAAATATTTTCTGCAGCTCTTGTGGAAGGAAAGGCTTCAGTGGGATGAGAGTTTGCCAGTCTCTCTGACAACTGCATTGGTGACTTTTCGAAAATCTATCAAATTCGTTTGTTTCTCCACGCTCGTCTCATATCCAGATTTAGAAGTTGACGTTCATGGCTTCTGCTTATGCTTCATAGCATGCATTTATATCGTATCGAAGTCCACTGAAAGTACGAATGTTCATCTTTTATGTTCCAGATCGCGTGTGGCTCCTCTCAAGACTCTTACAGTCCCAAAGCTGGAGCTTTGTGGTGCTGCATTGCTCTCTGAGCTTATTAACGAGATCGCGAGTATACAACTGTTTGCTGGAAAGTTTTACTGTTGGTCAGACTCAACAACTGCTCTGTCTTGGATTCGGAATGAGGCTACGCAATTCAGTATCTTCGTATCGAATAGAGTCGCTAGTATTCAGAAGCTGACAGCGCAGATGGAATGGCGGTATATCCCAACAGAAATGAATCCGGCGGATATTTTATCAAGAGGTACCTTGTCCATCGGTTTGCTGCTGTCTCGATTATGGCTTCATGGACCAATTTTTCTAGCCGATGATAAGAGCATATGGCCAGCGATCTCAATTCCAAAGGCACCACTTTTAGAGCTTCGGAAGCGGGTTCTGATTGCAGTTTGCCCCTTTGTCGACATGACAGCAGGGCATAGATATGCAAACTCCTTCTACAAATTGCAACGCATGTTTGGATTCAAATTTCAGAGGGGAATTAAATCTGTTGGACTAACAGTAGCTGACATAGCTGGAGGCAACCGGATGCTTATTCGTTCAATTCAACAAGCACATCTGTGGTCGGACTATAAGCATACCAAGCACAACGGGCGTGCGTCTTCGTCCAGTTCTTGATCCCTTTGTTGAAAAATTTGGTATTCTGCGCGTTGGTGAGAGGCTGAGAAATTCATCACTTGACTTTAACGATAGCCATCCTATCATACTCCCTAAGAGTCATCCTGTCACTAAGGCGATGATTATATACTTCCATGAGCGAAATTTGCACGCTGGACCACGAGCGTTGTTGGCAATTATTCGGCATCAGTCGGAGAACTGTTGTGAGCGTCGTCAATAAATGCATCAGATGTTTTAGAGCAAGACCTCGCCTGCTTCAACACATCATGGCGGACTTGCCAAAGGAGAGGGTGGATGACTCGGCGTACACTTTCATGATCACCGGAATCGATTTTTGTCACCAGTCAAATGCTACATCTCCGTATTCATTTGTTTTGCGACTAAGGCCGTGCACTTAGAATTGGTCCAGGATTTGTCGACATCAGAAATCCTTAGCGCTCTTCAGCGTTTTATTTGCACCAGGGGTCGCCCGATGGAAATCTGATCGGACAATGCAAACAACTTCGTATGCGCCAAGAATGAATTGAAGCAGCTTAAGCAATTATTTATAAGCGACAAGCATCGAAAGGCAGTACAAGATTTTTGTGTGGCAGATTCAATTGACTGACGATTCATCCCACCGCACTCCCCGCATTTTGGCGGACTTTGGGAGGCCGCGTTTTGGTGATTTGCGTACACTTGTTTGTCATATCACTGCAATCATTAATTCACGCTCATTACTTACAGTTACAGAGCATCCAGATGATCTTGATGTTTTGACGCCGGCCCATTTTTGGGGTACAACAACGCCCAAGTCGCTTGCTGTTCCAGATATCACTGGCTTAAACTTCAATCGCCTCGATCGTTGGCAGCGCGTGTCTTACCTTCAGCAAACGTTCTGGTCTTGGTGGCGAGAAGAGTTCCTGACTCTGCTGCAGGAGAGGTCTAAGTAGAGATCTGATCAACCTGGACTTGGTGTCGCCGACGTTGTTCTCGTGAAGAACGAGAATCTTCCTCTTCTCAGTTGGCCCCTGGCAAGAGTAACCAAGCTGATCGTCGGGGCGGATGGCGTAGCACGAGTCGCCGAACTCAGGACTACCAATGGAATCACAACTAGAGCTATTGCAAACCTGTGTTCGCTGCCGAAGAGGGATGTTGAAGACTCGGGTCCTCCAACGTTGGGAGTATGTTCGGCTCTAATTGCCGACTATTTGAGTCAGAGGTGCTAGTGAAAAGGCTCACTCTAGCCACAACAGTATCCTTACCAAACTTTTCCAAGCCGAATCTTTTTATACAAATATTTCATCCAAACTAAGTGTGAATTTTGTTATACTTCAAATAGTTTCCTAGGAGCAATCAGAAAAATATTAAGTTTTGTATATAAAACATTGCTGCTAAGGTACTCTGGATATAGCCGTTCTTTTTTTTTCTATTATTATTTTAGTTGTTTTTTTTTTTTGATTATTTATTTTTTATAAAAAATGAAAACCAGTGCCTGGCTTTTTCCTTCTATCTTGGAGGGTCCCGTGAGATCACAAAATTGGAATGATTTAAACTACTTTTTATGTGTTCACAATTATTTATATGATTTTGTATGTTTTTTTTTCTTCACTTTTGTTCTGCTAATTTTTTATTCACTTCATAAATGTAAACTTTGTTCTGCATATTTTTACTCCCTGTACCCATTAAATGGGTAAAAATGGGTACTAAATCTGTGTAAATGTATGTAACAGGCAGAAGGAGGCATCTCCGACCCTCTAAAGTATATATATTCTTGATGAGTATCAAAAGAGATGCTCGACTCGGGTATACTCGACTAGAGCATTATTCATCGTCCACCGGTGGGCAGTTAACTCAATGTTGGCGTGCCAAACGACTATTAAGCTTACTCGTTTTTTTGTTTCAAGAGCTTGTGCACTAGTGGCCACCAAATGATGGGAGTCTTTCCACTTAATAGAAACTTTATTTAGAACTTACATAGCTTTCGTTCGCGACTTACAGACTGTATCGCCAAGGCATGGACTTAGAGGCTTTTTGCTCTATCGTTTTAATTGCTGGTCCCTGCTCGGACGCCAGTTAATTTGTGAGAATATATTTTTTATATTAAAAACAAGACCGCAATTTTAACTTAAATTGTCTAGATATTTATTGTTCTGATGTTGATTTTAGACTAAATTATAATTCCTAATTTTTACTCCCTGTACCCATAAAATGGGTAAAAAGGGGTATTACATCTGTGCAAATGTATGTAACAGACAGAAGGAGCATCTCGACCCTATAAAGTATATATATTCTTGATCAGTATCAAAAGAGATTTCGATTTGGCCATGTCCGTCTGTCTGTCCGTCTGTCCGTCTGTCCGTCTGTCCGTCTGTCCGTATGAACGCGTCGATCTCAGCAACTACAAGAGCTAGAGACACCAAATTTGAAATGTAGGTTCCTGTGTAGCATACGCAGATCAAGTTTGTTTCATATTTCAGATATCTCCCCCGTTCCCCCGCAAATCGATAAAAACCGTTTTACAGTAACATTTTTCAAGATACAGCTTTAAGATTTGGCATGTACAATACTTTAGTCTCTCTTAATCTACTGTTCAAATTTCAAGTCGATCGGATAATAAACACGGAAGTTATTCACGAAAGAAGATTCAGTAATGCAGCGAGAGGGGCGAAGAAGAAGCACAGCCACTTTTGCCGCCTGTGTGCGTGCGTCTTTGTGTATGTGTGTGTGTATGGGTAAGTGGACTTAGATGTGATTGGATGTTTTAGACCTGGGTACAGGGAGTTTCGTAGTCGGGTATACTCGAATATAGCATTCTTACTTGTTCCCCAATAAAGCTGTGAGTTATCGTCAGCGGCGTAGCGTAATTAGTAGCGGCGCAGCTACAACGTTGCAATTTCTGTGAATCGGCGCGATCAGCTAGAGCGGCGCAGCGACGGTTTTGGAATTCCTTTGAATTGGCTCGATCAGCTTACAGTTTTCCAAATTTCATGGAACTTGTTTTTGGCGTGAGCAGATTGACAGGAAATCGTGTAGACGCTGACTTGGTCAAATTCGGTCGTTGGCTTTGAGCTTGGCATGGTTTATTGTAATATTTGATATCTATATATATGAAATAGGTCAAGCTGACTGACTGACTGGTGACATTTGGGCAGACCAAATAGTAGAAGCTAGAAGCCTGAAATTTTTAACCGTATTTTTTTCTTATAAAGTTAGGTGGAACTGTCGAAAATTGTGAAATGTATATCGGGATGTATAAGAAAATTGTATTTGAAAATTGTATGAAAATCTCGGTATGCACCAGCTGTTGCATAACAACGGCCTTAAAACTTATAAGTGCGACTGAAATCGCCATATTGCTCAAGTCTCTCAACACTGCTTATGCTTTGCTATTGATCTACGGAAGATGGCTCGCTGTTGCTCGACATGTGTTTTGCGGGTAATTCTTTAGTATAGCGGCCTCATAGAAAGACTGCGGCAAAATGTCTGACTTTGATCTTAAACGATCAAGATTAGAAAGCAAATTCTGTCGGCGGAACAAGACTTTATTGTCGAAATAATAAAGTTAATGAAAATAAAAGTTGACCGATATGCGTATATCGACACGAAAGTTTATCGTCTTAGTGTTGAAAAACATCAAACATTTACCAGAGTTGCCAGACTGTTAGATATAATGCCGCACAGATTTCAATTTGTTAACAATAGCTTAAAAGAAAATGTGAATAACCCGTTTAAAATAGATCTCGCGATTTATCTTACGGTTGACGAATGTAGTCAACATAATGCAAAGTGCACCTAAATATTTCGCCGGGCAACCCGGTATATTACCAACTAGCTTATTATATTTATTATAACCGCGTCGTTAACTTTTATAAAGAAGTGTCTTCCAGAGTTTTAAGTTTTGTATCTAGTATTGCAGACTAGATTGTTTGTCCTTATGGACGTTGTAAGGAGCGTAGAACGCTTCCCCACATTTTTGATTTAATTGTTTTAAGCAAACAAGAAGTGTATAGTTGTATAGGCATTGAAACATAAATATATATTAAGCAAGAAACCCATAGTGCCCAATTGACCAGAACAGAGCATCACTGATCGACACGGACAACGGACAAGAACGCGCGCCAGGCCGAGAGAACACACAGCCACCGCACACGATCAACACCAGCAGCAAAGAGAGAATGCACGGAGTGCGCGCGCATTGCGCAGACTCCCCATGCACATACGCGCTCGCTCACACACACGAGTTGCCCAGGAATTAGGACGCAGGCAAGACAGGGAAAAGGCGTCTGGGGAAAAAGCGGGCGATCGAGCAGCGCTTGAGCAGCGAGAGGCCAAGCGCATTTCCACGAATGAGGTCAGAGTCAGTTGCCTGGGGAATACAGAACTTGACAAAGGTGTGAGTACGCGAAATCGAAAACGACAGAGACCGGGTAGCATCTACGGTAACGGGACCTGAGCAAAAATACGTGTGACAACGAAAATAAAAACCGCGCGCAACGCGCAACCATAAGAGTTACGCGGGAGTTACGCGGAAAGGAGGATTCCAACAAGGGGTAAGCTGGTGCGGTTAGGGAAGTTTAATTTATTTTCAAATGATTTAATAAAAGTCTAGAGAAAACGTCTCAAAATCTCGCTTCTCCCTCTTGTTTCCAAATTAGTGTTGTGCGTTCCGCCTGGTCGGGGTTGCAGAGCCGGTGGTTATGTTAGAGAGCCTCAGCATACTCTATCGGCCCTGGTTTCCCCTTTGGGCCACCATCGGAGCCCTCCCCACATGCATTAGAGAGTCGCAGTGCGTGTTGGCGGTGTAATCAATGCTTTTTTCCCTTTTCCTCTCTAGCTCTTCCGGGCGGGGAAACGGGCCAGCAGAGTGCGTTAGAGAGTTCTCAGCGTGCTCGGCTGACCTGGTCTTCCGCCTGGATCGCCCCAGGTACTCCAATGCATACATTAGAGAGTCTCAGTGTGTGCACTGGGCGGACCTGGTGGTACAATCTTTGCCTTTTCCCTTCTTAAGCCTCAGCTCTCCCTGGCGGGGAACAGGCCAGCAGAGTGCGTTAGAGAGTTCTCAGCGTGCTCGGCTGACCTGGTCTTCCGCCTGGATCACCCCAGGTACTCCAATGCATACATTAGAGAGTCTCAGTGTGTGCACTGGGCGGACCTGGTGGCACAATCTCTGTATTTTACTCTCCCTCCGCCTCAGCTTTCTCCCTGGCGGGGAACAGGCCAGCAGAAAGCGTTAGAGAGTTCTCAGCGTGCTCGGCTGACCTGGTTTTCCGCCTGGATCGTCCCAGGTACTCCAATGCATACATTAGAGAGTCTCAGTGTGTGCACTGGGTGGACCTGGTGGTACAATCTTTGCCTTTTCCCTTCTTAAGCCTCAGCTCTCCCTGGCGGGGAACAGGCCAGCAGAGTGCGTTAGAGAGTTCTCAGCGTGCTCGGCTGACCTGGTCTTCCGCCTGGATCGCCCCAGGTACTCCAATGCATACATTAGAGAGTCTCAGTGTGTGCACTGGGCGGACCTGGTGGCACAATCTCTGTATTTTACTCTCCCTCCGCCTCAGCTTTCTCCCTGGCGGGGAACAGGCCAGCAGAAAGCGTTAGAGAGTTCTCAGCGTGCTCGGCTGACCTGGTTTTCCGCCTGGATCGTCCCAGGTACTCCAATGCATACATTAGAGAGTCTCAGTGTGTGCACTGGGTGGACCTGGTGGTACAATCTTTGCCTTTTCCCTTCTTAAGCCTCAGCTCTCCCTGGCGGGGAACAGGCCAGCAGAGTGCGTTAGAGAGTTCTCAGCGTGCTCGGCTGACCTGGTCTTCCGCCTGGATCGTCCCAGGTACTCCAATGCATACATTAGAGAGTCTCAGTGTGTGCACTGGGCAGACCTGGTGGCACAATCTCTGTATTTTCCTCTCCCTCCGCCTCAGCTTCCCCTTGGCGGGGAGACAGGCCAACAGAGTGCGTTAGAGAGTACTCAACGCGCTCTGCTGGCCGGTCTCCCACCTGGGCTACTTCCAGGTACCACGATACCCGCACTAGAGAGTCTCAGTGTGGGTTGTGGGGGGCCTGGCGTTGAAATCCTTCCCTTCCTAACCATACCTCGGCGGTGGGCCGGTGTCCAACCGCGCGTTAGAGCGTTCTCGACGCGAGCTATGGGCCCTGATCCCACCCGAGGCGTCGCCGGGTGCCCCAGGGTACACCAGAGAGTCTCGGTAGTGCTCTGAGCATCCTGGCGACGGTCGGATATGTACATGTCCCATTCATCCCGGAGTCTCGGCATTTTATAAATTCTTTGTAAAAGACCCTGGGCATGACTCAGCTACACCCCAACCCAAGAACTACTTTACAAATGGCGCCCGATTTCGATTTCGATTTTTATAGAGTACATGTCCGACGGTAGGAGCCCCAAAACAACCCCTATTCGACCCAACCCAATCGGGTAACCATGCAATTTTTGTTTATTTTCGCCCCGTTACAAGGCACCAAAAAGTAGAGTCACCACGTGACAATTACAGTCTAACGGCTTAGAGCTTTGTTTTTTTGACGCCAGACAGGCGGGAGTGCGCACCAGCCGTTACAGACTTTTCTGCGTATGGCTGGTCGCAACACTACAGTCACGATGTGACAACAAAACCTAACGGGTGAGAACCGTTAGCATTCGTTTTTTTTCTTCCTCTCATTATGCCCGCCATGCGAGAGCGAACGCACAGCCTGAAGCACGTGTCTCGCCGCAAAGCCGTCCCTTTTTCCCCCTCCCCTCTCACAATATCCGTGAGAGTACGCGTCTAACGGACATTTCGGACAAAATAATGTAGTTTTTTTTTTTCTAACCCATTCCATCCAAACCAAACGGCTGGCAGACAGAGACAATGACAGTTTTTGTTTCCTCTCTCTTCATCCGCCCGTGGGAGCTTGCCCGACATTCGTTTTGGGAGTACAGTAGAGGCTAGTTTACCACTAACCCATTTTTGTTTCTTGGGAGAAAGAAAAAAAAAAATACAGCACCGGACCCGATCACAGCGACAGAGCCGAACGCCGACGCAGTGCAAGACTTCGTCAACGTCCGCGCCGTGCACGAGGACAGCAGCAGAGGCCGCGGCAGAACACAGCCGTGCGAGGCTAATATAAGGAGTACACCCTGAGGAGGACAGGATAGTCAGTGACATCGAGTCAAGAAGTCAACACCGGAAAGTGAACAACTCGCAAATCCCAAATAATGCAGTGAATCCTTGGTGATAGACACAGATAGTCCTGCAAGAACAACAACCGAGTCCTTTGATATTTGTCAAGATCCTTTATAAGGATCCGTCGCGGTCAGTGAGCAAGGACATTAATCGTTCATTAAAACCCTGCACCGTTGCTGGCGTGAATCAGTGATAAGTGTAAGCCAGGGGTAGATCCTCAGGACACTCTGAGCAATACTCGCGCCGACAAAACGAAGACGCAATCCAAGTTCAGAATTAACAAACGCGGGAAAATGGGAGTGAGATGGATCGCATTCCGTCGTAAGGACGAACTGCAGCAGCTAGCGCAGGAGTTCGGACTCGGAACTACCGGTTCGGTGGAAGAGTTGCGTGGAAGGATCTCGTCGTTCGTCTCTAGGGGTGAACACCCGGACGCGATTCGGACGCGGCTGGGGGAATTGGAATCAAGCTACGGAGATGCGCCGAGTCCCAGGGACAACCGCTCCCCGACCCCTTCACCAGGACCTGATTCCCGAGACACCAAGGATAACCACTATCATTAGCTACAACTGCCTGTTCCGGAACTAAGTGCGTCTAACCGAGGGTTATCGGAGCCGACCGGTGTCGACCGGGATACCGCAGTGGATAGGCCTGCACGACTGGGACGAGACGAGATCTCGTGTTCCATGTTGGCGGACAAGTTGCGCAACTGTGGTATCCTCTTCGACGGCCTCTCGGATCCTTTGAGCTTCATCGAAAGACTAGAGGAACGCGTAGCGGGATACCGGGTGGGCATTGACCATTTGCCACGGGCCATATCGGGACTATTGACTGGACGGGCCGAAGACTGGTTCCGCACATGCCACATGCAGGACGAGTCCTGGGAAGGATTCAAGAAGGAGTTTCTTGACTTCTTCCTACCCCCTCGGTACTTCCAACGCTTGGAAGATACCATCCGCACCCGATACCAACGCCCAGGGGAAGCCTTCCGGGGTTATCTCATTGAGCTGCGACTGATAATGCAGAGAGCTCAGTACTCCTCAGAGAGGGAATTGGAACTGCCGGAATACCTGCTGTTTACTCGGCGACACGAGTTCAAGACACTAGCCGCGCTCACACAATTGATCACAGGCTATGAGACCGCCAGAGACCGCGACCCAGCCCGATATGCCACAATAGTGCCCACTCGCGTCGGATACCCCAGCTGAGCAGGAACATGGAGATCGGAGAACTCACTGTAAACACGTCTGGATCAGCGCCACTGGATGCAGCCCTGGTCCCTCGGAGCCCGACAGGATCAAATATGATGATCACACAGGACACCGGCAGGCCAATCGACGTGAAACGGGCGTACCGGAATTGCGGGGAAATGGGACATTTCTCCTAGGAGTGCAGCAAACCACAGTTGTTGTTCTGTTGGGAATGTGGCCGCCGCGGGACTCGCACCATCGGATGCTGTCGTTCCTCGAGATCGGGAAACGGTCAGCGTCTCCGTCCGACAGGGGACAGGGCGGAGAGCAGCAGCAGTTGGAACCCAGTAACGCACCCACTACGACTGGAGGAGGGGAGGATCGAGGCAATGGTGTCGATAGGGGGAGTCCCGATGACAGCTACACTCGACACCGGAGCAACCCGATCCTTCGTCAGTGAGCGTATGGTACGGGTGCTGGAAACGGAAGCAAATCTGCGGGACATACGGATTCGGATAACCTTGGCGGATGGTTCCTCGAAAGAGATAACCCGGGCCGTGGTAACTCAAGTACGGTTGGACAACCAAGCAACGGAGGTGGCCCTACTGGTGATGCCTACGATTCTGGACGACGTTATTCTGGCTCTAGATTTTCTGTGCGGAGTATACATCCAATTGTCTCGTCCTAAAGACACGCCACCCCGCCCCGTACTGATGATTCCACGCCAGGCACCAACAAGGACACAGCCACAGTAAACACCCAGCCTGCCAGCTTTGTAGCGACCGAGCAGGCTCGTGTTGCGCCCAAGAAGACATCGCAGGACACCACCCCGGTGATCGTCCAGCCAGCACCAACAAGGACACAGCCACAGTAAACACCCAGCCTGCCAGCTTCGTAGAGACCGAGCAGGCTAGTGTTACGCCCAGAATGACATCGCAGGACATAACCCCGGCGAACACGCAGCTTGCCAGCTTCGTAGAGACCGAGCAGGCTAGTGTTGCGCCCAGTAGGACAGCACGGGGCGCAGCGCCGGTGACCACCCAGCCAGCCAACCTCGTAGAGATCGAGCAGGCCAGGGTAGATGAAAGGAACCAGACAACAGGGAACTGGGAGTACCCACGACCGACCAGGGCGTACCCTGCACATGGGCTCGAGCCCTTGGAAGACTCTGCAGTTGCCCGAGAGAACAATCCGTTTCGAAAGGCTGCTAGGAGCGGCCAACCTCGCCTAACACCCGTGCTAGAGCAAGATTCGGAAGAGACCACCTCATCCGAGCAACGTCCGGAACCCCCACTCGTGCCCTGGGTCAAGACATTTCTGGGCAACGAATTGGCTCAGTTCAAGGGATTGACAGGGGTCTCCCACATCGCTCAACACACGATTGTCATGCCAGATGACAAGCCGGTGAAGCAGAGGTACTTTCCAAAGAACCCGGCGATGCAGAAGATTATCAATGACCAAGTGGACGAGTTATTGCAGGATGGTCGGATCGAACCTTCCATAAGTCCACACAGCGCGCCCATTGTTCTCGTTGGTAAAAAGACGGGGGAAATGCAGATGTGCGTGGACTATCGGGCCCTGAATGCTCGATCCGTGCCAGATGCTTACCCTCTCCCCAGGATAAGCTACATCCTAGAAAAGCTAAGAAATGCGAAGTACATTTCGACGCTGGACTTGAAGAGTGGATACTGGCAGATACCAATGGCCAAAAGCAGCCATGAATATACAGCGTTCACAGTGCCGGGCCGGGGTCTCTTCACTGGAAGGTTATGCCGTTTGGATAACACTCCGCTCCGGCCACTTTCCAGCGACCACTGGACAGCGTTATCGGCCCTAAAATGGAGCCGCACGCCTTCGCATACTTGGATGACATCGTTGTCATAGGAGCTACCCTGGAGGAGCACGTGAACAACTTGCGCGAGGTCTTTCGTCGGTTGCACAAGGCCAAGCTGAAGTTAAACGAGAAAAAGTGCAGCTTTTTCCGGAGGAGACTAGTCTACCTATGCCACGTCATCAGTGAGGAGGGCATCCACACCGACCCGGACAAGATCGCGGCAGTACGGAAGCTGCTCCCACCAACGACAACGAAAGAACTGAGGCGTTGTTTGGGTATGGCATCGTGGTACCGCCGGTTCATGCCGAACTTTGCCACAATCGTACAACCGATGACGAGCCTGCTAAGCAAAGGTTCGAAGTGAGAGTGGAGCGAAGTGCGGCAGGCGGCGTTCGAGGACTTGAAGACTAGGTTAACCCAGGCACCGGTGCTAGCGTGTCCCGACTTCGCGGAGACCTTTTCGCTGCAGACCGATGCTAGTGACTAGTGCGAGTATTGACACAGAATATAGCAGGAGGCGAAAGAGTGATAGCATACGCTAGTCGCCGCCTCCTCAAGGCAGAAGAAAACTACTCCGCGACCGAAAAGGAATGCCTAGCCATCGTTTGGGCCATTCGGAAGCTACGCTGCTACCTGGAAGGATACCACTTTGTAATCATCACAGATCATCTCGCCTTTAAGTGGCTCAACACGATCGAGAATCCGACAGGACGCATCGCTCGCTGGGCACTGGAACTTCAGCAATACAGGTTCGACATCGTCTACCGACGCGGCAGTCAGAATGTAGTTGCTGATGCGCTCTCTCGGCAACCAATGGAAGTCCTCCAACGAAGACACTACGAAGTGCCCGTGGATACAACGATTACAAAAGCGAATGCGGGAACAGCCGGAGAAGTTCTCCGAGTTCATCGAAGAAAATGGGCAGATCTACCGGCAGCCAGGACAGCGACCCCCCGAGGAAGAGCATGTGACATGGAAGCTCTGTGTGGGTGGCCAGCATCGGCGTCGAGTGCTAGTAGAGTGCCACGATCATCCGACCTCAGGACATCTGGGAATCCGGAAAACGGCGACCCGAGTAACCCAGCGTTACTATTGGCCAGGACTTTTCCGAGACGTAGCGCGATACGTCCGACAGTGCGAAAAGTGCCAGAAATTCAAGGTAAGCCAAACCTGACCAGCCGGGCAAATGTATACCCGGCAAGCACAGGGCCCGTTTGACATCCTTTGTGCCGACTTCATGAGACCGTTACCGCGTTCCAAGCATGGGAACACAACGCTGCTGGTGTTTTTCGACTTCTTCTCCAAATGGGTAGAGTTGGTACCCTTATGGAGGGCCACCACGGCGCTATTGGAAAAGTCATTTCGGGAGCGGATTCTGAGCCGGTTCGAAGTGCCAAGGAAGTTCGTATGCGACAGCGGGACGCAATTCTTGAGTAAGTCGTTTAGAACTTTCTGCAAGACAGCAGGCATGGAGTTGGAACATACGGCGCCATACACGCCACAACAGAACCTAACTGAAAGGGCCAACCGGACGATCAAGACCATGGTGGCCCAGTGCATCGAGGAAGACCAAAGCACCTGGGATGAGTTACTACCGGAACTCAGTCTAGCGATCAACCAGCTTTCCTGTTACAAGGACGAGAGCCCCGGGGGCCCCCGACTACCGGGGGCTCTTTACGAGGAAGTCACGCCGGGATTGGGCGAGGTCACCGAACAGCCAGCCGAGAAGGCCTCACGCCTTAAAGACGTATTCCAGGTGGTACAGGACAACATCCAACGGGCCTCGCAAGAACAAAGCAAGACCTACAACCTCCGCAAAAGAGAGTGGAGGCCCACTCTCGGATCTCTCGTGCTCCTACGCCAACACCATCTATCAAAAGCAACCGCAGGGTCCATGGGGGCAGATGACGAACCTCTGGGTCGTCCCTTAGACCAGTGGCTCTGCCCAACAGTGAGGCTGATGCGGGTAGCCATCCCGGCTGGATTGTGGCCCCCGCAGGATGCGGCTGGCCGGATGAAGTCAGTGTTAGGCTGGGTGGCGTGCCAAAACGCCGAGGACACAGCAGAAGAGTCGCCGAGCACTGAGGCGGAACCATCGGGCGCTATAATCATCGATTCAGATGACAGCGAGGTCGAGCTGAGGAGGAAGGCACGGAGGAGTCCGACGAGGACATGTGCGGACGCTGGGAGGATCCGCCGACACCGTACCCCGCGTCGCCTCCACCAGCGTACGGGTCGTGGCTCATGGGATCAGATGAGATTCTCCGATCGACGGCTTTCTCCAATGTTTCCGCGACCGATAGTATGGAGCTGAGCCTCGACGCAGACTCACTAGCGGAGGTGCTGGAGGAGCTAGAATCGCACCATACAGCGTGTGACGTACTGGAAGAACAGGCACCCAAACCCAGTGTCACCGACGCGGACGAGGCCCCGGACGCGACCGAGGAGGATAAGGAGTGGGGCGTCGCGCCGCTGTCATGGAGCGCGGGAGCCCCAGAGCGGAAACTGCCGATGACTCTGACAATATTCTTGGAGCACTACTTGGCCGACCCGGCCGCCAAACTGCGGGCTCGGAACCTTTTCCACAGCGGACCCAACATTTTTCACACAGTTTTCCAAATCACCCCAAAGTAAGGATGGGGTGTGAAGGAGAGTAGAACGCTTCCCCACATTTTTGATTTAATTATTTTAAGCAAACATGAAGTGTATAGTTGTATAGGCATTGAAACATAAATTTATATTAAGTAAGAAACCTATAGTACCTAATTGACCAGAACAGAGCATCACTGATCGACACGGACAACACTGACAAGAACGCGCGCCAAGCCGAGAGAACATACAGCCACACGCACACGATCAACACCAGCAGCAAAGAGAGAGAATGCACGGAGAGCGCGCGCATTGCGCAGACTCCCCATGCACATACGCGCTCGCTCACACACACGAGTTGCCCCGGAATTAGGGCACAGGCAAGACAGGGAAAAGGCGTCTGGGGAAAAAGCGGGCGATCGAGCAGCGCTTGAGCAGCGAGAGGCCAAGCGCATTTCCACGAATGAGGTCAGAGTCAGTTGCCTGGGGAATACAGAACTTGACAAAGGTGTGAGTACGCGAAATCGAAAACGACAGAGACCGGGTAGCATCTACGGTAACGGGACCTGAGCAAAAATACGTGTGACAACGAAAATAAAAACCGCGCGCAACGCGCAACCATAAGAGTTACGCGGGAGTTACGCGGAAAGGAGGATTCCAACAAGGGGTAAGCTGGTGCGGTTAGGGAAGTTTAATTTATTTTCAAATGATTTAATAAAAGTCTAGAGAAAACGTCTCAAAATCTCGCTTCTCCCTCTTGTTTCCAAATTAGTGTTGTGCGTTCCGCCTGGTCGGGGTTGCAGAGCCGGTGGTTATGTTAGAGAGCCTCAGCATACTCTATCGGCCCTGGTTTCCCCTTTGGGCCACCATCGGAGCCCTCCCCACATGCATTAGAGAGTCGCAGTGCGTGTTGGCGGTGTAATCAATGCTTTTTTCCCTTTTCCTCTCTAGCTCTTCCGGGCGGGGAAACTTGCCAGCAGAGTGCGTTAGAGAGTTCTCAGCGTGCTCGGCTGACCTGGTCTTCCGCCTGGATCGCCCCAGGTACTCCAATGCATACATTAGAGAGTCTCAGTGTGTGCACTGGGCGGACCTGGTGGCACAATCTCTGTATTTTACTCTCCCTCCGCCTCAGCTTTCTCCCTGGCGGGGAACAGGCCAGCAGAAAGCGTTAGAGAGTTCTCAGCGTGCTCGGCTGACCTGGTTTTCCGCCTGGATCGTCCCAGGTACTCCAATGCACACATTAGAGAGTCTCAGTGTGTGCACTGGGTGGACCTGGTGGTACAATCTTTGCCTTTTCCCTTCTTAAGCCTCAGCTCTCCCTGGCGGGGAACAGGCCAGCAGAGTGCGTTAGAGAGTTCTCAGCGTGCTCGGCTGACCTGGTCTTCCGCCTGGATCGCCCCAGGTACTCCAATGCATACATTAGAGAGTCTCAGTGTGTGCACTGGGCAGACCTGGTGGCACAATCTCTGTATTTTCCTCTCCCTCCGCCTCAGCTTCCCCTTGGCGGGGAGACAGGCCAACAGAGTGCGTTAGAGAGTACTCAACGCGCTCTGCTGGCCGGTCTCCCACCTGGGCTACTTCCAGGTACCACGATACCCGCACTAGAGAGTCTCAGTGTGGGTTGTGGGGGGCCTGGCGTTGAAATCCTTCCCTTCCTAACCATACCTCGGCGGTGGGCCGGTGTCCAACCGCGCGTTAGAGCGTTCTCGACGCGAGCTATGGGCCCTGATCCCACCCGAGGCGTCGCCGGGTGCCCCAGGGTACACCAGAGAGTCTCGGTAGTGCTCTGAGCATCCTGGCGACGGTCGGATATGTACATGTCCCATTCATCCCGGAGTCTCGGCATTTTATAAATTCTTTGTAAAAGACCCTGGGCATGACTCAGCTACACCCCAACCCAAGAACTACTTTACAAATGGCGCCCGATTTCGATTTCGATTTTTATAGAGTACATGTCCGACGGTAGGAGCCCCAAAACAACCCCTATTCGACCCAACCCAATCGGGTAACCATGCAATTTTTGTTTATTTTCGCCCCGTTACAAGGCACCAAAAAGTAGAGTCACCACGTGACAATTACAGTCTAACGGCTTAGAGCTTTGTTTTTTTGACGCCAGACAGGCGGGAGTGCGCACCAGCCGTTACAGACTTTTCTGCGTATGGCTGGTCGCAACACTACAGTCACGATGTGACAACAAAACCTAACGGGTGAGAACCGTTAGCATTCGTTTTTTTTCTTCCTCTCATTACGCCCGCCATGCGAGAGCGAACGCACAGCCTGAAGCACGTGTCTCGCCGCAAAGCCGTCCCTTTTTCCCCCTCCCCTCTCACAATATCCGTGAGAGTACGCGTCTAACGGACATTTCGGACAAAATAATGTAGTTTTTTTTTTTCTAACCCATTCCATCCAAACCAAACGGCTGGCAGACAGAGACAATGACAGTTTTTGTTTCCTCTCTCTTCATCCGCACGTGGGAGCTTGCCCGACATTCGTTTTGGGAGTACAGTAGAGGCTAGTTTACCACTAACCCATTTTTGTTTCTTGGGAGAAAGAAAAAAAAAAATACAGCACCGGACCCGATCACAGCGACAGAGCCGAACGCCGACGCAGTGCAAGACTTCGTCAACGTCCGCGCCGTGCACGAGGACAGCAGCAGAGGCCGCGGCAGAACACAGCCGTGCGAGGCTAATATAAGGAGTACACCCTGAGGAGGACAGGATAGTCAGTGACATCGAGTCAAGAAGTCAACACCGGAAAGTGAACAACTCGCAAATCCCAAATAATGCAGTGAATCCTTGGTGATAGACACAGATAGTCCTGCAAGAACAACAACCGAGTCCTTTGATATTTGTCAAGATCCTTTATAAGGATCCGTCGCGGTCAGTGAGCAAGGACATTAATCGTTCATTAAAACCCTGCACCGTTGCTGGCGTGAATCAGTGATAAGTGTAAGCCAGGGGTAGATCCTCAGGACACTCTGAGCAATACTCGCGCCGACAAAACGAAGACGCAATCCAAGTTCAGAATTAACAAACGCGGGAAAATGGGAGTGAGATGGATCGCATTCCGTCGTAAGGACAAACTGCAGCAGCTAGCGCAGGAGTTCGGACTCGGAACTACCGGTTCGGTGGAAGAGTTGCGTGGAAGGATCTCGTCGTTCGTCTCTAGGGGTGAACACCCGGACGCGATTCGGACGCGGCTGGGGGAATTGGAATCAAGCTACGGAGATGCGCCGAGTCCCAGGGACAACCGCTCCCCGACCCCTTCACCAGGACCTGATTCCCGAGACACCAAGGATAACCACTATCATTAGCTACAACTGCCTGTTCCGGAACTAAGTGCGTCTAACCGAGGGTTATCGGAGCCGACCGGTGTCGACCGGGATACCGCAGTGGATAGGCCTGCACGACTGGGACGAGACGAGATCTCGTGTTCCATGTTGGCGGACAAGTTGCGCAACTGTGGTATCCTCTTCGACGGCCTCTCGGATCCTTTGAGCTTCATCGAAAGACTAGAGGAACGCGTAGCGGGATACCGGGTGGGCATTGACCATTTGCCACGGGCCATATCGGGACTATTGACTGGACGGGCCGAAGACTGGTTCCGCACATGCCACATGCAGGACGAGTCCTGGGAAGGATTCAAGAAGGAGTTTCTTGACTTCTTCCTACCCCCTCGGTACTTCCAACGCTTGGAAGATACCATCCGCACCCGATACCAACGCCCAGGGGAAGCCTTCCGGGGTTATCTCATTGAGCTGCGACTGATAATGCAGAGAGCTCAGTACTCCTCAGAGAGGGAATTGGAACTGCCGGAATACCTGCTGTTTACTCGGCGACACGAGTTCAAGACACTAGCCGCGCTCACACAATTGATCACAGGCTATGAGACCGCCAGAGACCGCGACCCAGCCCGATATGCCACAATAGTGCCCACTCGCGTCGGATACCCCAGCTGAGCAGGAACATGGAGATCGGAGAACTCACTGTAAACACGTCTGGATCAGCGCCACTGGATGCAGCCCTGGTCCCTCGGAGCCCGACAGGATCAAATATGATGATCACACAGGACACCGGCAGGCCAATCGACGTGAAACGGGCGTACCGGAATTGCGGGGAAATGGGACATTTCTCCAAGGAGTGCAGCGAACCACAGTTGTTGTTCTGTTGGGAATGTGGCCGCCGCGGGACTCGCACCATCGGATGCTGTCGTTCCTCGAGATCGGGAAACGGTCAGCGTCTCCGTCCGACAGGGGACAGGGCGGAGAGCAGCAGCAGTTGGAACCCCAGTAACGCACCCACTACGACTGGAGGAGGGGAGGATCGAGGCAATGGTGTCGATAGGGGGAGTCCCGATGACAGCTACACTCGACACCGGAGCAACCCGATCCTTCGTCAGTGAGCGTATGGTACGGGTGCTGGAAACGGAAGCAAATCTGCGGGACATACGGATTCGGATAACCTTGGCGGATGGTTCCTCGAAAGAGATAACCCGGGCCGTGGTAACTCAAGTACGGTTGGACAACCAAGCAACGGAGGTGGCCCTACTGGTGATGCCTACGATTCTGGACGACGTTATTCTGGCTCTAGATTTTCTGTGCGGAATATACATCCAATTGTCTCGTCCTAAAGACACGCCACCCCGCCCCGTACTGATGATTCCACGCCAGGCACCAACAAGGACACAGCCACAGTAAACACCCAGCCTGCCAGCTTTGTAGCGACCGAGCAGGCTCGTGTTGCGCCCAAGAAGACATCGCAGGACACCACCCCGGTGATCGTCCAGCCAGCACCAACAAGGACACAGCCACAGTAAACACCCAGCCTGCCAGCTTCGTAGAGACCGAGCAGGCTAGTGTTACGCCCAGAATGACATCGCAGGACATAACCCCGGCGAACACGCAGCTTGCCAGCTTCGTAGAGACCGAGCAGGCTAGTGTTGCGCCCAGTAGGACAGCACGGGGCGCAGCGCCGGTGACCACCCAGCCAGCCAACCTCGTAGAGATCGAGCAGGCCAGGGTAGATGAAAGGAACCAGACAACAGGGAACTGGGAGTACCCACGACCGACCAGGGCGTACCCTGCACATGGGCTCGAGCCCTTGGAAGACTCTGCAGTTGCCCGAGAGAACAATCCGTTTCGAAAGGCTGCTAGGAGCGGCCAACCTCGCCTAACACCCGTGCTAGAGCAAGATTCGGAAGAGACCACCTCATCCGAGCAACGTCCGGAACCCCCACTCGTGCCCTGGGTCAAGACATTTCTGGGCAACGAATTGGCTCAGTTCAAGGGATTGACAGGGGTCTCCCACATCGCTCAACACACGATTGTCATGCCAGATGACAAGCCGGTGAAGCAGAGGTACTTTCCAAAGAACCCGGCGATGCAGAAGATTATCAATGACCAAGTGGACGAGTTATTGCAGGATGGTCGGATCGAACCTTCCATAAGTCCACACAGCGCGCCCATTGTTCTCGTTGGTAAAAAGACGGGGAAAATGCAGATGTGCGTGGACTATCGGGCCCTGAATGCTCGATCCGTGCCAGATGCTTACCCTCTCCCCAGGATAAGCTACATCCTAGAAAAGCTAAGAAATGCGAAGTACATTTCGACGCTGGACTTGAAGAGTGGATACTGGCAGATACCAATGGCCAAAAGCAGCCATGAATATACAGCGTTCACAGTGCCGGGCCGGGGTCTCTTCACTGGAAGGTTATGCCGTTTGGATAACACTCCGCTCCGGCCACTTTCCAGCGACCACTGGACAGCGTTATCGGCCCTAAAATGGAGCCGCACGCCTTCGCATACTTGGATGACATCGTTGTCATAGGAGCTACCCTGGAGGAGCACGTGAACAACTTGCGCGAGGTCTTTCGTCGGTTGCACAAGGCCAAGCTGAAGTTAAACGAGAAAAAGTGCAGCTTTTTCCGGAGGAGACTAGTCTACCTATGCCACGTCATCAGTGAGGAGGGCATCCACACCGACCCGGACAAGATCGCGGCAGTACGGAAGCTGCTCCCACCAACGACAACGAAAGAACTGAGGCGTTGTTTGGGTATGGCATCGTGGTACCGCCGGTTCATGCCGAACTTTGCCACAATCGTACAACCGATGACGAGCCTGCTAAGCAAAGGTTCGAAGTGAGAGTGGAGCGAAGTGCGGCAGGCGGCGTTCGAGGACTTGAAGACTAGGTTAACCCAGGCACCGGTGCTAGCGTGTCCCGACTTCGCGGAGACCTTTTCGCTGCAGACCGATGCTAGTGACTAGTGCGAGTATTGACACAGAATATAGCAGGAGGCGAAAGAGTGATAGCATACGCTAGTCGCCGCCTCCTCAAGGCAGAAGAAAACTACTCCGCGACCGAAAAGGAATGCCTAGCCATCGTTTGGGCCATTCGGAAGCTACGCTGCTACCTGGAAGGATACCACTTTGTAATCATCACAGATCATCTCGCCTTTAAGTGGCTCAACACGATCGAGAATCCGACATGACGCATCGCTCGCTGGGCGCTGGAACTTCAGCAATACAGGTTCGACATCGTCTACCGACGCGGCAGTCAGAATGTAGTTGCTGATGCGCTCTCTCGGCAACCAATGGAAGTCCTCCAACGAAGACACTACGAAGTGCCCGTGGATACAACGATTACAAAAGCGAATGCGGGAACAGCCGGAGAAGTTCTCCGAGTTCATCGAAGAAAATGGGCAGATCTACCGGCAGCCAGGACAGCGACCCCCCGAGGAAGAGCATGTGACATGGAAGCTCTGTGTGGGTGGCCAGCATCGGCGTCGAGTGCTAGTAGAGTGCCACGATCATCCGACCTCAGGACATCTGGGAATCCGGAAAACGGCGACCCGAGTAACCCAGCGTTACTATTGGCCAGGACTTTTCCGAGACGTAGCGCGATACGTCCGACAGTGCGAAAAGTGCCAGAAATTCAAGGTAAGCCAAACCTGACCAGCCGGGCAAATGTATACCCGGCAAGCACAGGGCCCGTTTGACATCCTTTGTGCCGACTTCATGAGACCGTTACCGCGTTCCAAGCATGGGAACACAACGCTGCTGGTGTTTTTCGACTTCTTCTCCAAATGGGTAGAGTTGGTACCCTTATGGAGGGCCACCACGGCGCTATTGGAAAAGTCATTTCGGGAGCGGATTCTGAGCCGGTTCGAAGTGCCAAGGAAGTTCGTATGCGACAGCGGGACGCAATTCTTGAGTAAGTCGTTTAGAACTTTCTGCAAGACAGCAGGCATGGAGTTGGAACATACGGCGCCATACACGCCACAACAGAACCTAACTGAAAGGGCCAACCGGACGATCAAGACCATGGTGGCCCAGTGCATCGAGGAAGACCAAAGCACCTGGGATGAGTTACTACCGGAACTCAGTCTAGCGATCAACCAGCTTTCCTGTTACAAGGACGAGAGCCCCGGGGGCCCCCGACTACCGGGGGCTCTTTACGAGGAAGTCACGCCGGGATTGGGCGAGGTCACCGAACAGCCAGCCGAGAAGGCCTCACGCCTTAAAGACGTATTCCAGGTGGTACAGGACAACATCCAACGGGCCTCGCAAGAACAAAGCAAGACCTACAACCTCCGCAAAAGAGAGTGGAGGCCCACTCTCGGATCTCTCGTGCTCCTACGCCAACACCATCTATCAAAAGCAACCGCAGGGTCCATGGGGGCAGATGACGAACCTCTGGGTCGTCCCTTAGACCAGTGGCTCTGCCCAACAGTGAGGCTGATGCGGGTAGCCATCCCGGCTGGATTGTGGCCCCCGCAGGATGCGGCTGGCCGGATGAAGTCAGTGTTAGGCTGGGTGGCGTGCCAAAACGCCGAGGACACAGCAGAAGAGTCGCCGAGCACTGAGGCGGAACCATCGGGCGCTATAATCATCGATTCAGATGACAGCGAGGTCGAGCTGAGGAGGAAGGCACGGAGGAGTCCGACGAGGACATGTGCGGACGCTGGGAGGATCCGCCGACACCGTACCCCGCGTCGCCTCCACCAGCGTACGGGTCGTGGCTCATGGGATCAGATGAGATTCTCCGATCGACGGCTTTCTCCAATGTTTCCGCGACCGATAGTATGGAGCTGAGCCTCGACGCAGACTCACTAGCGGAGGTGCTGGAGGAGCTAGAATCGCACCATACAGCGTGTGACGTACTGGAAGAACAGGCACCCAAACCCAGTGTCACCGACGCGGACGAGGCCCCGGACGCGACCGAGGAGGATAAGGAGTGGGGCGTCGCGCCGCTGTCATGGAGCGCGGGAGCCCCAGAGCGGAAACTGCCGATGACTCTGACAATATTCTTGGAGCACTACTTGGCCGACCCGGCCGCCAAACTGCGGGCTCGGAACCTTTTCCACAGCGGACCCAACATTTTTCACACAGTTTTCCAAATCACCCCAAAGTAAGGATGGGGTGTGAAGGAGAGTAGAACGCTTCCCCACATTTTTGATTTAATTATTTTAAGCAAACATGAAGTGTATAGTTGTATAGGCATTGAAACATAAATTTATATTAAGTAAGAAACCTATAGTACCTAATTGACCAGAACAGAGCATCACTGATCGACACGGACAACACTGACAAGAACGCGCGCCAAGCCGAGAGAACATACAGCCACACGCACACGATCAACACCAGCAGCAAAGAGAGAGAATGCACGGAGAGCGCGCGCATTGCGCAGACTCCCCATGCACATACGCGCTCGCTCACACACACGAGTTGCCCCGGAATTAGGGCACAGGCAAGACAGGGAAAAGGCGTCTGGGAAAAAGCGGGCGATCGGGCAGCGCTTGAGCAGTGAGAGGCCAAGCGCGTTTCCACGAATGAGGTCAGAGTCAGTTGCCTGGGGAATACAGAACTTGACAAGGGTGTGAGTACGCGAAATCGAAAACGACAGAGACCGGGTAGCATCTACGGTAACTGGACCTGAGCAAAAATACGTGTGACAACGAAAATAAAAACCGCGCGCAACGCGCAACCATAAGAGCCGGGAGTTACGCGGAAAGGAGGATTCCAACAAGGGGTAAGCTGGCCATGCGTGCTCAATGGAGCGAGTTAGGAAGAGTTCTTGGTGCGGTTAGGGAAGTTTAATTTATTTTCAAATGATTTAATAAAAGTCTAGAGAAAACGTCTCAAAATCTCGCTTCTCCCCTTGTTTCCAAATTAGTGTTGTGCGTTCCGACTGGTCGGGGTTGCAGAGCCGGTGGGTATGTTAGAGAGTCTCAGCATACTCTATCGGCCCTGGTTTCCCCTTTGGGCCACCATCGGAGCCCTCCCCACATGCATTAGAGAGTCTCAGTGCGTGTTGGGGAAATCTGGCGGTGTAAACTATGCTTTTTTTTTTCCCTTTTCCTCTCTAGCTCTTCCGGGCAGGGAAACGGGCCAGCAGAGTGCGTTAGAGAGTTCTCAGCGTGCTCGGCTGACCTGGTCTTCCGCCTGGATCACCCCAGGTACTCCAATGCATACATTAGAGAGTCTCAGTGTGTGCACTGGGCGGACCTGGTGGCACAATCTCTGTATTTTACTCTCCCTCCGCCTCAGCTTTCTCCCTGGCGGGGAACAGGCCAGCAGAAAGCGTTAGAGAGTTCTCAGCGTGCTCGGCTGACCTGGTTTTCCGCCTGGATCGTCCCAGGTACTCCAATGCATACATTAGAGAGTCTCAGTGTGTGCACTGGGTGGACCTGGTGGTACAATCTTTGCCTTTTCCCTTCTTAAGCCTCAGCTCTCCCTGGCGGGGAACAGGCCAGCAGAGTGCGTTAGAGAGTTCTCAGCGTGCTCGGCTGACCTGGTCTTCCGCCTGGATCGCCCCAGGTACTCCAATGCATACATTAGAGAGTCTCAGTGTGTGCACTGGGCAGACCTGGTGGCACAATCTCTGTATTTTCCTCTACCTCCGCCTCAGCTTCCCCTTGACAGGCCAACAGAGTGCGTTAGAGAGTACTCAACGCGCTCTGCTGGCCGGTCTCCCGCCTGGGCTACTCCCAGGTACCACGATACCCGCACTAGAGAGTCTCAGTGTGGGTTGCGGGGGGCCTGGCGTTAAAATCCTTCCCTTCCTAACCATACCTCGGCGGTGGGCCGGGGTCCAACCGCGCGTTAGAGCGTTCTCGACGCGAGCTATGGGCCCTGATCCCACCCGAGGCGTCGCCGGGTGCCCCAGGGTACACCAGAGAGTCTCGGTAGTGCTCTGAGCATCCTGGCGACGGTCGGATATGTACATGTCCCATACATCCCGGAGTCTCGGCATTTTATAAATTCTTTGTAAAAGACCCTGGGCGTGACTCAGCTACACCCCAGCCCAAGAACTACTTTACAACGTGGAAAATCTAAAAATTTTATACAGATATGCGGGTTCTTTGGTATACAATATTTTGTGCACGAAGATTAATGTTTTAAAAATCATCAAGTCGTTTATTTTTAGGTCAGTTAATTTATAGGCATAAAATGAAACGTGATCACAACGGTTGGCATTTTTTGTTTTCTAGCCGCATCACAATTTGCAAAGACTTCAACGCCATATAAGTGTCGGTATTAAGCACGTCTTGGCAATTAGCAATTTTATATCGATTGGCAAGAAGCGATGTGTTAAAGACAATGTTCTTAGTAACCCGTAAGTCTTCCCAACAGCTTTATTGATATGATTGCTTCATGTAAGCGTTGTATTAAAAGTAAAGCCTAAATTATTTGCACCCTCAGTGTAAGAAATTGGTATGCCATCTATTATAAGGCTTACCAACGGTGTAGTGCAAATATTTTTCTTGTGGATGACGAGACATTTAGATTTTAGGGGATTTATTCCAAGTCCATTATTTTTTGCCCAAACGCTAATTTTTCTTAACTGTCTGTTACATTTGTTAACACATTCATTAATTTCACACAAATGACGGCTAACAAATGTACATTTGGACATCATCAGCATACATTTGAACACTACGGCCAGTCACAGAATCAGACAGGTTATTCACATAGAAAACAGTAAAGGTAACTGATGCTTGCGGAACACCACGCCACCAAATTTAGTCGGGATATAGCACAGCGTCCCAAATAAACAATGTGTGAATTTGGTTGCTTTCATGACAAGGGTTAATTTGGCTCCGATTGTTCATATGGCAGCTATACGATATAGTCATCGGACTTAGACTAAATTTAGAATATAAGAATATAAGATACCGTCCTTACAAAACAATCTGTGAGTTTGGTTGAGATATCTGAAGAAACAAAAAAGTTTTTCCTACCAAGCAATAATTGATCTTTGACCCATAATTTTACCACCTTCCAATTGGAATTTTGCAAAACCCCGTCTTATTACACGATGAATTTTCCTCAGCTATGTTGTGCAAGAATTTCAGTTTCCAAGCTCTTACCACTTTGGCTGTGCAATGATCAGCCAATCAGGCAGTCAATGAGTGAGTGAGTGAGGACACATTTTTGATATATATAGATTACCATCTTAGAATAAGAACATCAACAGCAATAAGAACACCACGAGGAGTGCGATCTCTCTATACAACACCTGGCTTCCCGGGCCTTCCCCAGATACCAGATCGTTCGTGTAAGGGGCTCCGCGATGCGTATTAATGTTCCCGTGTTGACTAAAAAACCTGCTCCATTATTGCCTGCCCCCGTGCCTCGTTTAGGTAGCCGATAAGTTTCGATCAGTTTTCGCCGTTTAACACACTTTGAAACGTATCTCAAGTCGTTGAGAAATTAAGTTTTAACAGCTCGACTGTTGCTCTAAATATGGATGAGATTGAGTGCAGCTCGTTGAAATAATTTCTCTTCCCCAGGTTGTACTCCAATGTTCTGTAAGCAAGGCGAGTCCCACTTTGTCTGGCTTGCGACTCCGCTCGTTGTCGACTTAAAGCCGTCAGTCGGTCTATCATCATGGCATGGCTGCATTGCTACGTGGTATGATCATCCAAGTTGAGTTGCACATTTAGCTCTCTGGCCAGACTGTCCCATACTTGGAAAAACTGTGACCTATGTTGCAGAAGGTGTGGTACCACGATTTTTGGCAGTCTGTATACTTCGCTGATCATGGATGCTACGGATATATTTGAATTGCAAATTCAGCGTGTTGGCGAATATTGGAGACAAGCCAGCATTTCCAGCATAATTGCGTAGTCTTTTATAACCTGTTAGCATCTTTTCAGGGTCATCGTATTGAGTAAGTTTGTCCCCAAATATGCGCAGCGTAGCACAAGACTGCTCTCGAAGTGACTTCATAAAGTTTGTATTTGTTGCTGCTTTTTACATTACATTTGCATAGCTGTGAACTCCATGTGCTCTTGATTGCTACTTTAGCAATCTTATCCAATGCTTATTAAAGTTCATTGCGAGGGTCAGAAAGATTCTGAGATATTTGTACTCCTTAACTACAGCAATATTGTTTCCGTTCCGTCCTCTTGCATCCTTGATGTACATTATTTGCGACTTAAGTTAATCTGCAGATTTTATTTGTCTCAGTATTTAGACATGCAGTCAATCATTTTTTGATATTTGTAGGGCTATCTGCGAATATTATTTTAAAGTTTGCGTTCCTAGTGCGACTCCTCCTGGCAGAATTTCTATTATGTCATCAACGAATAAGGATTGCTCGATTGCTTAGTTTTAATATCAGTACCTTTCAGTCAATCATATCAAACGCTGCCTTGAAGTCAATGAAGAACATTTATATTTTTATACTCTTTCCCAAAGGGAAAAGAGTATATTGGGTTTGAGAAATGTCCGTCTGTCCGTATGAACGCAATTTTTTTCCACAGCCTTGAAGCTAGAGCATCCAAACTTTGTACACGTGTTGGTGTATACCCTCAATTTATGAAGATCGCCCCCTCCTCCGCAATGAGCAAATGAGCCAAATCTATATCTCCCACACCTTTACAGGTAGAGTCACCAAATTTGGCATACAGACTAATGTAAACCCCCTGGACAAATCTGCATCAAAAAAATTTTGACAGACTACTGTTTTCTTCGCGTCTTTTTCCGAACCCACATATAGCCAAATTATACCGGACTAAGAACAGAGTAGAGAACAGAGTACTGCTGTCGGATACGTCCGACTGCAACGATCTTACTTGTTTTCTTTTCTGTTGCGATTGTCGTGAGTGTAAATATACTATCAATCGTCGAATATTCTTGCTGAAAGCCCGCCTGATATTCGCTAAGATTGGGGTTACAGTTTACCCACGTAGTGAGTCTTTTTAGTAGGACTGCTGCGAATACCTTCTGTATGCTGTTTAGAAACGATATTCCTCTATAATTATTTGCGCAGCTCGGGTTCCCTTTTTTGAAAATCGAATTATTTTGATAAAAATTGTTCCTCTTGAAACTATTAGGTGCTGCGCTGCCGTCAAAAATGCAATTGAAAGCTCGCGTCACATTCATCAGCATTTCCTCTGTGGCATTCTGCAAAAATTCTGCCGGGATCCGATCGACCCCGGGCGCTTTATTTGCTTTACTGCGTCGCACAGCGTTTTGGACTTCGCATAGTCTTATTTCCGCATCAAGCTCATTAATACAAAGCTAATTTGCTTTACACACGGCATCTGTAGCATATCCCTAAAGAGTTTATTTTAAAGCTTCCGCGGTCATTTGAATAGTGTGTCTTGCCTTCTGGCTATTGAGTTTAGTTTTTTAAATAGTTGCTCTTCATTGGATTGCGCCGAGTTACACATTGTAGATATTTTCACGCATAGGGGCATATGGTCAGAAAATATCTCTTCGCTGATGCAAATATCTTTCACTATCTCGTGCCATACTCCTCTAACTGCACAGTAAGCTATGGTAGAACACGCTTGCCCCCGCACAAACGTGAAGTTGCCATCTCTGTCACCCTTTGTTTTGCCATTTAAATTCGTCGTGTTATTTGTTTCGCACAGATCTATTAGTTTTAGGCCATTTTTTGTTGCTTGCTCTCCGAGTGTTGCTGAATGTGGCTGCCATAGAGTGAATCACTTCTGTGTCTGTTTGATGTTCACCTATCCTCGCATGACGATTAACATGACGTTTCGACATCGTTCTCAAGAAGCCAGCTGTTTACATCCTCGTAAGCGTATTTCCAATTTTTACAGTTGAGGTATATGGGTTTATAATCAGCGTAACCACTTGCACGTCCTCTTGAGAATATTCTTCGTGCTGGCATCCAGTAAAAAGTATAATCAGGAAAATATGCTTTGGATGCGTTGACATATATATTTCTTAATTATCTTTCTGCGGCCTGTCCTTTATGCACCACTGTTCTGTTTGCATCAAAATGCATCCACTTTCCTGGAATATTAATTTAATCGCCTTAGCCCAGAATTTTTATAGTGTTATTTGCTGCAGCAAGCTCCTTTTTCAGCTGTCAAAGAACAGTTTTGTGCTCCTCTTTCTCGAAGCTGAGGTCCTTTTCAGTGTAGATGTTAGTTCCAGCAAGCTTTCTACCATTTTTTAAGGCTTCATTAACCATAACTGTCGTGCGAAACTCCACAAAACCGCCCACCTTATTGCGTCTTTCGAATAATATGTTCGCGCTTCCAACCGAAGCTTTCTCAATTTGCAGTTTCTCCTGTAGCAGTTCCCTAATTCCCCCTTTGTCACCCTTTCTTTGCTCCGGCCCTTGACGATCAGATTTTTGCTTCGGCTCTGGTCAGCTCTTGGTCCTCTCACCTTTCAGCTTTTCTATTTCCGCCTTCAAGACAGTATTTTCGTCCTGAAGAGCTCCAATCTTTTCTGAAATGCCTCCCAGTTGTTTTTTGAGATCCCCAATAGCAGCTTTTGAGGCTAGGTTTTCGCTTAACACCGTGAGCTTCTCATCAAACTTGCTGCCCATTTGCTAGATTGCAAGGAGTAGGCGCAAATTGTGTGATCTGTACGCTTTCGCTTTTCCTGGGGTAACGGCTGGCTCCTAGGAGTTGAAGTTGCCGACATTTTGACTTCTAGATGGCGCTGACCTTAATGACCTTAATGATATGGAAACCCTGGGCTGCAGTTTTGGCGTCCTACCACACTAATCGGATAATGTGGGACACGATCAGCTGTAGTTGCAGTCTGGTATTTCATACAAAATTTATAAATGCACTCATTCGCTCACCAAATTGTTATACTATGTTCCTGAAGGGAAAATTAGTATATTGGGTTTGCGAAATGTCCGTCTGTCCGTATGAACGCAATTTTTTTGCCTTTATCTTTGAGCTAGAGCAACCAAACTTGGTACACCTGTTGGTGTATACCGTCAATTTATGAAGTGTCGAGATCTGCATCAAAATTTTTGGAGCCCCCACCCCTTCCCCACAAACGAGCAAAATCTATATCTCCCACACATGTGCAGTTTTTTTCGCGTCTCTTTCTGAACACACAAATAAACAAATTATATAGGACTGGGAACATAGTATTCTGCAGTCGGGTGCGTCCGACTGCAACGTTCTTACTTGTTTTTATATGTGAGTAAGTGGGCTGAGTGTTTTTATTTGTGTTTTTTTGTTTTAGAACTGAATCAAGATGTTCAAGTTCTGCATATAACTTTATGGTTGTTTCCCACTTTTGGGGTTTTTTTTGTTTTTCAACACTTTTAGTATTTCACTTTTTCTATTTTTTATTTTGTTGACAAAACCACCCCTGTTTTTTGTTTTTGCCCTTTAATCATCGCTCACTTTACTTACTCAGTATAGTTTCACAGTTGATGTTGCCGTTGTGTTTGCTCTTGTTGTTGTTAATGCCATGTAATAATTTGAGTGATTGTTCTTGTTGGATTGTTGGCCTTGGATCCCCGCATCGGCGTTTTCTTGATGCGCGTCTTGGCCATTGCCTTGCGCTGTCTGAAATGCCTGAAGCAGATGCGCAGCTTTTTCAGGCCGCCAAGTTCCTGCACCAGTTGGTCGCTGTGACGAAATGGCATAGCTAATAGTTGCAGCAAAATATATAACACAGTCAAGCGCTGCTCAACGTTGCGATCGCTTTGGGAGTTCTTTGTTTACTCCTTGCTGCGATTGCAGCCTTCGTAACACTTTGATAATTTTTACAATGGTATTCTCAGCCTAAACCGCGCACTGCGGTGCCAGCCATGCTGGCAGGGGAGTCGCTTCATAAGAGAGTGCTATGTGCACATGGTAAGTGCGCGGTCGGCTTAAGCTGCGTCAGCCACTTATGCTATCCGCTGCATACTTGTGCGCTCGT
This sequence comes from Hirtodrosophila confusa, assembly GCA_035043065.1. Taxonomy (NCBI): domain Eukaryota; kingdom Metazoa; phylum Arthropoda; class Insecta; order Diptera; family Drosophilidae; genus Hirtodrosophila; species Hirtodrosophila confusa. The sequence goes on along the minus strand of JAWNNI010000177.1, from coordinate 1,556,880 downwards.
ATTTCTTTGCACTTGAAATACGTTGGACATGTGTTTACGTAAACACTGCCACAAAGTATTACAGTGCGTGTTCATTTAGACACACTGAGTTCTGTTGTGTATTCAATATATATGCACACCACAATATATTACCGTTTAAGTTACAATTACACAATACATGTCGAAGTTTTTGACTAATAAATTCCATAATTCCTCCATTTTTCAGGTAATGCTACAGAAAATGACTTTTACAAACGTAATAGCCAATGGTCGGACGGATTAGTATCAGCGTCAAAGAGTGTCGCTAAGGCTGCAAATTATCTTGTCGAAGCTGCCAATAAAGCAATAACCAATGAATCTGGACAAAATTTTGATCTAATAGTTGCTGCTCAAGAAATTGCTGCCTGCACAGTTCAACTGGTTATTGCCAGTAAGGTAAAGGCGAATCGCGACAGTCAAAACTTGGTTAATTTAACTGTTGCTTCACGAAATGTTACAAAAGCGACTGGAGTTGTAGTTGCGACTGTAAGAGATGGTAATTTACGACAGGAACAAGAACAGGATATTGACATTTGTAAATTAACACCATCTCAACTTAAAACTATGGAGATGGATATTCAAGTCAAAGTATTAGAGCTGGAACAAGCTCTACAAACTCAACGTCTGAAATTATCTTCGTTTCGAAGGGAGCATTACCAGAAAACCGAGTATTGAATATACTCAGAAAAATTTTTTTATGAAAATTTTATTTTAAAATTTCTAAATTTGTTTAACTTGTGTATTAAAAAATTTAAATTAATTATAAATCGATCGTTTTTTAATTTTATTTCGTTTTGCTGCTATCTTGGAATTAAGAATATTTGGATATTCTGAAAAAGGAGATAGGGGATTCTGTTGAAAATAAAGCTGGGAATTTTAAAACATATGGTTTAAGAATGCTATACTTGGGTGAACGGGACGCCCTGTTCTTAAATTCTCAACAAACATACAGATAGACAGATATGCACACAGATCTTGCAGTTCGTATAAATTACAAGCAAGCAGATCATTTTAAATGGTGGTTGCGCTGCTGTTGCCCCAGACGCAGCCTTACAAGGCAGCCTCGACGGATACATCTCCTCTGACTACCCGGCCATCCTTGGGCGCATGTATACGGAAAAGAAGCTACGAAGCAGACGTCACCATCATGAAGAGGTGTGCTGCCGTACTAAATGCAGATACTCCAGAGAAATCTGCAAGATCCAAGAGCCATGGATCTCTGTCGATAGAGTTTGTGGTCTTAGGAACTTCCTTTTATCTAATAAAAACTTGCTTGTCAATCAACAATCGATGCAACGCTTTCCCACTCTCTCAGTTCAGTGATGGAGGCATCACAGTAGCCAGGCTTAAATGTCGTCTGCGAACTTCGAGGCTGCGAAATACCTTAAAGGTGAGAAAAGTTCTCTTTGATCATTTGCGTGATTTTCATAAGCGGCTGTACCGTAGAGTGTTCCCTACGAAATCCAAACTGTTGAGGTGAAAGAATATCGTTTATTTCCATGAACTGATACAATTTTCTTTTATAATATTGTAGCGGAATTTGGCTGTCGCTGTGTAGACAGCTTCGCCACGGTTAGCCGAGCGGTGCTTATTTTTCGGGTCGGCGGGGGAATCCGCACAATGCCAGGGACTGCTGGATGAGAAACAATAACACAACACGTATTCTCTGTTCGTTTCGTCTTTATTTGTCACAATCTTTTCAGTAGATTGTGGATCAACACACTTTTACACTTGCAAGCCGGATTATTGCGCTAGAAATTCTGTACATTAAAAAGAAGAAGAGCGTCGATATTCGACGCGCAGGCAGAGGTGTCCGACGATAAATCGATAGAAATCGATCGCCCGGCTACGTAACAATGACGCAATAGCTTACGTGGGCGGGAATGCTTAAACATCCTGCAACATTCGCTATATTACCCCCCTCCCGACCGAGATTTTCTGACAACGATCCTTTGTACGGGGCAAGGCGATTGACGTGGACGGTTCTGGTGGCACGTTTGCTGGTTAAGCGCACCTCGTATACCAGCTCAGAGTGACGGCGAATCACAGTTGCTGGTCCCAGCCAGTCGGATTGCAGATTCGGACACCGTCCTACTTTCCGCATGGGTGCGTACAGCCACACTTCGTCGCCTGGCTTGAATTCGCCCGGATGAGATCGAAGATCGTACCGCTCCTTATTGACCTCGGCAGCGGCTATCAACCGTTGACGAGCGGTCTGGTGAGTCTACTGCAGATCCTCCTGCAACTTACTCTCGAACGTTGGGTAGTCCTTAGAGCCGGGAGACGGTCGGGCGTATATAAGCTCAGCCGGAAGGCGAAGTTAGCGGCCAAGCGTCAGACGAGAAGGCGAAAAGCCGGTTGCTTCGTGTGGAGCGGATCGGTAAGCCCATAGAGCTAAGGGTAGCAAACAATCCCAGTCCCGTTGATCGTTGGCGACGAATTTGGCTAAATAGTCCAACACCGTGCGGTTGAAACGTTCAACCATTCCATCAGATTGGGGATGCAGCGGGGTGGTACGCGTCTTGTCCACTCCTAGTAAGCGAAGGCACGTCTGAAATACTTCCGACTCGAAGTTTCGACCTTGATTCGAGTGCAGCGCGAATGGTGTGCCAAAGCGGCTAAAGACTTCCTGTACCAGCGCTCTCGCCACTGTTTCCGCTGTCTGATCTGGGATCGCAATGCATTCCGGCCATTTTGTGAAGTAACACATTACTACTGCGATATACCGATTACCGCGAGGCGTAGTAGGAAGGGGGCCCAGAATGTCGATAGCTAGCCGTTCAAACGGAGCGCCGATGTAACTGGGCTGAAGGCGACCGACTGTGCGACGAGAGGGCCCTTTCCTGGCATTACAGGTCTGGCACCGCGCGCACCAGATAGCCACGTCTGCGCCCTGCCCAATCCAGTAGTGGCGCTGTTTTAGTTTGGCTAGCGTCTTTTTAATTCCAAAATGCCTACCAGTGGACGTGTTGTGCATACTGCGTGTAATCTCTTTCTGTAGGCTGCGGGGTACTATCGCCACGGCCTTACCTTCCCTGTTTTTGGTCATCAAAACGCCTTCGTCCACATAGAGCTGGTCGAACAAGTGCCAGTAGGCTTTTGTTTCGGGGCTCTCGCGCCAGATATTGCCCTTAGGTGGCCGACCTCCGTTTTGTAACCAGGTGAATACCAGGGCCAGCGTGTAATCTTCCATTTGTCGTTGGGCATAGTCCATGGCTTGGATTTGCATGTACATTATGCCTTGATGATCGTTCTCCTCGGCTTTCTCACAGTGACGACATTCCCCGCAAGGTCGGCGCGATAAAGCGTCTGCGTTGCCATGCTGCTTCCCACTACGGTGCTGAATATCCATGTCGTACTGTTGCAAGCGCTCTATCCACCGAGCAATTTGTCCTTCGGGTTCCCGGAAATTATAGAGCCACTTTAGCGAGGCGTGGTCTGTACGAAGCAGGAATCTTCGCCCGAAGAGATAATGGTGAAAGTGCTTAGTAGCCAGCGCCGTGGTTGGACGCGTCGGTATCATAATGAAAAAACCAGTTGGATCGGGAAATGTAAGAATCGGCGCCTGGGTGAGCTTGGTTTTCAGCGCATCGAAAGCCTCAGTCAGCTCGTGGAGTGGACGAGCGGTGGCAGCGAATTCGGGGATGAATTTGCGGTAGTAGGAGCATAGTCCTAAGAACGATCGGACATCCTCCTGACAGCGAGGCCGTGGCCAATCTGTTACTCGGCTGACTTTCTCAGGGCACGCTCTCAGTCCTTGGCCACTCACGATGTGTCCCAGGTAGGTCATCTCCGTGCGAATGAAATTGCAATTTCGAGAACTTAAGTTCAGGCCGGCGTTCGCTAGGCGGTCGAAAACTTTTTGCAGGTGGACTAGGTGGGCTTCGCACGTACGAAAGAAGACGATAATGTCGTCCAGGTATACCAACGCTGACGTGCAGGTCGCGCCGGTGAAAAGGCCGTCCATCAGGCGTTAAAAAGTGGCGGGTGGATTGGTCAAACCAAATGGCATGACATTAAACTCGTACAAGCCGGCATCACAAACAAAAGCTGTTTTTGCCCGCGACTCGTCGTCCATTTCCACCTGCCAGTAGCCACTCTGTAAATCCATGGTCGAGAACCAAGTAGCTCCGTGTAATCTCGTCAAAATGTCATCCATCCTCGTCAGCGGGTATGAATCCTTTAGGGTAACGTCGTTGAGACGACGGTAGTCCACGCAGAACCGCGTGGAGCCATTCTTTTTGCGGACGAGTACTACGGGCGAGGCCCATAGGCTGGAAGAGTGGCGGATCACGTCTCGATCCTTCATATCGGCTACAAGGCGTTCCACTTCCAGTTTACGCGAAAGCGCTTGGCGACGCGGTGGTTGTTTGATTGGGCGAGTCTGGCCCGTGTCGATCGTATGCCGAGTCAAATTAGTGCGACCTGTGTCGTTATTCTGTTTTGCGAAGACGTGCACGTAACTGTCGAGTAAACGCAGCAGTTTAGTGCGCACTTCTGCCGGCAAATCCGTGGGTTGCAAAGAATCCCAATCCAGAATGTTTTCCGTGGCTGCGGCGGCAGAAAGCACCTCTACCGGTTCCAAATGGCCCAGGATAGTAAAAACCGCTAATACGCACGATTGAGTGCCGATATTAAGCACGTGAAGTGTGGCAGTGCTACTAGTGGTGTCCACAATAGAGCTGACCTAGATCACTAGATCACTAGATCACCAGGAAGTTGTGAACAGACCCCTCGCTCTAGTACAGCTTGGGTCAGACGATCCTGCGATGAACAAGCAACACTGACATGAGTGTGGCTGTGCGGTGGGATACTCGCGGCAACAGTGGAGTACAATAAACTGATGCGTTGTGCAGTGGGCACGTGTAGGGCTATCGCACCCCAAGCGAACTTCAAACGTAGCTCCTTAAAATCCACGGCAGCTTGGTACCGCAGCAAGAAATCCAGACCCAGAAGCGTCGGGATATTTCCTTCCACCAACAGGAACTCGTGCTTAAGGGTTCGACCCGCTATGACCAAACGTGCTGTAGTGTTGGCAGTGGCGACAAACTGCTCGGCAGATGGACCCGGTAGAGTCACCTGACAAGGGGTGACGGGCAGCTGGTCCGGGAGCTCGCGGTGGTTTAGCAACGAGACGGCGGCGCCAGTGTCGACGATAAGTTGGACTTGATGATTCTGCAAAAATAGAAAGCAGTGTAAGCTCCGGTCGACCGGTGCACTCAGTGTATACGTAGCTTTGCCGGGCGGCGTGGTTCCTCTACGCCCGGTTGTTTCCAATGGGTCGCCAGGTTCGGTGTCTATAGCTTTGGAGACCGGCGGCACAGGGACGCATTCTCCGGTAGGCGTCTCCTCAAACAACTGGGGAAAGACCGTGACACACTCGTCAGACGAAGCTTTACATCCAACGACGGGCGGCGGCTCGTGAGCACTCGGACCGGGCGGCGGCTCGTGAGCACTCGGACCGGGCGGCGGCGAGTTTGAGATGCTCCAGCGAGCGACCATCTTGCGACGCAGATGGAGATTGCGCAGCGGACCGTCCTGTCACTTCGTTACTCGGTGTGCCCGGCGGCGGCTTATGGGCACGCTCTTCGGGCGGCGTCTCCTCAAACAGCTGGGACAAGACAGTGACACACTCGTCCAACGAAGTTTGAGATCTAATGACGGGAGGCGGCGCGTGGGCACTCGGACCGGGCGGCGGCGTGTTCACCACATGAAATCTGGCAGCTTCTATTTCGTTAGAAGGAGTCTTACGCCCGAAAACGGATGGTTTTGGCAGCGGCGAATTCACGGCGAGGTGCTCCAGCGAGCGACCATCTTGCGACGCAGATGGCGAGGTGCTCCAGCGAGCGACCATCTTGCGACGCAGATGGAGATTGCGCAGCGGACCGTCCTGTCGATTCGTTACTCGGTGTGCTCGGCGGCGGCTTATGGACACTCTCTCCGGGCGGCGACTCCAGAAACAACTGGTTTCGGGCTACTTCTACTTCGTCTGAAGGAGCTTTAAGTCCGAAGGCAGATTGTTTGGGCTGCGGCAAATTCACGGTGAGGTGTTCCGGCGGACGGCAGACCGGTGGAGCGACAGTACAAGATTCCTTGAACTGCTGCATCTGGGTCGTATTCGTGTTAGATGTGACTGATGCTGTCGGCTGTTGGTTGGGGCCCTTGGAATTTAAAACTAACCTCAGCCCCTCCGTCAGGTTAAGCACGGTGCCGACAGGCCTGCGTCGGCATTGGGCCTCGATACGACGGGCCATGTCGAGCGCTTCTTTTAGAGTTGTTGGTTTGCTGGATAGAATCAGCATTTGGTATGAGGTTTCCCGAATGCCGTCGATGAACCTCTGCACCAGGATGCTGTTGCAGGTGGAGCTCGGTAATTCGCCAAAGACTGCGCAACCCAAACACTGCAAGTCCATAGCGAAGTCTTCCAAAGATTCCTTGGAACTCTGGACGCGGTTATGAAACTTGTGGTATCCGGCATGTGGGCTAAGGGTGAAATGTTCCTGCAAGGTCACGGTCAGCGCGTCATAAGAGTGCAGACTGATATCCGGCAACGTAGCGTAAAATCGTTGTGCACGCCCGCGTCGAATACAGCTTTCTACGCTTCTGTTGTTCGGACCATCTATATTCGCCAGCCATATCATTGAACAAGCGATGGAACTCAGCCCAGGGCCTTGTACCATCGTAAGTCGGTGGCGATTCCAAATCGGGTATCGACACGAACTGTCTGTCGGCAACCGAAGGGCTGGTGGGTGCTGGCTCAGAGGTTTTGCCACTTACGCCGCCGGTGTTCGACATAACCTCAACAGTACGCGGCTGAAAAAATGCATTTTGGCTTTGCCGTTGAGTTTCTCGTCCGGGATCTGGCGACTCTGATTCTCCGGCCCGTGGCGTGCTTGATGCAATTCCATCTTTATTGAGAGAAGTCTTTGCAGCGGCGTCTGCCACTGCAGTGAGTGCGCCTCCCGCGACGACACGTTGTTCACAAAGGCCTCCCAACATTGTGCGTTCGAATGATGACCACATCTGTTGGAACTTTTGGTCGAACTGCTGCTCTCGAGCGTCCATGCGATCGTCCAAGCGAGCGATCCGTTTCTCTAGCGACTTATCTCGCGTCCAAGCGGCTGGCAATTGTCTCAGCCAACTGCTGTTGCGCTTCCAGCAAAGTCGATGCGAGCTGGTACTCAGCATTTGCCTGGCGTTGGCGAACCGATTTTTTTTGGCATAGTGGGTTGGGTTTTCGCAAACCGCTAATGAACCCCACATCTGACACCAATGTAGCGGAATTTGGCTGTCGCTGTGTGGACAGCTTCGCCACGGTTAGCCGAGCGGTGCTTATTTTTCGGGTCGGCGGGGGAATCCGCACAATGCCAGGGACTGCTGGATGAGAAACAATAACACAACACGTATTCTCTGTTCGTTTCGTCTTTATTTGTCACAATCTTTTCAGTAGATTGTGGATCAACACACTTTTTCACTTGCAAGCCTAGATTATTGCGCTAGAAATTCTGTACATTAAAAAGAAGAAGAGCGTTCGCTACAATATACTAGCTTATACCCGCGGCGTTGCTCGCATTTCCTAACTATATTTTATTAAATTTCATTAAATTTCAATTCTTATAATTATTTATTATTAATAGCTGGAAATATCCAAGCCTTGCCCGGTGAAATATTTAAATAAAAGTGCATTATCGTAAATTTTACTACTTTCGTCAGTAAATCAGCCCAGCAACATTCGCATTATATTAACTAAAAACTTACATAACTAATTAATTAACTTAAATGATTAAAATTAACCAAATTGTAGATCGATAGCAAAGCATAGGCAAAGTCTGAGAGACATGAGCAATGTGGCGATTTCAGTCGGTCTTAAGGCCGAAAGAGCGATAATCCGCACTTATTATTTTAAGCGGCGTATTCACATTTTTTTTTAAACTATTATTAACAAATTCAAATTTGTGCGGTTCTATATCTACCTGTTTGGCAACTTTGGTAAATATTTTGATTTGCATTCATTTTATTATTTCGACAATGTGGGGGCGCTATACTAAAGAATTACCCGCCAAACACATGTCAGCAGCATCGCGCCATCTACCGTAGATCGATTGCAAAGCTAGGCAGAGTCTGAGAATAATTAATAATAATTTCAGTCACACTTATAAGTTTTAAGGCCGAGAGACCGATTCAAGAGAAATATTTTTTATCTAATTTGCACTTTCACGTTGTTATGTAGCAGCTGGCGCATACCGAGATTTTCATACAATTTTCAAATACAATTTTCTTATACTTCCCGATATGTATTTAACAATTCTTTTCGGCAGTTCCACCTAATTTTATAATAAGAAGGTACTGTAAAAATTTGATGGCTTCTAGCTTCTACCGTTTGGGATGCCCAAATATCACCAATCAGTCAGTCAGTCAGGTGGAACTCTTTTATATATATAGATTCAAAGATTTTATAACAGACGAAAGCAGGCTTATTGCCCATGGCGATAATCTTCGCAATTTCCCATTACGAGGGGTAACCCAGTTGCAAGCAGCTATTAATAATGGAAGTAAGAAAGCTTATCCCTCTTCAGGGCAGCGATTTGAGGCATAAATTGTCTATACCGTCCGGTCCAGCTGATTTTTTTTATCTTTAGCTTACCTAATATTCTTTTTACTTCTGATCTGGTTACAATAAAGTAATTTCAGGGTTGATCGACATTCTATTTAGAGATAATATCGATCTATCAACGGCAGCTGTGGTCACTAAGGTGGTATAATTGTGATTTAACCTGAACGTTTCAGCAATTAACTCTGCTTTCTCTTCATCCGTCAAGAAACGTGTTGGGTCTGCAACTAGTATTGGGATATTGTAAGCTTCCATAAGGGCGATGAACCTTTATCAAGGGAAGAGAGAAATATAAAAGTGTAAGATCGGACGTCTGTACCCTTGCCAGTTACGACGGTTAACGTTTCTGCATCTGATTAAATTCTTGATGTTATCTGGGAGTGTATTCTTTTCTTGAGGATACTTCCGTCTTTTGCATTTTTGATGACAGTGTTAAGTATATAAACCATACTATCAATGTCTATAGGTTGACAAATGGAGCTCGCTTCGATCCCCGGAATGAACTGACTAAAAACCCGGGAGAATTCCGGCCAGTTTGCGTTTTTAACATCGTACCTATTGTCTGTTTGTACTGCAACATTTAAGAGCTAAATTTGCAGTGTGAGGTGGTCTGAGCTTAAATCATTTAGAACTATTGCGTTCGATAGCAATCGAAAACATTTGATAGAAAAACATCTAGAGCTGATGACCGCCCACGGATGCTAGCTAGGATGTAAGTGTGCTCTGCTGGGTGTATCATCTCAGTGTAATGAGAATCTTTATTTCCGTAAGTTGCTCCTGGAGTTTCCCCTATCACAACCCCACGATTGGTGCCGACAATTGAAGTCTTCACCTAGAATGTAGGTCCTATTTTACGTAGTCAGCTAATGATATCAGTTTTGAACTGCTGTTTGAAACCTGGGTCCGTGCGTCCACCTGGGAAATAACATGAGAGATCAGTGTTTCCCTGCCATGCGTACTTGTTATTTTAATGCCAATAGTTTCTATTACTTTTGTCTTCGGGAGAGGTAGCGGGATCTAGCAGATAGTTTTATACTCTGTTATCGAAGGCAAAAAGAGTATATTGTTCGAAACGTACGTCTGTCCGTATAGACAAACTTAGTACACATGTTGGTGTATACCCTCAATTTATTAAGTGTCAAGATCAAATAACCTCAAATTGCTCTAGCTTAGAAGTGTAATTGCAATTTCTTAGCATATTATCTAAGTAAAAAGTAAGAATTTTAAATTCCTCTACAGCGAAGGGAGCCCCGGCTGAACTTACAGGTTAAACTACCTTATGATTAAAATTTAATTTTGAATTTGGACAGCGTATTAGCGATTGCTGTATTTGTCGGTGTTTAGTGAACTTTGGAGCAATCGCTTTGCCTCTTATATCGACTTAATTCTGCCTGAACGGGCAGTCACGAAGTTGGGTTTGTGAGCGCCGTGGCAGTTGGCACATTTAGTCGACGTGTTCTCCTTGCATCCAAACGTCTTTTAACTTCCGGTGCAATTGGCACAGTACACTTTAACGGCACAGTGACTAGCGCCATGTCCAAACATCTGGCAATTGTAGCATTGCGTAATAGTGCTCTTGCTCTTTCGCCTTAGAGATTCCCACTTGAGGCGGACATGGCCTATGACAGCGCAGTTCGTTAACAGTGATGGACTTGTTGACAAAATACACCACGCAGAAGGTAAATGTGGTGTTGTTAGCTCTCTTATGATTTACTACCTTGACATCAACGCACTGCAGCCTCATAGCGCTTGGAGTGACCAAAACCGACTGGTGTTGCAATGCTTCTGGGCAGAGTCTGTAATGAGAACTTTTTGCTTCACTCGCGGCGACATAACGGCGCCGGCTTTTTGATCTTATTTTGAGTTTTATTTTTTTGTGAAAGTGCGCTCAATTCTTATCTCACTAGGGGTACATTTAGTATATGGTATCAGTTGTAGCTCACGTTCGATACTGATACACATACACGCAATATAAGTGAAGTCCTAGTCCTAAGCCTTATTTTGGGCAGCATTTCCCAGCGAGTTGAATCCTGGAAATTTCTACCAGGACACTCTTTCTTGGATCACCGCTACATAGAATTTTTCTTCTCAGAATCTTGTCCAGCCCCAAAAAAGATACGAAACCCCAGAAAAAGGAACGATTGAGGTACTGCGACCGTAGACATGGTTCGAGGTACCTGGCGGTAGGTATAAAACGCTAAGGGTGATTCCCCGACACAAAAATCACAATGGAGGTCGACAAGAAAGCAACTGTAACTGGGATGTTAGTTCGAACGTCGGTGGGAAGCGTGAAAGTTACCACCGGCGGGCACGGGCAGCGGTCACCTCTGCCATGGCCTGCCACAACAACGGTGCCGACACAGATTTGGACTGCGAATCGCGCAGCGAACGCTCAACGACGGAGGCCGAAAACAAGCTTCTGCCCTCCCCAGTTCAAGCGGGTGCCAGTACCCCTAGTAGGGTCGGGCAACCTCGCCCCCAAGGAGAGGAACAAGCGTGGGGCGACCTGAATATCAAGGAAGGCGCAAACACTTTGCACAGAAGTCTGCTATGCAGGCTTCTAGTAGCAACTATGCGAAAAGTTTCGAGGAGCAACTGGCCGCCAAACGCCAGCGCTCGACGGAGGCGACTAAAGCGGAAGTGCCCGTGACCAAGCGGCCTCGACCCACTGACAAGCCCGGCAGGGAGTCCGCGAACGACGTTGCTAAACATCTTGCCGTAGTCTTAGTCAAAAAGCGACCCCAACGGCAAAATGTCGCCTGAGCAGTGGAAACTGGCGGAAACCGGGCTGCTCGAGGCAATTATAAAGAGGATGGAGACTCCAGATGCCGCACCCAACACATTCTATGGTGCAGCTGTACAGTACCGAAGGCGAAGGTGCTCTTCCAGTGAGTCGTGCTCAAACTGTTGAAGTGGCAGAATCCTACGTCTTCAGGCTATGGTGGAGGCAGCCCACAGCCTTTAGCTTGAGGATGTGGTCATGGAAGCCAAGCCCGACGATCGGGCGATGGAAAACGACGAGGATGGCAGAGCGATGCTAGTAGTAGAGCCGTCTGGGCTGGGGATACTTACAGCCATGCAACTAAAGGTCTTCCAGTTGAACCTGCATAAAAGGAAGTTAGCGTGGGCGGAGCTCTTTTTAGCCCTGGAGCAAGGGTCCGCCGATGTGGCTCTAGTCCAAGAACCTTGGTTGGCAGAGGGCAACAAGGTTTCTTGGCTAACGTCAACTAACTACAACGTATTCCACGCAACAACAGTAAGTAGGATTACGACAGCCAACCTAGTTAGGAAAGGCATCCACTCTTACGTAATGTCTAATTACAGCACTGATGATCTCACAGTCATGGCGCTGGAGGGCAACAAGGACGAGCCTATGCTCATTGCATCCCGCTACATGGCGCAAGACAGAGAGGCACATGTGTATATATTGGGTACACACTATAACAATTAGTTGCAGTGTTTACGTAAGAACACAATGACCTGAAACATTCTTCAAGTGCCAATGTAATATGAGCATCGACTCATATGTAGCTCACCCAAAGCGCAGCGTCAGCATTTTTAACATAAGCCGATGGCGCAATTGACCAAAGCCACTTTATGTACACATGCAACTCTTTCTCTCTCTCGACCGCTGCAGCTAGCGATCGAGTATATAAGTAAATGTTATATTATACATAGACCCTCAGCTGCCAGCGTCGCCGACAGCGCAGCCCGCGGCCTTAGGTCCAACATGTTAGAATTACAAGAAATCATTCAAGAAACAAATAAAGAACGGGGAACACGAGTTCTCCGATGCTTAACAAGACTTAACGTGTTTTACACTACATGGCGAACGTGACATAGGTCCTGGAGTTCCAGGGACAACAACAGGAATAACAACAACAACAACGAGCAAGACAATTATTCTTACCTTGCCTAACGAGCTGGCCTTTGGCGACGACCAGAAAAAGCTGGGCCAAAGGACCGGCAGCCCTACAACGAGCGCACAACATGGACCGGCAGCGGTACAAAGAGCGTAAAACTATAAAAATAAAATATATTAAATTTAACGAAATAATTTGTAATACCCGGCGGCAATTGAGTCGCCCGGTAAGAACGATTGGCCTGTAAAACTGAACAAACAGTAGGTAGGAAATGTACACCGTCAAGAACGGTAAAATAATTCATTCCACCCATTGCATTGGGATCGCGTTTCTTAAACACATGAAATTGGCCCTTAAGGCAAATATAATTAAACTCAATAAAAACGTTAAGAAAAACAATATTTGTGAAAGTATGTCATTTTTTTAACAATAAAAAAAAATGTAAAACTAAAAATATTAAAAACGGCCCATAGTGGGGCTCCTTGTTGTAAAAACGGTGGATTCAACCGCCAATGTAATCAATTAAGTCGAGGTAATGTCATCACATTTAGAATTGAAAACAATTTAATGATCATAATTATAGCATTATTGTGCGTTAGTATTTGCATGAGGGTGTCCCAGATGCACAAGAGGTGCTAGCTAGATAAAATATAATTTTGCATATTTTTATAAATAACAAGTAATAATGCTATATTCGAGTATACCCGACAACAAAACTCCCTGTACACAGGTCAAAAATTTCCGATCGTATCTTCGTAAACTTACACATACACACACACATACACAAGGACGCACACACACAAGCGACAGCGCAAGCGAGGCATTTTAAATGGTGGCTGTGCTTCTTCTCCCCCCCGCTGCAGCACTGAATCTTATTTCGTGAATAACTTGCGTGTTTATTATCTGATCAACTTGAAATTTGAACAATAGATTAAGAGTGACTAAAGTCTTGTACATGCCAAATCTTAAAGCTATATCTTGAAAATTGTTCCCGAATGGCGGGGGAACGGGGGGAGATATCTTAAATATGAAACAAACTGGATCTGTGTATGGTATACAGGAACCTACATTATAAATTTGGTATCTCTGTCTCTTATAGTTGCAGAGATCGACGCGTTCATACGGACGGACAGACAGACGGACATGGCCAAATCGAAATCTCTTTTGATACTGATCAAGAATATATAACACTATAGGGTCGGAGATGTCTCCTTCTGCCTGTTATATACATTTGCACAGATTTAGTACCCCCATTTTACCCATATTATGGGTACAGGGAGTAAAAAATGATAATAAATAAAAGAAAAGAAAAATTTTGAATGATAGCAAACATTTTTGAATTTCTAAATTCATCTTATACTTTCGATTAAAAGAAGACCCAAAAATTGTTAGAAGAGATAATAATAAATAAATAATGAATTCCGGCCAGTTTGCGTTTTTAACAACATTGTCTGTTTGTACTGCAACATTTAAGAGCTAAATTTGCAGTGTGAGGTGGTCTGAGCTTAAATCATTTAGAACTATTGCGTTCGATAGCAATCGAAAACATTTGATAGAAAAACATCTAGAGCTGATGACCGCCCACGGATGCTAGCTAGGATGTAAGTGTGCTCTGCTGGGTGTATCATCTCAGTGTAATGAGAATCTTTATTTCCGTAAGTTGCTCCTGGAGTTTCCCCTATCACAACCCCACGATTGGTGCCGACAATTGAAGTCTTCACCTAGAATGTAGGTCCTATTTTACGTAGTCAGCTAATGATATCAGTTTTGAACTGCTGTTTGAAACCTGGGTCCGTGCGTCCACCTGGGAAATAACATGAGAGATCAGTGTTTCCCTGCCATGCGTACTTGTTATTTTAATGCCAATAGTTTCTATTACTGTTGTCTTCGGGAGAGGTAGCGGGATCTAGCAGATAGTTTTATACTCTGTTCTCGAAGGCAAAAAGAGTATATTGTTCGAGACGTACGTCTGTCCGTATAGACCAACCAAACTTAGTACACATGTTGGTGTATACCCTCAATTTATTAAGTGTCAAGATCAAATAACCTCAAATTGCTCTAGCTAAGAAGTGTAATTGCAATTTCTTAGCATATTATCTAAGTAAAAAGTAAGAATTTTTAATTCCTCTACAGCGAAGAGAGCCCCGGCTGAACTTACAGGTTAAACTACCTTATGATTAAAATTTAATTTTGAATTTGGACAGCGTATTAGCGATTGCTGTATTTGTCGGTGTTTAGTGAACTTTGGAGCAATAGCTTTGCCTCTTATATCGACTTAATTCTGCCTGAACGAAGTTGGGTTTGTGAGCGCCGTGGCAGTTGGCACATTTAGTCGACGTGTTCTCCTTGCATCCAAACGTCTTTTAACTTCCGGTGCAATTGGCACAGTACACTTTAACGGCACAGTGACTAGCGCCATGTCTAAACATCTGGCAATTGTAGCATTGCGTAATAGTGCTCTTGCTCTTTCGCCTTAGAGATTCCCACTTGAGGCGGACATGGCCTATGACAGCGCAGTTCGTTAACAGTGATGGACTTGTTGACAAAATACACCACGCAGAAGGTAAATGTGGTGTTGTTAGCTCTCTTATGATTTACTACCTTGACATCAACGCACTGCAGCCTCATAGCGCTTGGAGTGACCAAAACCGACTGGTGTTGCAATGCTTCTGGGCAGAGTCTGTAATGAGAACTTTTTGCTTCACTCGCGGCGACATAACGGCGCCGGCTTTTTGATCTTATTTTGAGTTTTATTTTTTTGTGAAAGTGCGCTCAATTCTTATCTCACTAGGGGTACATTTAGTATATGGTATCAGTTGTAGCTCACGTTCGATACTGATACACATACACGCAATATAAGTGAAGTCCTAGTCCTAAGCCTTATTTTGGGCAGCATTTCCCAGCGAGTTGAATCCTGGAAATTTCTACCAGGACACTTTTTCTTGGATCACCGCTACATAGAACTTTTCATCTCAGAATCTTGTCCAGCCCCAAAAAAAGATACGAAACTCTGCCATGGCCTGCCACAACAACGGTGCCGACACAGATTTGGACTGCGAATCGCGCAGCGAACGCTCAACGACGGAGGCCGAAAACAAGCTTCTGCCCTCCCCAGTTCAGGCGGGTGCCAGTACCCCTAGTAGTGTCGGGCAACCTCGCCCCCAAGGAGAGGAACAAGCGTGGGGCGACCTGAATATCAAGGAAGGCGCAAACACTTTGCACAGAAGTCTGCTATGCAGGCTTCTAGTAGCAACTATGCGAAAAGTTTCGAGGAGCAACTGGCCGCCAAACGCCAGCGCTCGACGGAGGCGACTAAGGCGGAAGTGCCCGTGACCAAGCGGCCTCGACCCACTGACAAGCCCTGCAGGGAGTCCGCGAACGACGTTGCTAAACATCTTGTCGTAGTCTTAGCCAACAAAAGCGACCCCAACGGCAAAATGTCGCCTGAGCAATGGAAACTGGCGGAAACCAGGCTGCTCGAGGCAATTATAAAGAGGATGGAGACTCCAGATGCCGCACCCAACACATTCTATGGTGCAGCTGTACAGTACCGAAGGCGAAGGTGCTCTTCCAGTGAGTCGTGCCTAAATAGCAGGCGCTCAAACTGTTGAAGTGGCAGAATCCTACGTCTTCAGGCTATGGTGGAGGCAGCCCACAGCCTTTAGCTTGAGGATGTGGTCATGGAAGCCAAGCCCGACGATAGGGCGATGGAAAACGACGAGGATGGCAGAGCGATGCTAGTAGTAGAACCTGCATAAAAGGAAGTTAGCGTGGGCGGAGCTCTTTTTAGCCCTGGAGCAAGGGTCCGCCGATGTGGCTCTAGTCCAAGAACCTTGGTTGGCAGAGGGCAACAAGGTTTCTGGGCTAACGTCAACTAACTACAACGTATTCCACGCAACAACAGTAAGTAGGATTACGACAGCCAACCTAGTTAGGAAAGGCATCCACTCTTACGTAATGTCTAATTACAGCACTGATGATCTCACAGTCATGGCGCTGGAGGGCAACAAGGACGAGCCTATGCTCATTGCATCCTGCTACATGGCGCAAGACAGAGAGGCACATGTGTATAAATTGGGTACACACTATAACAATTAGTTGCAGTGTTTACGTAAGAACACAATGACCTGAAACATTCTTCAAGTGCCAATGTAATATGAGCATCGACTCATATGTAGCTTACCCAAAGCGCAGCGTCAGCATTTTTAACATAAGCCGACGGCGCAATTGACCAAAGCCACTTTATGTACACATGCAACTCTTTCTCTCTCTCGACCGCTGCAGCTAGCGATCGAGTATATAAGTAAATGTTATATTATACATAGACCCTCCGCTGCCAGCGTCGCCGACAGCGCAGCCCGCGGCCTTAGGTCCAACATTGTTAGAATTACAAGAAATCATTCAAGAAACAAATAAAGAACGGGGAACACGAGTTCTCCGATGCTTAACAAGACTTAACGTGTTTTACACTACATGGCGAACGTGACATAGGTCCTGGAGTTCCAGGGACAACAACAGGAATAACAACAACGAGCAAGACAATTATTCTTACCTTGCCTAATGAGCTGGCCTTTGGCGACGACCAGAAAAAGCTGGGCCAAAGGACCGGCAGCCCTACAACGAGCGCACAACATGGACCGGCAGCGGTACAAAGAGCGTAAAACTATAAAAATAAAATATATTAAATTTAACGAAATAATTTGTAATACCCGGCGGCAATTGAGTCGCCCGGTAAGAACGATTGGCCTGTAAAGCTGAACAAACAGTAGGTAGGAAATGTACACCGTCAAGAACGGTAAAATAATTCATTCCACCCATTGTATTAGGATCGCGTTTCTTAAACACATGAAATTGGCCCTTAAGGCAAATATAATTAAACTCAATAAAAACGTTAAGAAAAACAATATTTGTGAAAGTATGTCATTTTTTTAACAATAAAAAAAATGTAAAACTAAAAATATTAAAAACGGTCCATAGTGGGGCTCCTTGTTGTAAAAACGGTGGATTCAACCGCCAATGTAATCAATTACGTCGAGGTAATGTCACCCGACTTAGAATTGAAAACAATTTAATGATCATAATTATAGCATTATTGTGCGTTAGTATTTGCATGAGGGTATCCCAGATGCACAAGAGGTGCTAGCTAGATAAAATATAATTTTGCATATTTTTATAAATAACAAGTAATAATGCTATATTCGAGTATACCCGACAACAAAACTCCCTGTACACAGGTCAAAAATTTCCGATCGTATCTTCGTAAACTTACACATACACACACACATACACAAGGACGCACACACACAAGCGACAGCGCAAGCGAGGCATTTTAAATGGTGGCTGTGCTTCTTCTCCCCCCCGCTGCAGCACTGAATCTTATTTCGTGAATAACTTGCGTGTTTATTATCTGATCAACTTGAAATTTGAACAATAGATTAAGAGTGACTAAAGTCTTGTACATGCCAAATCTTAAAGCTATATCTTGAAAATTGTTCCCGAATGGCGGGGGAACGGGGGGAGATATCTTAAATATGAAACAAACTGGATCTGTGTATGGTATACAGGAACCTACATTATAAATTTGGTATCTCTGTCTCTTATAGTTGCAGAGATCGACGCGTTCATACGGACAGACGGACGGACGGACAGACAGACGGACATGGCCAAATCGAAATCTCTTTTGATACTGATCAAGAATATATAACACTATAGGGTCGGAGATGTCTCCTTCTTCCTGTTATATACATTTACCCCCTTTTTACCCATCTTATGGGTACAGGGAGTAAAAAATGATAATAAATAAGAGAAAATAAAATTTTTTAATGATAGCAAACATTTTTGAATTTCTAAATTCATCTTATACTTTCGATCAAAAGAAGACCCAAAAATTGTTAGAAGAGATAATAATAAATAAATAATGAATTCCGGCCAGTTTGCGTTTTTAACAACATTGTCTGTTTGTACTGCAACATTTAAGAGCTAAATTTGCAGTGTGAGGTGGTCCGAGCTTAAATCATTTAGAACTATTGCGTTCGATAGCAATCGAAAACATTTGATAGAAAAACATCTAGAGCTGATGACCGCCCACGGATGCTAGCTAGGATGTAAGTGTGCTCTGCTGGGTGTATCATCTCAGTGTAATGAGAATCTTTATTTTCGTAAAGTTGCTCCTGGAGTTTCCCCTATCACAACCCCACGATTGGCGCCGACAATTGAAGTCTTCACCTAGAATGTAGGTCCTATTTTACGTAGTCAGCTAATGATATCAGTTTTGAACTGCTGTTTGAAACCTGGGTCCGTGCGTCCACCTGGGAAATAACATGAGAGATCAGTGTTTCCCTGCCATGCGTACTTGTTATTTTAATGCCAATAGTGTCTATTACTGTTGTCTTCGGGAGAGGTAGCGGGATCTAGCAGATAGTTTTATACTCTGTTCTCGAAGGGAAAAAGAGTATATTGTCCGAAACGTACGTCTGTCCGTATAGACCAACCAAACTTAGTACACATGTTGGTGTATACCCTCAATTTATTAAGTGTCAAGATCAAATAACCTCAAATTGCTCTAGCTTAGAAGTGTAATTGCAATTTCTTAGCATATTATCTAAGTAAAAAGTAAGAATTTTTAATTCCTCTACAGCGAAGAGAGCCCCGGCTGAACTTACAGGTTAAACTACCTTATGATTAAAATTTAATTTTGAATTTAGACAGCGTATTAGCGATTGCTGCATTTGTCGGTGTTTAGTGAACTTTGGAGCAATAGCTTTGCCTCTTATATCGACTTAATTCTGCCTGAACGAAGTTGGGTTTGTGAGCGCCGTGGCAGTTGGCACATTTAGTCGACGTGTTCTCCTTGCATCCAGACGTCTTTTAACTTCCGGTGCAATTGGCACAGTACTCTTTAACGGCACAGTGACTAGCGCCATGTCCAAACATCTGGCAATTGTAGCATTGCGTAATAGTGCTCTTGCTCTTTCGCCTTAGAGATTCCCACTTGAGGCGGACATGGCCTATGACAGCGCAGTTCGTTAACAGTGATGGACTTGTTGACAAAATACACCACGCAGAAGGTAAATGTGGTGTTGTTAGCTCTCTTATGATTTACTACCTTGACATCAACGCACTGCAGCCTCATAGCGCTTGGAGTGACCAAAACCGATTGGTGTTGCTATGCTTCTGGGCAGAGTCTGTAATGAGAACTTTTTGCTTCACTCGCGGCGACATAACGGCGCCGGCTTTTTGATCTTATTTTGAGTTTTATTTTTTTGTGAAAGTGCGCTCAATTCTTATCTCACTAGGGGTACATTTAGTATATGGTATCAGTTGTAGCTCACGTTCGATACTGATACACATACACGCAATATAAGTGAAGTCCTAGTCCTAAGCCTTATTTTGGACAGCATCAGCGAGTTGAATCCTGGAAATTTCTACCAGGACACTCTTTCTTGGATCACCGCTACATAGAATTTTTCTTCTCAGAATCTTGTCCAGCCCCAAAAAAGATACGAAACCCCAGAAAAAGGAACGATTGAGGTACTGCGACCGTAGACATGGTTCGAGGTACCTGGCGGTAGGTATAAAACGCTAAGGGTGATTCCCCGACACAAAAATCACAATGGAGGTCGACAAGAAAGCAACTGGAACTGGGATGTTAGTTCGAACGTCGGTGGGAAGCGTCAAAGTTACCACCGGCGGGCACGGGCAGCGGTCACCTCTGCCATGGCCTGCCACAACAACGGCGCCGACACAGATTTGGACTGCGAATCGCGCAGCGAACGCTCAACGACGGAGGCCGAAAACAAGCTTCTGCCCTCCCCAGTTCAGGCGGGTGCCAGTACCCCTAGTAGGGTCGGGCAACCTCGCCCCCAAGGAGAGGAACAAGTGTGGGGCGACCTGAAGATCAAGGAAGGCGCAAACACTTTGCACAGAAGTCTGCTATGCAGGCTTCTAGTAGCAACTATGCGAAAAGTTTCGAGGAGCAACTGGCCACCAAACGCCAGCGCTCGACGGAGGCGACTAAGGCGGAAGTGCCCGTGACCAAGCGGCCTCGACCCACTGACAAGCCCGGCAGGGAGTCCGCGAACGACGTTGCTAAACATCTTGCCGTAGTCTTAGTCAAAAAGCGACCCCAACGGCAAAATGTCGCCTGAGCAGTGGAAACTGGCGGAAACCGGGCTGCTCGAGGCAATTATAAAGAGGATGGAGACTCCAGATGCCGCACCCAACACATTCTATGGTGCAGCTGTACAGTACCGAAGGCGAAGGTGCTCTTCCAGTGAGTCGTGCCTAAATAGCAGGCGCTCAAACTGTTGAAGTGGCAGAATCCTACGTCTTCAGGCTATGGTGGAGGCAGCCCACAGCCTTTAGCTTGAGGATGTGGTCATGGAAGCCAAGCCCGACGATAGGGCGATGGAAAACGACGAGGATGGCAGAGCGATGCTAGTAGTAGAGCCGTCTGGGCTGGGGATACTTACAGCCATGCAACTAAAGGTCTTCCAGTTGAACCTGCATAAAAGGAAGTTAGCGTGGGCGGAGCTCTTTTTAGCCCTGGAGCAAGGGCCCGCCGATGTGGCTCTAGTCCAAGAACCTTGGTTGGCAGAGGGCAACAAGGTTTCTGGGCTAACGTCAACTAACTACAACGTATTCCACGCAACAACAGTAAGTAGGATTACGACAGCCAACCTAGTTAGGAAAGGCATCCACTCTTACGTAATGTCTAATTACAGCACTGATGATCTCACACTCATGGCGCTGGAGGGCAACAAGGACGAGCCTATGCTCATTGCATCCTACATGGCGCAAGACAGAGAGGCACATGTGTATATATTGGGTACACACTATAACAATTAGTTGGAGTGTTTACGTAAGAACACAATGACCTGAAACATTCTTCAAGTGCCAATGTAATATGAGCATCCACTCATATGTAGCTCACCCAAAGCGCAGCGTCAGCATTTTTAACATAAGCCGACGGCGCAATTAACCAAAGCCACTTTATGTACACATGCAACTCTTTCTCTCTCTCGACCGCTGCAGCTAGCGATCGAGTATATAAGTAAATGTTATATTATACATAGACCCTCCGCTGCCAGCGTCGCCGTAAGCGCAGCCCGCGGCTTTAGGTCCAACATTGTTAGAATTACAAGAAATCATTCAAGAAACAAATAAAGAACGGGGAACACGAGTTCTCCGATGCTTAACAAGACTTAACGTGTTTTACACTACATGGCGAACGTGACATAGGTCCTGGAGTTCCAGGGACAACAACAGGAATAACAACAACGAGCAAGACAATTATTCTTACCTTGCCTAACGAGCTGGCCTTTGGCGATGACCAGAAAAAGCTGGGCCAAAGGACCGGCAGCCCTACAACGAGCGCACAACATGGACCGGCAGCGGTACAAAGAGCGTACAACTATAAAAATAAAATATATTAAATTTAACGAAATAATTTGTAATACCCGGCGGCAATTGAGTCGCCCGGTAAGAACGATTGGCCTGTAAAGCTGAACAAACAGTAGGTAGGAAATGTACATCGTCAAGAACGGTAAAATAATTCATTCCACCCATTGTATTGGGATCGCGTTTCTTAAACACATGAAATTGGCCCTTAAGGCAAATATAATTAAACTCAATAAAAACGTTAAGAAAAACAATATTTGTGAAAGTATGTCAATTTTTTAACAATAAAAAAAATTTAAAACTAAAAATATTAAAAACGGTCCATAGTGGGGCTCCTTGTTGTAAAAACGGTGGATTCAACCGCCAATATAATCAATTACGTCGAGGTAATGTCACCCGATTTAGAATTGAAAACAATTTAACAATCATAATTATAGCATTATTGTGCGTTAGTATTTGCATGAGGGTATCCCAGATGCACAAGAGGTGCTAGCTAGATAAAATATAATTTTGCATATTTTTATAAATAACAAGTTGTAGTGGCGCTTGTAACGGTCGAGTTTAAAAAAAATTTCGTATGGGTATGCAATGGATTTTGTTACCAATTGTTTTAAAATTAGTCGTTGCCTATCCTCTCGGCGCTATTACCGCCCTCTATAGGCTAACAGCAGAAAATACTAGCTATATTGCAGTATTTGTAATTGATTGCAAGTAATGCAGGCCTGTCGATTACTTTTCGAGTTTTGGATCGAAAAGGCTACTCTATGCTTCCCTGTTTCGAAGTTCGAGGAGGCTTCTAAAGTTTCTAGAACTTCCGACCACGTTCTTTTCCAATCTTCCCACTGAACGGAGCAGACGTCTTCACGGCAATTTAGGATTTCGTTTTTTTTTAATTGCTGGCTAGCAATTGGACAGAGAGAGGGTAAATTATTCATTGTTGGACATGAATGTGCAAACTTACTTGATTTTTACCCAATTTAGCATTCCGTCAGTTATCTTGACTTTGGTGGCAGCCGAAAAATTCGAACAAGTCCGAACCAGACCCAGAACACCGGGGTAAATATTTCTGAATGCAATTGTTTGCACATATTCCATAGTGCTTACGTTAATTGTCGGTTTTGGCTCGTTGTATAGATCTGGTTCCAGGCCCAGGCATAAAGCCCTCAGTTATCAGCGCAGCCCCTATCGCCTCGCACTCTTTGCTGCGGCCCTCGCAAAAGCTCTGACTGACAGTCAAACTGGATGATGCGCCTAATGTGCTAGTGTAAGTCGCGCTTTCGCCCGACAAGTAGAACGCACGGGTCAAGATTGTACAAAAATTAAAAATAATGAAAAGACCGGTTCAAACACGGAGTGAAAAACAGTGATCGTCCATGGTCAGCAGGAGTTTATAAAAAAATCAGTGACTAACAAAAAAACGAAAATACTTATATGAAACAGCACACAAAAAAAAAAGACACGTTAAAAATATATTTTTGTTTGGTGCTAAGTTCTAAAAAGTAAAAGTAAAACACCAAATGACCAAAAAATAAAAGTGAACAGACACAACACGTTAAAAATCATTTTTTTCTTGAGTTAGATAAATTCTAAGTTAAGCCTCAAAAATGAATATTAAAAAAAATGCCAAAAAAGAAAAAAAAAAATGAAAAGACTTGTTAAAAATATTTTCTTTTTGAAGTGCTAAAAAGTAAAACGAAACGAGTGAAAAAAAAAAAAAAGACATTAAAAATAGTTATTTTTATTAGTAAATCTATCCTAAGTGCATGCCAGATCAGCAGTCAAATCTCTTGTAAGCCAAAGCGATATGTATTTAACTAGTGTTTGCAAACATACCTAATGAAACGACCCCAAATAATAATACAAATTCTACAAATAATATAATCTTCGGCCCGCACCATCCCGGAGAAAGATCTTTCGCCGTTGGACCAATGTACTGTGAGTAATACCTTCTATATTTGTTTCATTCAACCCACCTAGTTTTGACATATCGGTTCGGTAAAGTCTACTTTGTTTTGATTTGGTGCTAACATACGGTATTATGCCGTAAAAAGTTAAAGCATTGAAGCGAAAAAGAGCCACTGCTAGAGTGCACCTGCGCAGGCAGTCAGCTGCTGTAAGCGCGTGCCTGACCTAGGGTACGTTGACGTGTGGTACAGTCGCGGCCAACAATAAAGTGCCTGCCTCAGCAGCTTGCTTATCGTTCGTACTTATATGCTAATGGCACATTAATTAAATTCAATGAATAGAGCGTACAATTACCCTAAATCATATTAGCCTAATAAAAGTTAAAAGACATGCCGACACAATAAAAATGAAATAAATAGACTTAGAAAAAAAATGAAGTTAAATTTGAAGAAATAATAACACATGTTGAAACCAATTACTATATTGCTCCTGTTAAATTTAAATACTTATCTTAGCCTACGTTAATAAATATTATTATAATGAAGTGCAACTAAAGTTTTTGCATATCCGGAGTCATGCGAGGTGAAAATGAGAGTTCGATTATTTAGTGTCTAAATGGATTTAGGGATCGCCAAACACCAAAATAGCAACTGCAACTTGGCGATCATGGAAGGGTGGGGTACTAGGCCACTGATTAACATCTCAGTGTGGCCACCAGTCCTATAGACGACTGTGAATTCTTTTTCTTTTTTGTCCTTTTCCTAATTTTTCCTTCTCCCAAACTTAATTGATAGGCTGCCACCCTCCAAAATAGCACGCGAATAATAATATAAAATTAATTTCCCATTTCTGAGCGCGTAATATTGTGGTATAGTTTGAACCCCCCCCCAGCCGACGAGAAATAGCCGGAAACAAGCGCGTGCTCCGCAATCTAACAATTCCATCTGCTCTAAGATGACATGGACGAGTTCTTCGTTGTATGTTACAAATTAATTTATTAATTCATTTTAATTATCTGGCGCCCAAACGTGTGGGGCCCGATCCGGCAAGCCCTTAAAATACAAAAAAAGATTAGTTCTCATTTTTCAGTCAGCAACACCTGACATAACTCAATCAAACTAGGTCTCTATAATCCTCTAATTCTTCATTTTTGTTAATCCTTTAGTCCAAGACTGTTTGTTTTAAAGGCTGCGGATTCTTTTAGAAGCTGCAAGATAGCTCTATTGCCTGGCCTTAGAAAAAAACGAATGTCATACGATAGTAGTTGTGATCAGCAGGATGAGTTTTATCTGCAAAAGATTTACCGCCGCGATCAATGACAACTGGTATCATTTTTCCAATTGTGCTACTTTGAGAAGTTTTGCTGGAATCGAGTTTTGCGTGGACTAGATTAGACCCAGAACACCGGGGTAAATATTTCTGAATGCAATTGTTTGCACATATTCCATAGTGCTTACGTTAATTGTCGGTTTTGGCTCGTTGTATAGATCTGGTTCCAGGCCCAGGCATAAAGCCCTCAGTTATCAGCGCAGCCCCTATCGCCTCGCACTCTTTGCTGCGGCCCTCGCAAAAGCTCTGACTGACAGTCAAACTGGATGATGCGCCTAATGTGCTAGTGTAAGTCGCGCTTTCGCCCGACAAGTAGAACGCACGGGTCAAGATTGTACAAAAATTAAAAATAATGAAAAGACCGGTTCAAACACGGAGTGAAAAACAGTGATCGTCCATGGTCAGCAGGAGTTTATAAAAAAATCAGTGACTAACAAAAAAACGAAAATACTTATATGAAACAGCACACAAAAAAAAAGACACGTTAAAAATATATTTTTGTTTGGTGCTAAGTTCTAAAAAGTAAAAGTAAAACACCAAATGACCAAAAAATAAAAGTGAACAGACACAACACGTTAAAAATCATTTTTTTCTTGAGTTAGATAAATTCTAAGTTAAGCCTCAAAATATGAATATTAAAAAAAATGCCAAAAAAGAAAACAAAAAATGAAAAGACTTGTTAAAAATATTTTCTTTTTGAAGTGCTAAAAAGTAAAACGAAACGAGTGAAAAAAAAAAAAGACATATTAAAAATAGTTATTTTTATTAGTAAATCTATCCTAAGTGCATGCCAGATCAGCAGTCAAATCTCTTGTAAGCCAAAGCGATATGTATTTAACTAGTGTTTGCAAACATACCTAATGAAACGACCCCAAATAATAATACAAATTCTACAAATAATATAATCTTCGGCCCGCACCATCCCGGAGAAAGATCTTTCGCCGTTGGACCAATGTAGTGTGAGTAATACCTTCTATATTTGTTTCATTCAACCCACCTAGTTTTGACATATCGGTTCGGTAAAGTCTACTTTGTTTTGATTTGGTGCTAACATACGGTATTATGCCGTAAAAAGTTAAAGCATTGAAGCGAAAAAGAGCCACTGCTAGAGTGCACCTGCGCAGGCAGTCAGCTGCTGTAAGCGCGTGCCTGACCTAGGGTACGTTGACGTGTGGTACAGTCGCGGCCAACAATAAAGTGCCTGCCTCAGCAGCTTGCTTATCGTTCGTACTTATATGCTAATGGCACATTAATTAAATTCAATGAATAGAGCGTACAATTACCCTAAATCATATTAGCCTAATAAAAGTTAAAAGACATGCCGACACAATAAAAATGAAATAAATAGACTTAGAAAAAAAATGAAGTTAAATTTGAAGAAATAATAACACATGTTGAAACCAATTACTATATTGCTCCTGTTAAATTTAAATACTTATCTTAGCCTACGTTAATAAATATTATTATAATGAAGTGCAACTAAAGTTTTTGCATATCCGGAGTCATGCGAGGTGAAAATGAGAGTTCGATTATTTAGTGTCTAAATGGATTTAGGGATCGCCAAACACCAAAATAGCAACTGCAACTTGGCGATCATGGAAGGGTGGGGTACTAGGCCACTGATTAACATCTCAGTGTGGCCACCAGTCCTATAGACGACTGTGAATTCTTTTTCTTTTTTGTCCTTTTCCTAATTTTTCCTTCTCCCAAACTTGATTGATAGGCTGCCACCCTCCAAAATAGCACGCGAATAATAATATAAAATTAATTTCCCATTTCTGAGCGCGTAATATTGTGGTATAGTTTGAACCCCCCCCCCAGCCGACGAGAAATAGCCGGAAACAAGCGCGTGCTCCGCAATCTTACAATTCCATCTGCTCTAAGATGACATGGACGAGTTCTTCGTTGTATGTTACAAATTAATTTATTAATTCATTTTAATTATCTGGCGCCCAAACGTGTGGGGCCCGATCCGGCAAGCCCTTAAAATACAAAAAAAGATTAGTTCTCATTTTTCAGTCAGCAACACCTGACATAACTCAATCAAACTAGGTCTCTATAATCCTCTAATTCTTCATTTTTGTTAATCCTTCAGTCCAAGACGGTTTGTTTTAAAGGCTGCGGATTCTTTTAGAAGCTGCAAGATAGCTCTATTGCCTGGCCTTAGAAAAAAACGAATGTCATACGATAGTAGTTGTGATCAGCAGGATGAGTTTTATCTGCAAAAGATTTAACGCCGCGATCAATGACAACTGGTATCATTTTTCCAATTGTGCTACTTTGAGAAGTTTTGCTGGAATCGAGTTTTGCGTGGACTAGATCTACGGCTCACCGCAAAGCAGAAGCTCAGTAGAAGTTTATCCTATTTCCTAACATATTCCCTACCAAATTTCTTCTATCGGTTTTTTTTTCGTGTAAGTTGAAAAAGACGAGCAACCTAGCTTATTAAGTAAGGCAAGCTCCAAATTCTTAACTTATCACCCTCTTCTCTTGTTTTCATTCGATACCTGCTGGATAGTGCACTTAAAGCTGGCGCAAGCAATTATGTTAAAATGTATTATTAGCCATTGACTTGTAGCTAGTAGCACACGCACACCGCTTGTATCAAATTCTCTGTCTGACGTGGCTAGCTAAGTCGAATCGTCATACAACTTGCGTTCTGCGTTGTTCTGTTTGAATTCAATCCACTTGGATTAGCCTACTAATGAAACTCTCTATCCTCATTTCTCTTTTACATTCACAGTTATTAATCGCATCTCATGGAAACATGCTATGAACTTCGGATAGTTATTATGAATTTTGAGTAAAGTTTTTCTTACGAATTTTGCTATTAATTAGTTTTTACTTGTCTGTCTTAAGTAAATTTAGTCGCATCTACTATTATTTAAAGTTGTGCGCTTTTGCAAACAATTTCTTAGGGCGAATCTGCCATGCTGGTGACCCGAAGTTGTGACAACTTGGCCTCTGCTGGAGAAAAACAGTGCTACCTTTGTGTTCGCACTATTGAATACCCTGCTCAATTGTTATCCACCAGTTGTGGACATACGTTTCACTGGGCATGCTTTAACACCAGGGTAACAAATAGAGAATTTTGTCCTGTTTGCAAAAGTCCACTACCCTCATCTACCTTGAACTTAACCTTCAATTCGGAAACAGCTCAATCAACGGAAAGTCTGCCCTCTATAATGATGCCTGCCCATACTCGTAGTCAAGGACAACCTGTTGATCCTGCACAAGGGAGCTCAGAGCACACAGAAGCCAGCTCAAATGCAGCACAGTTACACCTTCTTTCTCCAGAGCCCTCTCTACTTGTCAGCGAAATTCAGAAGTCTTTAGCTGACGCTATGGCAACAGCCGCCGCAAAACAGACTGAGCAAATAGTTCAAGCCTTAAATATAGGATTTCAGAGCATTCTAAACACTGTCGCTGCACAAGCAACGCAAATGAGAACTGCGGAATCGATTCGTCCTGAAACTCGTTCTGCTACTTTCCCGCTGCAACCAACCAATTTTCAGCAGCAAACATCCCCCTCACGAGGAAGCTCAAATCCGAGAGTCACTCCTCTAAATGCCGAGTTACGATCTGACCGCATCAGCCAGATCATCAGCAACTGGAAGATCAGGTTCTCCAATAAGTCTGCTATGAGCATAGACGATTTTATTTATCGGATTGAAGCTTTGACTGAGCAAACTCTTGGAGGCAACCTGGAGTTGCTAGCTCAAAATATAAGTAATTTGTTGGACGGCAGTGCCAATGAGTGGTACTGGCGGTATCACAAAAGTGTGAATCACGTTGAATGGTATTTGTTAAGATCAGCTTTGAAGGCTTAATTTAAGGATGAGCGCACTGATGTAAACATACGAGCAGAAATCGACCTTCGTAAACAAAAAGAAAATGAAACTTTTGACGAATTTTACGAGTCGATCGCGCTTCTTGCAGATAAATTGTCTACTCCTTTGTCAGATATGTCTTTGCTAGAGACAGTTCGATCAAATTTATTGCCGGAAATACAGCACGAATTGCTGTATGAAAGGATTTCCAATTTAGCTCATTTACGTCGCGTGGTAAGAACCCGAGAGGTATTCATGCGAACGGTGATCAAGCCACAAGTGGCAAAACCCCGGACTGCGTTCCGTCGCTCAGTTCAAGCTGTCGAGGTAGATAGCGAAAGCGAAACTGACGACATCAACTTGGAGGTGGCTGCTCTCACTCTTGTCTGCTGGAATTGCGGCAAAAACGGTCACCGCTACCAAGATTGCGTAGCTGAACGTCGCGTGTTCTGCTATGGATGCGGACAAGCAAACACGTACCGACCATCGTGTCCTAAATGTACGTCTTCAAAAAACTTATCAGGCAGTGCACCGTTGAAAAGTGCACGCAAACAGGTTGCTTCGAAGGCGACCAACACCGATTAGTGAGCGTAGCAACGACTACAGCTCGCTCTCCACCTGATTTACCAATTCACCCAGAAATTTCACTGCACGAGCGGTTGCTGCCTCAGGATATAGCAATTCTGCAATTCCTGCTAAAACAACCCGCTCACGTTTACGGCGCTCTACATTTCGAAAGAGGCGTAAAGCTGAGGAAAAAGCCTTGATCGAAGCCATTGTAGCTCATGATTTCAGACCCTATGCTGAGGTTACATTATTAGGCAAATCGGTAACAGCTTTAATGGACACCGGCGCGTCAATAAGCTGCATTGGTGGAAGTTTTGCCAAGTTCATGTTAGAAAACAGTGTCCCTTTTAAGCCTATCGACTCATCAGTACGCACCGCCGATGGCCATGCCCAAAAGATATTGGGTAAAATTCGCACTGAACTGCAGTATCGTGGAGAATCTAAAATGTTAACTTTCTATTTGATTCCTACCTTAACTCAACCACTATACCTAGGTATAGATTTTTGGACCGAATATAGGTTATTGCCTGCTCATCTTTTGGAGAATGGCAGTTGTAAAAGCATCGCTAGTCTTTCGATTAATAATGACGAGTTTCGACCATTGACGGAGCCACAGCGTAAGCTATTGCAAGAAACTGTTCAACTTTTTCCATCTTTTGCCGACAAAGGCTTGGGAAAAACTTCTCTTTTGTCGCATGTCATTGATGTGGGTGATGCTAAGCCAATTAAGCAGCGTCACTACCCAATTTCTCCTGCAATGAAAAAGTTAGTATACGAAGAACTCGATCGTATGATTGCAATGGTCGTAATCGAAGAATCGGATAGTGCCTGGTCATCCCCTATCGTATTGGTCCACAAGCCAGGAAAAATTCGTCTGTGTCTCGACAGTCGAAAATTGAACTCCGTTACTCGCAAAGATGCATATCCCACACCTATTATAGATGGTATCTTGAGTCGACTGCCCAAGGCTGAGTTCATAACGAGCATTGACCTGAAAGACGCCTATTGGCAGATCCCTTTAGAGGAAAAGTCACGGGATAAAACGGCTTTCACAGTCCCTGGAAGAGCATTATACCAATTTAAGGTGATGCCATTTGGACTTACTAACGCCACTGCTTCTATGTCCAAACTCATGGACAAAGTCATTCATGTCAAGTTTAAAAACGAAGTGTTCGTGTATTTGGACGACCTTCATGTAGTTTCCGATACTTTCGAAGGGCATTTGGACGTATTGAAACAAATAGCTGAGAGTTTGTCAGATGCCGGGTTAACTATAAACCTTCAGAAGAGCAAATTTTGCGTGAAAGAAGTCAAATCCTAGGGCATGTCGTTGGTCACGGTTCAATCGCCATGGACGCTGACAAAATTACTGCGATTACTAACTATCCCACTCCTCGCTCACTTAAACAGCTTCGAAGGTTTCTTGGTATGACTGGTTGGTACCATAAATTTATTCGTAACTACGCAGCACTCACGTCGCCGCTTACTGATGCTCTAAAGCACAAGAAACGTTTTGAATGGTCCGAGGAAGCAGAGAAGTCATTCTGAAAACTCAGATGTGCGAAGCTCCGGTGTTGCACACACCTAATTTTGAAGCGCCCTTCTTTATTCACTGTGACGCTAGTCAAACAGGCGTTGGTGGAGTACTATGCAAATAAATGAGGAGAATGACGAAGTCCCCATTGCCTATATGTCCCGCAAATTGAACAAGAGTCAAAGATATTATTCGGTCACTGAGAAAGAGTGCTTTGCGGCGATACTTAGTATAAAAAAATTCAGACCCCATGTTGAAGGACATGCTTTCACTGTGATCACCGATCACGCCTCCTTAAAGTGGCTAATGTCTCAGACAGACCTTAGTAGTCGTCTAGCGCGATGGGCTCTCAAATTGCAGGCTTACTCATTCGAGATACAACATCGCAAAGGCAGCAAAAATATTGTGCCCGATGCTCTGTCTCGCACGCATACCGACGATTTGTCGGCAATAACTGCAGACCAAATTGTAGATTTGCAATCTCCGTATTTTCAGTGGAAAAGCTATACTGACTTAGCGGCCAAAATAAAGGCAAACGACAGCCAAATAGCCGACGTTAAAGTAGTTGACAAATTTATTTATCGCCGAACGGAACATGCTGTAAGCGATAAAATAGCCGATGATCTAGTATGGAAATTATGGCTTCCCTCAGAATTGATACCAACAGCCTTGAGAGTTGCTCACGACGACCCATTTTCATCTCATGGTGGTATCAACAAAACTTTAGAAAGGGTACGTCGATACTATTATTGGCCTAATTTAATAAATGACGTTAAGAAGTATGTGAACCAGTGCGAAATATGCAAAAGCACTAAGCATCCGAACAAAGTACTTCGACCTCCATTGGGCAAAACAGGAGAGACTCAGAGATTTTTCCAAAAACTCTTTGTCGACTACTTGGGACCCTATCCTCGCTCGAAAGCTGGTAACATAGGAATATTTGTAGTACTCGATCACTTCACTAAATTTCCTTTTCTCAAGTCAGTTCGAAAATTCACTGCCGAACACATTTTAGACTTTCTGGAAAACGACCTTTTTCATTGTTTCGGTGTACCGGAAGTGGTTGTGTCTGATAACGGAGTCCAGTTCAAGTCTCATGTATTCAACAACTTATTGGACAAGTACCATATTAAGCACGCCTACACTGCGATATATTCCCCACAAGCTAATGCTTCTGAGCGCGTCAACCGCTCCATCATTTCAGCAATTAAATCCTATATTCACCCCAGTCAATCTAATTGGGATGAAAATCTGAGCAAAATTAGTTGTGCATTACGCTCCGGCTGGCATTCGGCCATAAATAACACGCCATACAGGTTAGCGTTTGGGCAACATATGATTGCGAGTGGCGATATTTACAAATTATTGCGTGAATTAGATTTGCTAGAGGATCGTTCAATAAACTTCAACCGAGACGACTTCTTTGACCTCATGCGAACTAAGGCAGTTGATGTGATGCGCAAGCAACACTCGCGCAATGAAAATACTTACAACTTGAGAAGTCGAGAAGTGTCTTTTTGCGCTAATAAAGAAGTCTTCCGCCGAAATTTCCAGCAAAGCAATTTTGTTAAAGGATTTAACGCCAAACTGTCTCCAACTTTCATTAAAGCCAGAATTAGACGAAAACTGGGAAACAGTTATTAAGAAGTTGAAGACTTGCAAGGCAACTTGGTGGGAAAATATCATGCCAAGGATATTAAACCATAGTTTTTGAGGTTCGCCCTTTTTACAAGCGTGGATCGCCCTTATTGAGATCATTAAGTGCGATTGCGGTCGGGGGGAGTTGTAGTGGCGCTTGTAACGGTCGAATTTAAACAAAAAAATTTCGTATGGGCATGCAATGGATTTTGTTACCAATTGTTTTAAAATTAGTCGT
The DNA here is from genome assembly GCA_035043065.1 of Hirtodrosophila confusa. NCBI lineage: Eukaryota > Metazoa > Arthropoda > Insecta > Diptera > Drosophilidae > Hirtodrosophila > Hirtodrosophila confusa. Next base: position 1,523,948 of record JAWNNI010000177.1, on the reverse strand, counting down.
TGCCTATCCTCTCGGCGCTATTACCGCCCTCTATAGGCTAACAGCAGAAAATACTAGCTATATTGCAGTATTTGTAATTGATTGCAAGTAATGCAGGCCTGTCGATTACTTTTCGAGTTTTGGATCGAAAAGGCTACTCTATGCTTCCCTGTTTCGAAGTTCGAGGAGGCTTCTAAAGTTTCTAGAACTTCCGACCACGTTCTTTTCCAATCTTCCCACTGAACGGAGCAGACGTCTTCACGGCAATTTAGGATTTCGTTTTTTTTTAATTGCTGGCTAGCAATTGGACAGAGAGAGGGTAAATTATTCATTGTTGGACATGAATGTGCAAACTTACTTGATTTTTACCCAATTTAGCATTCCGTCAGTTATCTTGACTTTGGTGGCAGCCGAAAAATTCGAACAAGTCCGAACCAGACCCAGAACACCGGGGTAAATATTTCTGAATGCAATTGTTTGCACATATTCCATAGTGCTTACGTTAATTGTCGGTTTTGGCTCGTTGTATAGATCTGGTTCCAGGCCCAGGCCTAAAGCCCTCAGTTATCAGCGCAGTCCCTATCGCCTCGCACTCTTTGCTGCGGCCCTCGCAAAAGCTCTGACTGACAGTCAAACTGGATGATGCGCCTAATGTGCTAGTGTAAGTCGCGCTTTCGCCCGACAAGTAGAACGCACGGGTCAAGATTGTACAAAAATTAAAAATAATGAAAAGACCGGTTCAAACACGGAGTGAAAAACAGTGATCGTCCATGGTCAGCAGGAGTTTATAAAAAAATCAGTGACTAACAAAAAAACGAAAATACTTATATGAAACAGCACACAAAAAAAAAGACACGTTAAAAATATATTTTTGTTTGGTGCTAAGTTCTAAAAAGTAAAAGTAAAACACCAAATGACCAAAAAATAAAAGTGAACAGACACAACACGTTAAAAATCATTTTTTTCTTGAGTTAGATAAATTCTAAGTTAAGCCTCAAAAATGAATATTAAAAAAAATGCCAAAAAAGAAAAAAAAAAATGAAAAGACTTGTTAAAAATATTTTCTTTTTGAAGTGCTAAAAAGTAAAACGAAACGAGTGAAAAAAAAAAAAAAGACATTAAAAATAGTTATTTTTATTAGTAAATCTATCCTAAGTGCATGCCAGATCAGCAGTCAAATCTCTTGTAAGCCAAAGCGATATGTATTTAACTAGTGTTTGCAAACATACCTAATGAAACGACCCCAAATAATAATACAAATTCTACAAATAATATAATCTTCGGCCCGCACCATCCCGGAGAAAGATCTTTCGCCGTTGGACCAATGTACTGTGAGTAATACCTTCTATATTTGTTTCATTCAACCCACCTAGTTTTGACATATCGGTTCGGTAAAGTCTACTTTGTTTTGATTTGGTGCTAACATACGGTATTATGCCGTAAAAAGTTAAAGCATTGAAGCGAAAAAGAGCCACTGCTAGAGTGCACCTGCGCAGGCAGTCAGCTGCTGTAAGCGCGTGCCTGACCTAGGGTACGTTGACGTGTGGTACAGTCGCGGCCAACAATAAAGTGCCTGCCTCAGCAGCTTGCTTATCGTTCGTACTTATATGCTAATGGCACATTAATTAAATTCAATGAATAGAGCGTACAATTACCCTAAATCATATTAGCCTAATAAAAGTTAAAAGACATGCCGACACAATAAAAATGAAATAAATAGACTTAGAAAAAAAATGAAGTTAAATTTGAAGAAATAATAACACATGTTGAAACCAATTACTATATTGCTCCTGTTAAATTTAAATACTTATCTTAGCCTACGTTAATAAATATTATTATAATGAAGTGCAACTAAAGTTTTTGCATATCCGGAGTCATGCGAGGTGAAAATGAGAGTTCGATTATTTAGTGTCTAAATGGATTTAGGGATCGCCAAACACCAAAATAGCAACTGCAACTTGGCGATCATGGAAGGGTGGGGTACTAGGCCACTGATTAACATCTCAGTGTGGCCACCAGTCCTATAGACGACTGTGAATTCTTTTTCTTTTTTGTCCTTTTCCTAATTTTTCCTTCTCCCAAACTTGATTGATAGGCTGCCACCCTCCAAAATAGCACGCGAATAATAATATAAAATTAATTTCCCATTTCTGAGCGCGTAATATTGTGGTATAGTTTGAACCCCCCCCAGCCGACGAGAAATAGCCGGAAACAAGCGCGTGCTCCGCAATCTTACAATTCCATCTGCTCTAAGATGACATGGACGAGTTCTTCGTTGTATGTTACAAAGTAATAATGCTATATTCGAGTATACCCGACAACAAAACTCCCTGTACACAGGTCAAAAATTTCCGATCGTATCTTCGTAAACTTACACATACACGAGCGACAGCGCAAGCGAGGCATTTTAAATGGTGGCTGTGCTTCTTCTCCCCCCCGCTGCAGCACTGAATCTTATTTCGTGAATAACTTGCGTGTTTATTATCTGATCAACTTGAAATTTGAACAATAGATTAAGAGTGACTAAAGTCTTGTACATACCAAATCTTAAAGCTATATCTTGAAAATTGTTCCCGAATGGCGGGGGAACGGGGGGAGATATCTTAAATATGAAACAAACTGGATCTGTGTATGGTATACAGGAACCTACATTATAAATTTGGTATCTCTGTCTCTTATAGTTGCAGAGATCGTCGCGTTCATACGGACAGACGGACGGACGGACAGACAGACGGACATGGCCAAATCGAAATCTCTTTTGATACTGATCAAGAATATATAACACTATAGGATCGGAGATGTCTCTTTCTGCCTGTTATATACATTTGCACAGATTTAGTACCCCCTTTTTACACATCTTATGGGTACAGGGAGTAAAAAATGATAATAAATAAAAGAAAATAAAAATTTTTAATGATAGCAAACATTTTTGAATTTCTAAATTCATCTTATACTTTCGATCAAAAGAAGACCCAAAAATTGTTAGAAGAGATATTAATAAAAAACATCTTGTTTGTGAACAAAATCGAATGCATACTTTCTGAGCAAACAATAAGTGTATAATTAATTATAATTATAATTAGAACGCTTATACATAGCAACAGGAGAAAGAATAAAGCGGCTGTGTTACGAGTTAGCCTCCAGCTTTAAGTATTATTTAACGGAGAACTATTGTGTATAAAAATCTAGTTTTTTATACCCAACAGCCTCAACGCCGGTGTGACAAAATAAATTTGTTAAATAGCATCAACAATCAACAAGAAATCCAATAAGTGACGCTAAAAATTAATAAACCAAGTGCTTGTGTTCGTGTGTTGGTTTGCTACTACTGACTCTCTTCTGTTTATACTGGGGAAAGTTTTGTTTGAAAAATTGATAACTGTTCGGAAATAGGTCAGGAAGGCCAATACTCACATTATAACCACCCTGCGAGAGTTGCCCAAATAAGGAATATTTGACAAATCGAAGTTTAAAATTCTATATATTTAAACTGTTGGTGCGTGTGACTGTTTGTTTTTTCAAACGCCGTCTCTCAGAGCACTAGAGAGCATCGCTGCTGTCCGGGTGAGTGCCAAGGGAGGTGAGGGTGTCGTGGATGCTAAAGCATACTTTTAGGCGCCGAACAATATTGACCTCCAACCCGTTCTAGTGTCCCTCCTTTATCGTCCTCAAAATCAAAGCTCCACCATGATGCCGGTTAAGAGAACCCCGCCACCTTCCAGCTCTGCTACCCAGAGCGTGTTATGCGCTGATCAAGGTCAAGGTACGCCAATAAGTGCCCTTCATCAGGAAAATAGAAAGAGAAGTAATCTGTCTCCTGATAATCCAATTGGAGACCTCATGCTCGCAATCCATAAAATGGGCGAACAATTCGAATCTAATATGGCAACTCTGAGTACTAACTTTGGATTGCAATTGGCAAAATTGGCTTCCAAAGCGGACAGGGCTTCTTGCCCATAAAAAGAACTCGAACAACTTAGAATTGATAGAGGGCAAGATAGAAAATAGTTAAATCGATTAAAAGACCAAAACAACAGAAGTACTTTAATCATGAGGGGCTTGCACAAAGAAAAGGCCAACAAAAAAGATATCGAGGACTTACTGCACCGAAAAATGGGGTTGTCGCTGGCAAGAACTCGCCAATCAAAAATTATCTTTGAGCGGAACAAAAAGAAACTAGAGACAGCGGAAATGGCAATGGTGTGCTAAAAAAATTGGCATTGAACGGAAACTAAACCTAGAAAAACAGGAGCAAAAAATTGTAATGCTGTATTAAAACAAGTAAGAATGCTATAGTCTACATATCGTCTATAGTATACCCGACTACAAAACTCCCTGTAACCAGGTCAAAAATTTCCGATTGCATCTACGTACACTTACACATACACAAAAGACGCACACACACGAGCAACAGCTCGAGTGCAGCGCAAGCGAGGTATTTTAAGTTGTGGCTGTGCTTCTTCTTCCCCCCCCCCCCCACGCTGCATCACTGAATCTTGTTTGTTGAATAACTTCCGTGTTTATTATCCGATCGACTTAAAATTTGGACAGTAGATCAGGATTGAGTAAAGAATTGTACATGCTAAATCCCAAAGCTATATCTTTAAAGAACTTGGTATTAAACGGTTTTTATCGAATTGCGGGGGAACGGGGGGAGATATCTCAAATCTTAAACCTATATTCTAATTTTGGTATCTGTAGCTCTTATAGTTGCTGGGATCCTTGCGTTCATACAGACAGACGGACAGACCGACGGACATTACCAAATCGAAATATCATTTGATACTGATCAAGAATATATATACTTTATAGGGTCGGAGATGTCTCCTTCTGCCTGTTACATACATTTGCACAGATTTAGTACCCCCTTTTTACCCATTTTATGGGTACAGGAAAGCAAATGCTAAGAAGGATGTAAAAGTTTTTATTAAGGATGATGAAATAAACATAAGAGGAAAATGGTCACGGTTCAATGGCAATTAAAGTCTAATGTCGAAAGGCCAGCCAGCGGAATACGCTATTCAGGTTGCATTTGAAAATGCACTCGATGGGCAAACATGTCATATACCTTGATTTTGGAAAGGTCACAAAATGCGAAAAAAAAAACCGGAGCCAAAACACTTGAAACCTTCATGGAGAGCAATTTCGAGAGATTTGAAACTTATTTTGACAACAGTGAGGTTGCATCAGACTACGCAAACACAACACGGGCTTCAAAAGACTCGAAATTTGACTCAAATGAAAAAAAACATATTGAGTTATGTGACTCCTACAGTCTAACCAAAGACAATTTAAATAACAAGATATCCAACGCACAACAAAAAAATGGCACAAGTGAACGCTTGTTTTTCGTGAAACCGCTCTCTGGGCTCGAAAAGATCGCGCGATCGGCCGCTCAGACCATATGCCTCTCAGACCATATGCCATATGGCCGATCAGACCATATGCCTCTCGTCATCAAAGAAAATTAAATAAAGCCACTGACAAAACTGAGGTGGGCTAGCCGAGATGCTAAAGAGTACGCAAAACAACTCGATCGAAACCTTATAAGCCTAAGCTCGTCGGCGCCAGACATTGAAGAACTCACAAAATGTATTGTTAGAGCATTAAAATGTATGTCAAAACCCTCCAGTTATGCAATGTGCAGCCTTGGTTCGACAAAGATTGTTTTGTAGCCAGGAAAAAATCGATGCAACTGCTCACAGAGGTCCAAAGAGAAGCCACTGTAACAAATAAATTGATCTATTCCGCATCAATCAAAAGAGATTCTAGCAAACCACTTTAAAAGACTGCTTTTCATAGATTAACCAGCCAAAAAGCACAGTTTTGCACTACCTTTCCTACGTGTCCCAGAACTGGACACACCCATTTCCGATTCCGAAGTAAGGATGGCGATAGAGACAGTTTTAGAAAAGCTTTGCTGTACCCCATCTTCAAGAAAGGGAGTGCATATAAAGCAGAAAACTACAGGGGAATTTCATTTCTAAATGTGGCCATGAAATTATTTTCGTCCATCTTACCGATGCGCTTAACCAACTGAGTGGAAAGAGAAAAAATTTTGAGCGAATATCAGGCGGGTTTCAGGAAAGGCTATTCAACAGAGGATAGTGTATTTGTTTTGACGTTAATCGCCAAAGCTCTTCACATTCTTCATTGACTCCAAACCAGCTTTAAACACCATAGACAGACGTAGTCTCTTCCTGAGCAACTGATGCCTGTGTTAAATGCAATTGTTTTAATTTGGTTGCGTTGTCGGATATAATTTGACGAATGCTATTATATGTATCTACCAGAATTACAACATGCTTTAATTTGGTTTCGTTTGATATCTGTGCACTTTTGTTAAGGCGCTTGAAAGACTTATCAAACTCGCTACTTTGTTGTTAATTAGCGGTTACAATTGTTAGCCATTCCATTAAACATGTGGTATAATAGTTTTGCTAAACTTTATACACAAGGTTGTCATCCAATATACCCAGTATAGGGTGATGTCTTATACTAGAACATACCTTTATGTTTGGTAATGAACTGAGAATTATAGCTTTTGTTGTTTTTGTACAATTCATTAGAGGTGAAAACACGCAATTGTATGTTGCTATGTAGTAGCCGACCGTTAGGGAAAATACCAGGCACACAAGCAAAGATGCACATGATATGTACCAAAACCATGAGTGTAAAATACAAGCAGCTGCCTACCTATCTCCTTTACACAAGAAGGCAATATGTAATTGTCGATCTTGACACTTCGTAAATTGAGGGTATACACCAACATGTGTATAAAGTTTGGTTGCTCTAGCTTCAAGGGTGAGGAAAAAATTGCGTTCATACGGACAGACGGCCAGACGGACATTTCGCAAACCCAAAAAAATCTTTTCCCTTCGGGAACAGAGTATAAAATGTCTCAAACAGAATCCCACCAGTGGTAATTCTTTTTTGAATCTAGGGAACTTTACTCCGCTGTTAGTTACGGCGATCAAAACCAAATTCAGCTTATGTGATGAAATTCAAATAACAATATCTTTGGATAAACATTTTTGATCTTTGGATAACATTTTGGTGATCCCGACTCTGGAATATATGAAGTTGTCAACAAGGTGACAAACGAATCCTCATCGTGTCCAGATTCGATCCTGAACCAAAGTGTCAACTAGGCCACACATCAGCATCGGAAAGACACAGAGCCCGCTGACACAATACAGTTGGTATTGTATCCAGTTCTGAAGTCGTCAATTCCGGATAACAACAACGGCATTCACCACAGTCGGTGCCGTTTGTATTCAAAACTCAAGTCGAGTCAATACACAACAATAGATTTGGTATTGCGCTCACTCTGAAGTTTTCAACTTTATGACATATCAGCATTCTCCGATCGACCGTCGTGGGATCAATCTCCGACTCTCCATTTGCTGACTACCCTAACCTGGCTTCAGTTGATAATCTATAATCAACTACGAAGTGTGCGGTCGTCACCGAACGTTCAACCTATCCATATTCTAGATATCCACCACGCGACAAAATTGAGACTCAACCTTTTTAGGTAATCAGAATATGCAAACATGGAGGAGCTGTTAGATGCACAGGAGGAAATCAATTCAATTTCCCACCCGTGGCGACGCGGAGTAGATTTTCGAAAATCATTTGTCATTTGAAAACCAATTCAACGAAGAATACTAAAAATTCAGAATAAAGCTTTCCAACTATTTTCCGCCCGTTGTATTGCCCGCAAAGTACCGAGGTTTTTTTTTTTATTTGGAAATTATTATGAAGCTTCACCCCTTTCGGACCATGAGCGTGCATTTTGCAAAACCGGTAGCACATGTGTCGAATTATTTAATGTGAGGTGCTTGGAAATTAGTTTCAAAATAATTGGATGATAAACAGAAATGGCTCTAAACTTGTCCACATGTTGCTTTGTAACTTATAGTAAATGCCTATACTTATTTAATGCTTCCTATTTGTTAATGGGATATGTGCCAACACGGAAAGAGGAAGTTTTAGACTAAGGACTATATATTGACGCAAAATATATATTTGTTGAGCATATAAATTATATGTTGCCTAGAGCATATGCGATGGCAGGTTTTGTGAGGCGCAACTCCTCTCAATTTAATCACCCTTATAACAGACTGGATTTATATTTTGCTTTTGTCAGATCAATTTTAGAATACGCATCTATTATTTGGAACCCTTCTGCAGTGGTACACTGTACTAGAATTGAGCGAGTACACAAACGGTTTCTTAAATTTACGTTTACCCTCTCCATTTGATGTTTCCTTTCCCCTCATATAGAAGTCGATCTCGTTTAGTGCACCTGTCTACTCTAGAGGATAGGCGAACGATTGCTGCTCTAATATTTATAAATAATATAATTATTGGCAATATAGATTGCTCAGTCCTTCTTGCTAAGATAAACTTTTGTGTTCCGGGTAGACAATTGCGAAACTGTATGCCATTTAATGTGGGTTTTCACAGAACTGTCTATGCTCTTAATGAGCCCTTAACACGAGCTCTGATATATTATAATGAGTTGCCAACTGACATGCGGTTTGACTTTAGTCAAAACACATTTCATATCAAGGAACTAAAAAGTTATTTTTATAATTCTTATTATGTAATTCAAATTTGTTACCTTATTATTATTATTATAATTTTAAAATTAAGTATGCTAAGCTAGATCTAGAATAACCAGAAAGTCCTTTGACATTGGTTCAATAATATTAAATAAATAAATAAAACCCTTAACTTTATGTGAAAAATACACAAACTCAAAAAAAAAACAAGTAAGAACGTTGCAGTCGGACGCACCCGACTGCAGAATACTATGTTCCCAGTACTACATAATTTGGTTATTTGTGTGTTCAGAAAGAGACGCGAAAAAAACTGCACAGGTGTGGGAGATATAGATAATGCTCCTTTGTGGGGGAAGGGGTGGGGGGTCCAAAAATTTTTGGTGTAGATTTGTCCAGGGGGTCAACATTAGTATGTATATCAATTTTGGTGACGCTACCTGTACAGGTGTGGGAGATATAGATTCTTCTCATTTGCTGGGGAGGGGGTGGGGGGGTCAAAATTTTTTTGATGCAGATTTGTCCAGAAAATTAGGATTAGTTTGTATGCCAAATTTGGTGACTCTACCTGTAAAGGTGTGGGAGATATAGATTTTTCTCCTTTGTGGAGGAGGGGGTGGGGGGTCCAAAATTTTTTTTGATGCAGATCTGTCGGGAATCTCAACATTAGTCTGTATGCCAAATTTGGTGACTATATATTTAAAAATGAGGAAGATACAGGTTTTCCCCAAATTGCGTGGGGTGGTCAATCTCGACACTTCATAAATTGAGGATATACACCAACATGTGTACCAAGTTTAGTTGCTCTAGCTCAAAGATAAAGGCAAAAAAATTGCGTTCATACGGACACACGGACAGACGGACATTTCGCAAACCCAATATACTATTTTTCCCTTCGGGAACATAGTATAAAAAGAAATATTTGAAAATGAGTTTGAAGTCAATCGGACGATAATCAAAAAAGTTGCATACAACAGTTTCCGCGAATTTTCTGAACTTGGGGGTAGATTTTCCAAAATCTTTGACCGCCGCACCTATTATGGGCTTGTGTAGAACCTTGAAAATGAGTTTGAAGCCAATCGCATGAAAATGAAAAATGTCGAATTCCAGAGTTTTCCACCGATTTTCCAACCATGGGGCTGAATTTCCCAAAATCGTTGATACACTTGTCGAATTATTTTACGTGAAGAGCTTTGAAAATGAATTTGAAGGTGATCGGACTAAAATTAGACTTTTCCCCATACAACCTTGAGACCCCATTTTCCGCCCAGGGGGTGAATTTTCCAAAATTCCGTCTTAGTGTGCACTTTCATCATAGATGGAACCTACTGTGAAAATTTCAGCATCCTAGCTCTTACGGTTTGGGCGGTGCGATGATTGCCAATCAGTCAGCACGAACTCTTTTATATATATAGATAAGATCCACGGTGTTAAAATATCTGAAAAGTCTCAAGGAAGAAGCTGAAAATTCAGAACAATCTGGAAACAAGGCAGCACATACGGACGATGGACAGCTTCAACAAACAGTTATGGATTCGTCGACAACGAGCAATGATTAAATCATTAAATCGCGCGTTGCAACAAACTCATCCAAGTGGGCACACTTTAATCAACTTCATAAAAGGTCTTTGGTCCCAGATCCAGGAGATTCACTTTCGAATTCACGAGGGGACCGTGGATCCTGAAGGAGAGGGATATGATGCCAAGGAGTATTTAAAGGCCGAATTAGCTGTACAAGGCGCTTTATAACTCAAAAATAACACACCAAGCAGTAATGATTTAAATCTGCCTCGGAACGATTCCAGAATAGAATAGATATTAGATCTTGTTTTTACTAACGACTATCTAAATGCTTCCATCTCCAGGTCAACTCCCTTATCTGTGCCTGAAGATTTATATCATCCTACATTAGAAATTTCTCTTTATTTTTCTAACCCTTTTAGCTCACCTTCCATTTCCTCTGAGCCATTTCGTTGCTTTCGCAAAGGTAATTTTACCTTGCTAAATCAACTGATCTCTGCAACTGATTGGTCCTCGGTTGACAACGCAGTTGACATTGATTGCGCTCTTAACTCATTCTATGTAATACTTAACTCTCTATTAGACATATGTATTCCTAACTCTTCTCGCAAATCTAGTTGTGTTAAGCCCCCTTGGTTTACGCCCAGACTCTCCAACTTAAAAAATATTAAATCTAAATATTTTAAAAAGTTTAAGATGTCTGGTTCTTGTCTCGACCTATCTAAATATTCTATCGCTAAATCTAACTTCTCTCTTCTTAACTCACAATGTTACTCGGAATATATCGCCCGATGCAAAAGTCAATTTGCATACAATCCTAAACTTTTCTATTCTTTTGTTAACTCTAAACGCAAATCTTCACGTCTTCCTTCTTCTTTCTTTTTTGGCACTGAAAAAGCATGCAGTGACTCAACTGCTGTGAACTTATTTGCCAAATTTTTCCAATCCACCTATTCATCTATTCCTCTTTATAACACATCCTATCCCTACAATATTTCTTCTTCTAATAATATTTTTGCTCCCACTATTTCCGCATTATCCCTTCTATCTGCTATTAAGTCCGTAAAACACTCTTACTCTCCTGGGCCTGATCATATTCCAAGTTGTGTGTTAAAGGAATGCAGCTCTTCTTTAACTCTTCCTTTACTTAAACTTTTTAATCTTTCCCTTACTACTGGAGTCTTTCCATCTCTTTGGAAAGACTCATATATCATACCTCTACATAAAACAGGTGGTAAGTCTGATATTTCTAATTATAGAGGTATTGCAAAGTTGTCTGCTATCCCAAAATTATTTGAGAAAATTATTACAGAAACTTTACAGCATCTCTGTAAATCTATAATTTCTTCATCCCAACATGGATTTATAAAGAGTCGGTCTACTACGACCAATTTACTAGAGTTTTCATATATTATAAATGTTGCATTCCAAAAGAAAGTGCAAACTGATGTCATTTACACTGATTTCAGTAAAGCATTTGACTCTGTAAACCATGATCTTTTGATTTATAAACTTAATTGTATTGGCTTTCCTATCTCTTTTCTGTCTTGGATCTCTTCTTATTTAAAAAATAGAACCCAAAAAGTACTACTTAGATCTTCAATTTCTAAACCTGTTTTCGTAACTTCTGGTGTACCCCAAGGAAGTCACCTTGGTCCTTTATTCTTCACACTTTTTATTAATGATCTTTCATCTATTTTATTACACTCTCATATACTCATGTATGCAGATGATGTAAAACTTATTCTATCATTTAATAATCCTCTCCAAACCAGACTACTTCAACGTGACTTAAACTCTATGCAACTGTGGTGTTTGGCTAATCATCTTCCTCTTAATTGTTGTAAATGCATGTTTATGACATTCAGTCGATCCAAGCCCTATCTCGGTAACTATTCTATTGATAACTTTCCCTTAAAACGTATTACCTCTGTTAAGGACTTAGGTGTCACTTTCGATTCTAAACTTAACTTCAACTTGCATATTTCCTCAATTGTTAATGTTGCCAAGGGTGTACTTGGATTCATCAAGCGTTGGTCGAAGGAATTTAATGATCCTTTCACCACAAAACTGCTCTATGTGTCGCTCGTACGCCCTATTCTGGAATACTGCTCATGTATATGGTCTCCTCAATACAAAAATAGTGAGATCCGTATTGAGTCAGTCCAGAAGCAATTTTTATTATTCGCCCTACGTAGTTTAAATTGGGATCCTAATCTTCGTCTGCCATCTTATCCCAGTAGACTCTTACTTTTAAATCTTCCGACATTAGCTAACCGTAGAATAACTCTTGGTGTGGTTTTTATACATAAGTTGATTAGTGGCGACATAGATTCTCCCTTTCTTTTAAGTCGTCTTAATTTCTCTGTCCCTTGTAGACCTACTAGGAATTTTATTCCCTTATCTCTTCCTACATGCACTACTGATTTCGCTTTACACAATCCTTTTCGTGTACTATGTACAATTCTTTTTTTCATGTTCTCTCCTCGGAACTCTCTCTTCCCTCCATTAAGCTTGCTCTTTTAAATCACCTACGGGTAATCTCTGGCCAATCCCAGCTGTGAGCAGGGGCGCAGCTTGCCAGTGTGGCAAATAATCTTCCCCCGTCGGGTCGGAGATTGCCCATTCTATGTCCCCCTTTATTTCCTATTTTCTACTCTATAACTCTTTTATTCTTTCCCATCCCTACCCGTTCCTAGATCTTTTTTCCTTAATGTAATCTCTAACCAACCTCGCTGTGACCTGGGGCACAGCTTGCCAGACTGGCTAATAAAACTTCCCCCACCGGGTTGGAGATTTCATTTCATTCCTACTATCTTTCTTTATTCTTCTTCTTTAGTTTTAAATTATCCATAAATTCTATAAGCTTTTTTTTCATAACTAATCTCTTCACTATCTTGATATAGGCTCTAATAACGCCACCGGCAATTCTTTGCTGTGAATAGGGGCATAGCTAGCCGGACTGGCAAATAAACTTCCCCAACGTGCTGGTGTCGTTATTAGATTTCAATTGTAATTTCGCGTAGGCTTTTAAAATGTTTTCCTTATATCTATGTATTATATTATATTTTTTGATTCGAGGCAGCACTGTTTTGCCTTCGTAAATAAATAAAAAAAAAAAAAAACAAAAAAAAAATTTATATAGACGGACACAATTTTACGATATGTTTGTGTGCATGGTTCACGACACCAACCTGCCCACGATCCGCAAAATATGTGGTATCTAAAAACCAGTGTGATCGGCGAGGCAGGAAGGATGATACGCCACATTGATTTGAAGGAAGAAAATTATCTTCACGCCTGGAACATCTTAGTAGACGCTTATGACAATCCGAGGGACTTAGCGGCAACGGTAATAAAACGGTTTCTGATGCAACAGGCTGTCAATGACAATACATAGTCACAATGGAGTCTCTTTCATCTCTGAAGGAACTCGGCTTGGACGTCGCAACGTGGGACCCTATTCTAATAGCAGTCCTACGAAACAAGCTGGACTCTACAATTAAATCGCTCTATGTACAATCATTGAGCAACTCAAAGGAAATTCAGAAATTAGACACCATGTTTCAGTTTCTTGAGCAAAGAGTTCGTGTTTTGGTCACTGGAAACAAAACACATGGGAATGCTAAAAGGAAATCGAAAGGAGCAGCATGTGCATTATCATCGACGACAGGAAAGCATGCCCTTATTGCAAGAAAACTTATCACTTGCTATTTCGATGCGATGACTTCCGCTCCAAACCAACGCCTGAACGTTTGAATTGGGTGCAACGGCAAAAAATGTGCGTCAACGGAGACCATATGGCAAAGGCATGCCCAAGCCGCTTCAAGTGCGACAAAAGCAACACTCTGATGCATTTGGGAAATGGACCCAAGATACTACAAACTCAAATTGTAGTATCTACAAATAGTCACAACAGTAATTTCGTTGCCACAGCAAGGTAGCAGTTCAAGGCAACACCGGGCAACAAGCCACGTTCAAGACTCTATTAGATTCTGGATCACAGATCAACGTGATCTTAGAGAGGCTGGCATCCTTGCTGTCCCTAAAACAACACGATACCACACGGTTATTGAAGGTATCGGTGGATAGCCCAAAACAAGCAATGTGCTAGTGAATTAGCTGCACAATGATTCTACAATGCGGCTCGAAGCCATCATATTACCATACATAATCATCGATCACCATCCCAAGCCATAAACAAGTCAAGATCGTACCTGACAACATGCCTTTTGCGGATCCACAATTCAACAAGCCGAGTAAAATAGACATGCTGATCGGCGCTGAGCAATACTATTCATTATTTCTCCCACAACAGCATAAAATACCCGCTGGTCCAATTATGCTAAAGACCGAGTTGGGATGGGCTGTGGCTGGGTTGCAGTGCAGTTACATCAGGAGATGAAACGAATGCCACAATGGAGCGTTTTTGAACGCTCGCAAATTTTGAAAACATGGAGAAGCAGCGTACGCCAAGTGAAGAAAGATGTGAATAATCGATAATCTTCAAACCGTTGCCGATGGCCGATTCTTAGTCAAATTGCCAATTTCTGAACGTTCTTCAGCCCTGGGGCCCTCGTTGGAGATGGCAGAAAAAAGATTATTTTCATTAGAAAAAAGAACCAAGGAAAAGATTTTGAAAGGATATGTAGACTTCATGATGGAATATGAACATTTGGGACACATGAAACAAGTACATCGCGAGCTCCTTCCATCAAGGAACTACTTCATCCCTCATCATTATGAGCAAAAACCTGATAGCAGCACCACAAAACTAAGGGTGGTCTTTGACGCATCATGCAAAAGGCCGACGGGAAAATACCTGAATGACATATTGCAAGTTGGACCAACTGTGCAAAGCGATCTGATCTTGATCTTATTACGATTCAGAACTCATAAATATGTTTTTACTGCCGACAAAATGTACTGCCAAGTATGGATAAGTCCAGAAAACCAATTCCATCAGATGAAAGTTTGGATAAATAATCCCAATGAGGAATTAAGATACTACCATTAACTATAGAATACACATAGACACGTCAAAGTGCGATTTTTCTGAGGCCAAATGTTTTGCTGACCGCACAACCCCAGACTCTTCGGCAAAAAAGCCGAACTCCCACAACCCAGTCGGGTTGCCAGCTCAGCAAAAACAAAAAAGCCGAGCTACTTACGCCTCTGCTCCGAACAAATATTTAGTCTTGGATCGACACCAGAACGATGAGCACAGCTTATGTCGCTTGCGCTCTTATTTCGTTTCTATGTGTGGGTTCAAGTACGCACATGCGCTTGCTTCTTAGTATGCGTGAGCAATGAAAAAATGCAACAGCGCATGGCAATATGAAATCTGAATTCAGAAATGGAAATGGAAGCGACCAAGCGCACAACACATGCCCTGTTATATGCACATACGTTGATCTTGTCGGCGTTAGAATTCATGATGCTGTGGCGGTGTGGATAGAGTGCTTGTTTGAAAAGTGGCTTTTTGCAGGTTCAATCCCCAGTTGATCCATTTTTTTGATAATGGGAAGCAATATTTATTTTTTATTTTCTTTTGATTTTCTAATATTTTTAAAAATGTTATTATTATTTTTTTAGACCAGTTATTATCTAATAAATTACATTGGCTAATTATAATAAATTTTTCTTCTTCGGTGGCAGCTCACAGCTGACCGAAAGTATGTGAGATGTATTTAATGTGTACACTTGCATATGTCTCCTTCTGAGATGCACCACATAACTTCTCCGTGAGCCATATTCTATTTTTTCTAAGCAGGATGAGCAGAAAATAATTCAATATATGTTTTCGATGCTCACTGCAGCCATGAAGTTTCAGAAAACCAATCTTTATAATTTGGGTCGCTCTTCGTATGCGAAATCAAAACAAAAGAGAAAATTGTCGCGCGCCAAACACTTGCATTGGCAACAACAACATATGCAAGTGTACACATTAAATACATACGATCCAAGACTAAATATTTGTTCGGAGCAGAGGCGTAAGTAGCTCGGCTTTTTGTTTTTGCTGAGCTGGCAACCCGACTGGGGTTGTGGGAGTTCGGCTTTTTTGCCGAAGAGTCTGGGGTTGTGCGGTCAGCAAAACATTTGGCCTCTGAAAAATCGCACTTTCACACATCTATGTAATTGCTTTGTTAATGATACTACCGTCTAAAACTATCACATATGTCACAGCATCGGCCCAATTTAGGCAACTAAAAGCTTAGATACCTTGCCGCACTAAACATCAACAAGTTACCTCTAGGATTTGCGTCATTAAAGAATGATTTCTATGTGGACGATTGCCTGACAGGAGCAGACTCAAATCATGAAACAGTTCAAATCCAACAGGAGCTAAACCAACTACAGCTTTCATCAGGATTCGAGCTGCGAAAATGGTGCTCAAATAATAACCAAATCCTAAAAGAAATCCCAATGGCAGATATCGTCAATGATGTCCATCAGGGTGAAGCACTGGAACAACACAGTATTAAGACTCTGGAGCTTATATGGGTGCCCAAAAATTACCAGCTCCGTGGGAGAGCACAAGGCAGTCAAGCAACTCAAATTACAAAACGAGTTGTCTGCTCCGAATTAGCCCAAATATTTGATCCATTGGGCTTATTTGCCCCTGTCGTTGTACGGGCAAGGATATTTACGCAACATCTCTGGGAAGAAAAATTTGACTGGGATACTCGGCGCAGAACTTACACAATGAACCACGTCTCATCGACAAGTAATGCGACTGATGTACTTTCCAGAGGAACTACTGCTAGGAAACTATCCAACGACAGCAAATGGCTTTATGGACACTATTCCTGCATGGTCCACGAGAGAGGTGGACCACTTCATCAACAATCCCGCCCAGTGATCTGGAACGAAAGACAAAACATGTCAGCATTGCAATCGCTCCATCAACACTAGACAAGACATATATAATTGCAAGCATAACAACTCTTTCCACAAATTGCAACGAATTGTACCATACATATTGCGATTCTGTTATAAGGAAAGAATAAGTTCAACCACAGCCCTATGTGTGAAAGAATTGAGCGACGCACGAGTAGTAACCTTGCGGACTATACAAAAAATAAAATTTTCGGATGATCTAAAAAATCGTCGTCGTCACAACATACGGTAGACAAAAAGAGCTCTATCATTTCATTGACACCATAACTAGAGAACAGTGGCCTCATTCGCTGATGCAGCAAATTATGGGCAATTTACCTGCTGATCGAGTCAAACAGACTCGACAATTTTTCAGCATTGGCGTGGACTACTGCGGACTGTTCTGGCATGATAAGGCATACATAGCAGTATTCTGTTGCTTCACCACAAAAGCGGTACATTTGCAGTTAGTAAGTGATCTAACTACAGATTCATTTCTCGCAGCCCTTCGCCATTTTTTGAGTCGACGAGGAAAATGTCAAACAATCCATTGTGACAATGCAACGAATTTCATTGGCGGCAATAACCAATTGATGGAGCTGAGAAAAAGGCAATTTATTCAGACAAGGCTGCAACAGAGATTATAGAACATTGCAGCAAAAGGCAGGTGAATTTTAAATCCATCCCTCCTCGAGTGCCATCTTTTGGCGACCTGTGGGAGGCAGCAGTTAAATCATCGAAAAAACTGCTGGTCAACAACACAAAAACGGCATCACTTACATTGAAAGAACTGAATATAGTCATAATCGAAATTCAAGCAATACTCAATTCACGACCAATCACCCCCATGTCAAATTATCCAACGGTTTCAGTAGCAACGCCTGGGCACTTTTTAATTGGAGAACCATTAACTGCCCCTCCCGATCTAAACATTGATCAACGTGGAAAAACCCTGGGAACTCGTATCCAGAATTAAACACTAGTTCTGGAAACAATGGTCCCAGGAATACTAACAAGAACTACAGTATCGTCACAAATGAAAAATATCAGCACCAAACGTTAAAGAAGCATTACTAGTGTTAATAAAGGAAGATAATATTCCAATGATGAAGTGGCCTATGGGACGGATCATAAAAACATACCCAGGGCCAGATCATTTTGTATGAGTCGTCGATGTCAAGACTGCATCTGGAATATACAAACGATCAATCAATCGACTCGCACCGCATTTTTCTGAGGAGGTAGCAATCAAGCGTCCCATTGAAGACATAACAGACACAAACAACAAAAATAATAAGTCACCTACACAAAGGAAGGAGCAAACGGGACCATCTATAACATCAGCAATGCTGATACTATTCTTCATGCTGTCATTAGTACGGTCACAACCAATTACAGTAACACGCTTTGACGGAAAGCCAGGAATTTTCTACGAAAAACTAGGCACCACTAAGATGGCATTATCCGAATGGACTATGGTGGTTTACTACGACTTAAACCTATACTGGCAAGACATGAAATAGTTCGCCGCGGGAACAACAGAAGTTGGTTATTCATGTCTTCAATTAAGCAACAAGCCGTCATGCGAAACGCTATACAAACACGTCAGACACATTTTTGATGAACTCAAGGAGAGAACGCAATACTGGAAAGGTCACGGCAACGTCGATCCCTACTCGACATAATTGGTAACCTTGCAAGTGGCTCTTTTGGTGTTCTCGATTCCAACTATGCAAAGAAAATGTAAATAACGATCGCAAGGGTTCAGACAAATGAAGATTTCCTACTGCAGCTGCTCAAAAATCAGACATCCGTTCTTGATTCAACGATCAATGTGATGAGGAACAACAGAGCGACCCACGAAAGGCGGAAAAAGCTACTGAAAAGCCAAATGACCCTATGTAGCGAACACAAGCACATATGGTACTGACAACGCAGCTGACATAACTAGCAGCCAACCTTAAACGAATGCAGTCGGAGGTGCTGGATGTACTGACAGGCATCCGCCACCGGACTATCAGCCAAATCCTAATACCTCCAAATCAACTAAACGAACGAATATATCAGATACGAGATCATTTGCCACCAAATCTGATGCTGCCTGTTTCCACAAATGACACCATTCAACTGTACAAGCTAATGCACGCCGAGGGCACAATGACTGGAACTAAAGTCATCTTTAAAGTCACTCTTCCGTTAGTATCCACCACCAAGCTGGATCTCTTCAGCATGATTCAATTCCTGTAAATGATTCTACGGGTTGGAATTGACTCTGTTAATCATTCTCTTTTACTTCACAAACTTCATCTTCTAGGATTTCCAAATAACTTAATTCTTTGGATCTCTAACTACTTAACTCTTAGAACCCAAATTATTTCAAAGGCTCTCTAAGTCTATTCAAGTTACTACCGGCGTACCACAAGGAAGTCATCTTGGCCCCTTATTATTTACTCTGTTCATAAATGACCTTCCTTCTGTCATAATTCACTCTCGGGTGCTGATGTATGCCGATGATGTTAAACTTTGTCTGTCATCTACTGTTTTCTTATCTGATCAAAGGTGGCAAACTGATCTTGACAGTTTTCAAACCTGGTGTCGGGTAAATTTATTAAATCTTAATTGTGGTAAGTGTAACGTTACGTCATTTTACATTTTCTTAATAATTATATTCTTAATGGTAAGCCGCTTGCTCGAATTGAGTTGGTTGATGATTTGGGTATCCTTTTAGATCCCAAGCTTAAGTTTGACAAGCATATCTTTTCCACCGCTAATCGTGCCTTTGGTGTCCTGGGTTTCATTAAGCGGTGGTCGAAGGAATTTAACGATCCCTACATTGCTAAAACTCTTTATACTTCTCTTGTGCGACCTATTCTTGAATATGGTTCTTGTATTTAGTGTCCCCAATACAAGGTTCATCAGGATAGATTAGAATCGGTACAAAAACAATTTCTGCTCTTTGCACTCCGGGGTCTTAACTGGAATACTAATACTCACTTGCCTTCTTATCGAAGTAGACTTTTATTGATTAATTTGCCTTCTCTTTTTGATCGTAGAACCATGCTGGGTGTAACTTTCTTACACAAACTAATTAATGGGGAAATCGATTCTTCTGAGTTAATCAGCCAAATTATTTTTACAGTTCCGATCAGAAATTTAAGAAACTTTCTTCCTCCTTCTCTTCAAGCTTGTAATACTAACTATGCTTTAGTACATCAAAGTTCAAGAGCTTAAAGGGTCAAGGAATCTGGCTCTTTCTTAGATTTCTCTCGCTATTTGATTGCCCGATCTAGCTTCTCTATACTTAATACACAATGCTATAATAACTACCTTAGAGACTGTAGGTTACAGTTTCAGCGGGATCCTAAAAGGTTTTATAACTTCGCTAATGCGAAGCGTAAGTCATCAACACTTCTATCAACCGTATTTTTTAAAAACACGACAGCTGACTCTGATCAGGCAATTGCCGATCTCCTTGCAGAGTTTTTTCAGACGACTTATAGTTCACAACCTTATCAAATGGTTTCGCCTTATCTATATCATGTATATAACTCGAATTGCATTTTTGGACCTTTAATATCTGAAAGTTCGCTTCTACGTGATTTAAAGGCCATTAAGCCCGTATTTTCACCGGGACCTGATGGAGTACCAAGCTGTGTGCCTAGGTACTGTGCTGAAAGTATTTTATAGCCATTATTTAATCTTTTTAAATTGTCCGTGGAGTTCTGCTCTTTCGCTAACATTTGAAAAGAATCATTTATTATTCCCCTCCATAAAAAAGCAAAGAAGTCTAACGTCGAAAACTATAGAGGTATTTCTAAGTTGTCTGCCATTCCTACAATTTTTGAGAAATCAATAACTTCTCAACTTCAACATCTGTGTAATTCCATAGTTTCACCCTGCCAGCACGGGTTCGTGAAATATAGATCTACTACTAGTAACCTTTTGGAATTCACTTCTCTTGTCATAAAGGGATTTCGATCTAAAATGCAAACAGATGTTATTTATACTGATTTTAGTAAGGCTTTTGACTCTGTTAATCATTCTCTTTTACTTCACAAACTTCACCTTCTGGGATTTCCAAATAACTTAATTCTTTGGATCTCCAACTATTTAACTCTTAGAACCCAAAAGGCTTGTATCAAATGCTTATTCTCTATGTCTGTTCAAGTTACTTCCGGAGTACCACAAGGAAGTCATCTTGGCCCCTTATTATTTACTCTGTTCATAAATGACCTTCTTCTTTGTCTGGCATCTACTGATTTCTTATCTGGTTAATGGTTGCAAACTGATCTTGACAGTTTTCAAACCTGGTGTCGGGTAAATTTATTAAATCTTAATTATGGTAAGTGTAACGTAATGTCATTTTACAGGCGAATGCCCTTTTTAAATAATTATATTCTTAATGATAAGCCGCTTGTTCGAATTCAGTCAGTAAATGATTTGGGTATCCTTTTAGATCCCAGGCTGAAATTTGACAAACATATCTCTTCCACCGCTAATCGTGCCTTTGGTGTCCTGGGTTTCATTAGGCGTTGGTCTAAGGAATTTAACGATCCCTACATTACTAAAACTCTTTATACTTCTCTTGTTCGACCTATTCTTGAGTATGGATCTTGCATTTGGTGTCCCCAGTACAAGGTTCATCAAGATAGAATAGAATCAGTACAAAAACAATTTCTGCTCTTTGCACTCCGTGGTCTTAACTGGAATCCTAATACTCGCTTGCCTTCTTATCGTTGTAGATTTTTACTAATAAATCTTCCTTCTCTTTCTGGTAGTAGAACAATGCTTGGTGTAATTTTATTACACAAACAATGGGGAAATTGATTCTGCCGAATTAAGCAGCCAAATTGGTTTTGCAGTTCCGATCAGAAATTCTAGAAACTTTCTTCCTCTTTCTCTTCAAGCTTGTAATACTAACTATGCTATCCATATCCATATCCATATCCATATGCTATCCGTATTCTATGTTATAATTATAACAACCTTTATCATTTAATATGTAATACTACTTCTATTTCCTTACTGCCTAGTCTATAGTTACTTTTTGTGTATTGTTTAATTTATGTAGATTTTTCATTTAGTTTGTATCTATTCATCTGTTCCGCCATCTTCGTTACCGCACGTTATGCAGCGCGCCCCTCGGTCGGTTGGGCGGGAGGTGGGTTGCATTATGCCTGGGTCCGCGCGTTAACAAGCCCGTGCTTGTACATCAACGTCCGAAAGATATGTTCGACTTAAAAACTTCGGTAATTGCAGTCAATAGCCTTAGACACCAATTTGTAGGACTCACGCCAGAGGATCTACAACACTGTATGACACTGCCCAATGATGACCACATCTCCTTCGACCAACATGCAGTGTTCAATTATGAGCATAGCTGCGAATTTCAACTCTTCAACAACAAGAGCTCCAAGCTGTGCCAAAATATACATAAAAAATCCAAAATAGTATGGTCAAAAACGCATCAACTAAACAGATTCTTCAATGGACCTCAGAGCGCAGTATGCAGCAACATTCCCCATACTATAACTCTCGAGGCAACTGGACTACTGACACTCTACAGTAGAATCACTGCACGAAATGCTGATATCAGCATCAGCACCTTTGATACGACAATCAGCAAGGTCAGCACAACATGTATGCGCCTTGGCAACACATCACTGGAAGCAGTCCCCGGAACAACAGCACCCATGGATTTAGACATCAACGATCTGAACGCACTTCAGCAACAACTAGAAAAAAAAATAAGCATGCCATACTGACAGAACATTTTGACACTATTCACCATCATCATATAGCTGCGTATGTTGCATTGCTAGTTTCCATACTACTAGTGATTGTGGTCATCACGCGAAAATGACGGAAGAACGCACCACCAACCACACCACCAAAAGAGATATGTGAAGCACAGCCAGAACCTACACCACGCCGTTTTACATTCGACATAGATGATGGTTGAATAACTATTCAACGGCCGGGAAAATGTTAAGGCGGAGCTTTCTTATTAAGTAAAAGTAAATATTTAGAATAATTCAAATAAAAAAATAAACTCTCTGTACAACCCATGCGATTTATTTTAGTACCAGGCCTAATTGTAACAATTGTCACTTCCTGACATATGAGGAGATGCCACTTGAAAGGCTCATTCTGCGTTGGTCTGTAGCCAACTCAATGCAAGGGATCAGAGCATTTTCTAGTAATTATAACGGCCGACCGGTAGGGTAACTACCAGGCACACAAGCAAAGATGCACATGATATGTACCAAAACCATGAGTGTAAAATGTATTTTATGCTTGTAGCAGCTGTCTACCTATCTCCTTCACTCAAGGAGGCAACATGTAATTTCTTAGTACATAAGTATTCTAAGCATGTACCGGATTCTAACCTAAAGAATAATACATAGGCTAGGGTATATAAACCCTAACTTGTTCGAATAAAAACAGTCTCAAACAGAACCCAACCAGCGGTAATTCTTGTTTGACTCAAGGAACTTTACTTCGCTGCCTAGCTACTTCAGATGCTGAAATTCAAAAACCAATATCTTTGGATAAACATTTTTGATCTTTGGATAAACATTCATTCAAAATCAGGAAATGCAACCTGGTGTCTACATATATTGCAAAAACACCGTTGCAACATCTCAAAAAAAAATTTGTCCAATTACTGAATACAACCACTACCGATCAATTAATTAACATAAATAATTTAAAATACAAACCACTTTCGAACTACGAAGAAGTTCAAACCATCCAAGAAATCAGAGAAACCACTGTCACATCTCATTTATCCAAAAATTTCCCGCCTCAATTCAAATCATAGTTAACCTTCTAATACCCAGCCTCGCCTTTTGGCGGGGTTGTCGAAAACGTCCATAGGTTAGGTTAGGTTAGGTTGCGGTGGCTGGAGCAGAGACCCACTCCACACTTGGGCCAGGAATTGGCCCCTTGTGATACCACATAATGTCTTTTAAACATTTTGTTCCCCCTAAACCAATTTGATGATTTTAAGAATTTAAGATACTGTAAATCCCAACCTCGGATACGTCCGATAGGGTATCAAAACTGTAGTGTCCCAAGTGCTGGAACCTTCTCCTGCTGAGTGCAGGACAGTGATAGAGCAGATGTTCTACGCTCTCTATTTCTTCTACAATACCACAACTTCTGCAAAAGTCATGGTGTGGTACTCCCAGTCTGTTAGCGTGGGTCCCTATAAGGCAGTGGCCTGTGAGAGCCCCTATTATTGTCGAGATGTGGGATCTCCTATGTTTGATCAAAGCAGATGTGCGCTTTGTGTCAAGGGTAGGCCAAGTGAGTTTGGAGACCGTGCATGTAGTGAGATTACTCCAGCGTTCGGCGGTTAGACGCCTGGTGTACTCCTTACTAAGCAGCCTGAATGTGGACAGAGGCATGCCGACGTTGCTCCTCTCAGCGAGGAGTATATCGTTGGTGCCTTGCCTGGCCAGTTCATCTGCCAATTCGTTTCCTTCTATATTACGGTGTCCAGGCACCCACTACGAGGTTGATACTGAGCTGTTGGGCTATCTCGTTTAGAGATTGGCGACACTCAGTGAGTGGGACTGCGTTGTTGGTGCATGAGTCAAGCGCCTTTAAGGCGGCTTGGCTGTCTGAGTAGATGTAGATATTCCCTGCACTGATGCTACGCGTGCGCAGGCAGAGGGTGGCTTCCTGGATGGCCCTCACCTCTGCCTGATACACGCTACAGTGGTCGGGAAGACGGAAACTGGTTCTGATTCCTAAATCGGGGGAATATACACCGCCGCCCACACGTTCTTCCAGCTTCGACCCATCAGTGAAGATTCTGATCGAGCCTGGTACATGTTGAACCGGCTTTTCCCAGTCTAAACGGCTAGGAATGCACACTCTGTATAACTTGTCGAAAGTCAGTTTAGGTGTGCAATAGTCTGTAAAGGGGTGAATCCGAGGTATGGACTTGAGAACTACGGTATGCCCCGTGGTGCCTGTCGTCCAGTTGTTGGATTCCCTGAGTCTAATGGCTGAGTTTCTAGCTAATTCTTTGGACAGTAGATCCAGCGGTATTAGATGAAGCATGATGTTCAGGGCTTCGGTTGGAGTGGTGCGTAGGGCACCGCTGATGCAGATTTCTGCACTTCTTTGAACTTTATGGATTGTTTTGAGGTTGGATGGTAGATCAAGTGCGGGCCACCACACTAGCACTCCATAAAGTAGGATGGGTCGGATGACTGCTGTGTACAGCCAGTGGACAATGCGTGGAGAGAAGCCCCATCTGGTACCAATGGCCTTCTTGCAAGCAAAAAGAGCAGTGGTTGCCTTGCATACCCTCTGCTTTATATTTTCTTTCCAGTGTAGTTTGCTATCCAGTACTACACCTAAGTACTTCGCCTGAGAGCTCTGGGTGAGAATCGTGTTATTGATTCTAGGGAGGTTTAAACTCGGGGGTTTATATTTCCTAGTGAAAAGAACGAGCTCTGTCTTGCTCGGATTCACGCCTAGTCCACAGGTCTTGGTCCATTTTACTAAAGTATTGAGTGCTGATTGCATTCTGTCGCAGAGGGTTTGCGGAAATTTACCTTGGTTTAGGATTGCAACATCATCCGCGTAGGCTACCGCCACATGCCCCTCCTCCTCCAGCGTACATTGCAGTTGGTTTATCGCCAGTACCCATAGAAGTGGAGATAGGACACCTCCCTGAGGAGTGCCTCTACTGACGCACCTACTGATCGAGGACTCTCCTAAGCATGAGCTCACTGTCCTGCTGGTGAGCAGCAGTCCTATGAGCTCCACCAGGGGGTCCTCAACCCCCAGACTCGTCAGTGCGGAGGTGATAGCTACTGGAAGAATGTTGTTAAAAGCTCCTTCTATGTCTAGGAAGGTCACACTGAGCGATCTCTCGATGCGAGAGACTAAAGAGTGCAGAGCTGTCTCGGTAGACATGCCCTTGGTGTATGCGTGCTGTGTACGCGAAAGTAGGGAGGGGTTAATGAAGTTTCTAAGATGTACATCTAAAATACTTTCGAGGGTTTGTAAGAGAAAGGAGGAAAGACTGATTGGTCTGAGGGACAGCATCTTCGGCCTCCATCTCCTCGGCCTCGCTCGGTGGGTCCACCGACTCTGCCTCGACGCAGCTGGCCAGGTCCGCCTGCGCACCGGCGTCGGATTTGTACACCTTCACGAGTAGCAGATGCTACCGCCCTTTCTCCAAATGTATCGAGCTCTCGTTGTCTATCTGGAAGACAACCCGCATAGAGGCACGGTTTGTCTTCTCTATCTTGAGAACCCTCCAGTTGGACGCAGGCATGTCCGGATTGCATAGCCTGACCATCTCCAATATGTCATTTGGCTCCGAGGGTTCGCACGGTAGCCAAGCCCTTGCTCTGGGTCTCGATGGGATGTCCTTTGCATCCACTGCCGCAAGTTTCGCGCCGGGGTATACCTCCCCAAGTTTCTCAACAGCAGCCTTGTAGAGCTGCGCCGACCTTTCGTCCCCGCAAGCGATCAGCTTGATGGTCCCTTGGAACCAGCCAGCATCCTCGCATGCCGGTGGTGGGCCTGGGTTTTCGCGCAGCATGGTGAGGCAGATTGGCGCTAGAGCCACCTGCACCCAGCGCCACTGGTGTCGTGGGATGCGCCCTTCCTGACAATTCTTGTCGATGACCCCAATGAGGATCTTGTCCTTCGCCACCTCCGCGAAGGACCTCGACAACGGAGCCTGGGTTCGCACTCTCTTTGCCATTGTGCTTGGCTCCTCCATGGAGCGATTCCGTTTGGTAGCGGTGTGCTGCGCGGTATCCTCCAGTTGATAATTGTGGTAGGACGGCTTTGCCCACTCCAGATCCTGTTGGATCTTAGCAAAGTCCTCCTCAGACGCCTGTTCCCTGGTTATTGGGCGGTTGCATTGCGCGTCAATATTCTGTGGCCGTCCGCTTGTCGTTCGGACGGGCTTTAGACGGGTCCGGTCGAGTGAAGCCGACCGCCCTTTTGCTCACCACTGTGTCTGTTCCCGATTTGCAGCCAACTGACACGCCAATGAGATTGGTGGCTATGTTGGAACAAACCGGGGCAGACACAGTAGGATTCTGCTCTGCTGTAGTGCCGCCTGTGCCGCCGGCTCCTCACCTTTGCCATTTCCGTCTTCTTGCCAGCTGACACGCCAGAGGCCGAGGGCCTACTGGTGGCTATAATGCCGGCGGAAGACGGGCGTGCTCCAGTCGAAGCGCTGGAAGCTGCTGGCTTCTGCGTGCTCATGCGGTTTGAGACACTCTTTTTACCGGAGCTGGTTGCTCCTTCCGGCTTTCTTAGAGTACCGGGCTCTTTTTTGTTTAGGTTACTTTTGTTATTAATATTCATCATCTTGCTTTGATTCCCACGAGTTGCGGAGAAGGGGAACGGTCCACCCGGGCAGAGATCCGCAGTACCCGGGTAAGGCAAGAATAGAACAGGTGTTTGCCAGGCACCTGAGCCCTCCGTTCACGACTGAGATATATTTGTTAAACCTGGGCCCCCAGCCAGTCTGACCATCAGCACGGGTCGGATGTCATCTTGGTCCGGCCCAGGTGTGAGATGTTAGGTGTGTTAGGGTAGGTTCGCGTAGGAACATGTGTAGGGATGGTGGTGTGTGTGAGACTATAATTTTAGAAGGCGGTCAGACAAACGCCTCGTCAGTACAGTGGTAACGTCCGCAGTACCCGCTGGCTGTCCGGGACTGCTTATTTGAATATTCGCAGCTGACCCCCTACCGGAGGCCGTTCGCTATCCGCAACCTGCGACCCGTCCGGTGGCCTCAGCTAGACCGCCTTCAGAACCACCTCACAAGCTCTTAAGGATACTTCGGAGTACTACTACTACTACGTCCATAAAAAAGACAAAAATAAATATTTAAAAAAAACGGGGATTCCAAAAATTAAGTAATGTATGCAAACATATCTTTGTATGTGGCTCATGACTTTGCCCTACTTCGATTTGCAGAAATTTCACTTTCAAATCAAATTTGGCAGGGCTCAGACGTAACTAAATGTTAAGTCAAGGCATGAAAAATATTTTGCTCTACCTAGTTGATCTAAAATATCATCAATTCTAGGTAGTGGGAATTTGTCGGCTAACAGCTTTTGTTAACTTGACGATAGTCAATTACTAATCGCCATTTTTTCTTATTTGATTCGGAATGAGATTTCTTGGGTACTAATAAAAGTGGGCTATTATATTCTGATACTGATGGTTCGACAATTTTGTCGTCAACTAGTTTTTGTACTTGGTCTTGAATTTCTTCTATTTGGCTGTGAAGGACTTCTATAATTTTTTGTGTAGACTGGTTCGTCATCTTTCAATCTTAGCTTTTGTTTATAAAAATTATTCGTTGAAATGGATTCGGTTTCTAGTCCGAATATATCTGTATAATCGGTGCATAATTTAGTTAATTTTGATTTAAACTGTGTTGGAAAATTTTTGGATAATTGAGACAAGACTTCTTCTTTTCTACTTTCATTGTTTGTTTGAACCACATCGTAATTCGAAAGTGATTCATAATTTAGATTATTTATACTAATTAATTGATCGGTACTGGTTGTGTTCAGTAATCGGACAAATGCGTTTCTTGTAGTTGCAACGGTGTTTGCAACATAAACACCAGTTTGAACTTCCTGGTTTGGAATTAGTACACTATCTTCACTTGAAGATAGTTCGATTTTTCGGACAACCTGTGATCTTGCTGGTATAAGTACTGTATTATTACCAGAACTATATGCTATTGGAACATGAATCGGAAAATTTAGGTTATTGGGTCTAATTATAAGCCAATCTTCTGTCGGCTTGAAATCTAATTGGCAATTGAATTTTTTAATAAAGTCAATGCCTATTATTCCATGACATGGTATTGCAAATTGCAAGTCTACAATATGAAAACAGTGTGGAATTATATATTTATCTGTCTGTATCTCGATAGAGGTTAATCCTTTGGATTGTATAACCCCTTGGTTTATCCCTTGAATATTAATTTTGTTATCTATTTGAATGTCTTGAAAGACATCAGAATTTTCTTTTAATATGGAAATATCCGCACCAGTGTCTATTAAGAAGATTAATTTTTTTCCTGTTGCTACGTGATTAAATGATACGAATATATTTAAGCTAAGATTGATTGTATGAACCTTGTTATTTTTTACTGTTGCGTATCTAAAGGTTGTTGGGAGTTTCCCGAAGTATTTTGGGTTACTCTTACATATTCGGACGTTGATGTACTAAACGGGCAGTACATTCAAGTGGCCCAAACGACACCAAGCACGGGCTTGTTAACGCGCGGACCCAAGCAAAATGCAATCCCACCTCCCGCCCAACCGACCGAGGGGCGCGCCGCATAACGTGCGGTAACGAAGATCGCGAAACATATAAAAACGAACAGACTAAATAAAAGTTCTACATAAATTAAACAATATACAAAAAACTATAGATTACACAGATAACATAAAATTGAAGTTCTAAGTACGGAAATAGAACTAGCATTACATATTAAATGATAAAGATTGTTATAATTAGAACATATGATACGAAAAGGGTTATGGATAGAATAGTTAGTGTTACAAACTTGAAGACAAAGGGGAAGAAAGTTTCTGGAATTTCTGATCGGAACTGCAAAACTAATCTGGCTAATTAATTCAGAAGAATCAATTTCGCCTTTGATTAGTTTGTGTAAAAAAATTACACCAAGCATGGTTCTACGATCAGAAAGAGAAGGAAGATTTATTAGTAAAAGTCTACTACGATAAGAAGGCAAGTGAGTATTAGGATTCCAGTTAAGACCCCGGAGTGCAAAGAGAAGAAATTGTTTTTGAACCGATTCTATTCTATCCTGATGAATCTTGTACTGGGGACACCATTGTTGCGGTTATTGTTGTTATTATTATTATTGTTGCTATTGTTTCTGTTACCATTATTCGAATTGTTTCTGCTATAGTTTCCACGTCCTCTATAGTTATTGTCGTAATTCTGATTATTATTGTTCCTATTATTGTTATAATTGTTATTATAACGAGCAGTTCCTCTACCACGATAATTACCTCTATAGTTATTACCGCGATAGGCATTACCTCTCTTGGAAAACAATACCTTATTCACATTACCGGTAATTCTCGTACTTGTACGAATATATGCGCTTATAGCTGCATCCATTGTGGAGCAAGTTCCTGCTTCCAGTACGGTTTTTATGCTTTCATGTTCAGCCTTTTTGATCATGACATCAATTGCCTCTCTTGTGCTTAATTTGTCTGCATGATCAGCTGGTATTCCCTCATCGATAAACGAAGCTTCAAGCTGCTTTCGTAAATTATCAATTTCAGTTGTGAATTGTGTGGCCGTTTTGCCTTTTTGCTGAACTGTAGCTAATTTGGCCTTAACATTTTGCGATGTCTCGCCTACAATAATAGTCTGCAATTTATCTATAATTGCAACTATTGAAGTTTCATCCTTGACTTTGTATAGTGTTGTGCCAACTATTTTGGATTTTATCACCTCAATGGCAATTTCCTCATATGGTCCCTTTGTCAGGTTGACTAATTTAATTGCCGTGATAAATCTCTGAAGATGGATTTTCTTTCCATCGAATTCTGGCACTGCTGCTGCAATTTCTTTTATATACGCCCTTTGGACGGCTGATGCATCAGTCATAGTGCAAGGCTTTTGCTCTATTATACTAGAGTTTGTATCTGAATCTAGAAGAGGTGTTTCATCGAACTCAGCTGGCTGGTTTATATAATTGGGAATTAATATGTTCAATGTGTGTCGTTGTGCGACATACAGAAGATTTTCTTTTAAACGTTTTAAGACGTCTTTTAACTGAAGGGTCTGCAGTGAATCACAATTTTTCAAATTGTCAATTACAATTTGACGTATTTCATTGTATGAATTCAGCAGAACCCTAATATGTTTTAATTTTGTGCTATTTGAAATTGGTGCACTTTTATTTATGCACTTAAAGGACTTTTCCGACTCGCTTCTTAGTTCGGTAATAGAGGCAATAACTTTTCTGAAATCCATAAATGGATTTCGTTATTGTTAGCGTATTTATATGCTGGTTTTAAATATTCATTTAATATTCAAAATATTCATACTCTAAAATTTTCGTCTTCTATTCCATTATATTATGGATATGAACTATTTAGTGAAGACCATCATTAGTAGTGTTCTACCTAGAACCGGGTGATCGTCTCTAACTGATCTAACCTGCAAACCTGGAATGGTTGTAAGTACAATTGCCTTTTGTGTTTTTGTGCAATGTACTAAAGGAGAAAATTCTAAATTAAAGGCTTCCATATATCTCTGTTCTAACTGATAGATGCTTATTGGGGTCGTTGAGACCAAACTTAGAATTCTTTCTTTAAAGTAAGCATCCCTATCATGTACTTCCCTAATTGCTTTTAGTGTGGACATTTTATAATTTATCTTTAATTCATTTATTCATTATTTATTCGAATTCGTTTTAAAAATGCATATTTATATTTATCGGATAGTAAGAAGTTAGTGAATTCCTCTTATTTTATATATTTTTGTTTAAGAAAATATTTTTTTTTAAATTTTGTGTGTACTTTACACAATATTTATATTCTATCCAATTCATTTGCCCTGCTCATACATTTTTTCTTCAGGCATTTGTTATGAAGTTGGTAGAATTTTAAAAAACAGATTGATAAATAACAATATTATAATAACTATTAAAAGAATAGTTATCATCTTTAGATCTGGCCTGTCTACTTCTATCTTATTAATTACATTTGTGGTAGAGTCTACCGTCTTTGTGTCAATAAGGCCCATTTTGGCCAAAGGTAATTCTTTGAATATAGTGAATAATGTATCCGTTTTGGAAGCAAATTATTGATTCAGTATGTTCATAGAATATTGTTAATTTAGAATAATTTAGTGACGCCTCAGGCGGTGAGAAATTTAAAATTAATTCATCTAAATGAATGTACATATACCCTACCTATGTTTTCGTACAGCTTTACAGGCTGTACTGCTAATTGGGCAGAAATGGTTCCGCTCAATTTTACAATGATTATATTATATGTTTATATTTTCAAAATTATTTAATGTAATATTTATAGTTGATGCTGCTTAGGACCCATTTCTTCTGCGTCAGCTGGTCGTCAGCGGCCTGGCTACGCTGACGCTCCCTCGTATGCGCAAGTGGCGGGGATGCCCCTCACGCTTGTTGTTTCTCTGCAGACTTCCCCACTTCTCGTTTGGCTGGTTCTGTTGTCTTCTATAGGCTTAGTTTTTGGCAACATGCAAGTTGATTTGCAATGTGCACTCTCCAGTGGTCCAGGGCAGTCTCTCGGACACTCGGCTAGCTTCTTCGGCAGTGGCTTAGGGCAAGGTGGATTTGTTTTAGTTATTTTGTTTATAACTTTTATTTCAGCTGAGTGAGTTTTGGTGATGGGTTTAATGTCTTCGAGACTTGCTTTTAGATATTTAAGCTCTGACTGCAACTTCTGTGCAGTTGACCACGCGGGAGGCGGCGTTTTTGTAAATAATAGCCACTTAATGAGTGCTATTCTTTTATTTATCTTTATTTTAACGCCTCCGCGCTTGCCCATCACTTAACTCTACTCACTCAGACTTTTTTGTGTTCCATTTAAAGTTGATCCATTGTGTCCCATAAAGTTGCCATTTATATTTGCGCCGCTTATTGCCTTCCTCTTGTCTCTTCGTCTTATATCGTCAAGTTGTCCATGTGACAACTGTCACGGTCGCCATGTAAGGATAGTCTTTACTATACAAGACGTCTGTCTTGGTTGCATACATTTATTCGATTGAGAGCTAAGTACATATTTGTTCGTATAGCTAAGACTGCAAGCGCCGCTGCCAGAGACGCCGGCAGCGAAGCAGTCTGTGTAAGTATATCTATATATGTATATGTGAGTAGCGGCGGTCACTTGAAATATGCTTGGGTCTTTTGTTTATGTAAGCGTCGTGACAAAGTGTCACAATGTTTCTAGAATATTATTTATGCATAACACTGAGTACAGTGTGTATTCGATAAGTGAACATACTACAAATAACTCTTGGTGTGGTTTTCATACATAAGTTGATTAGTGGCGACATAGATTCTCCCTTTCTTTTAAGTCGTCTTAATTTCTCTGTCCCTTGTATACCTACTAGAAATTTTATTCCCTTATCTCTTCCTACATGCACTACTGATTACGCTTTACACAATCCTTTTCGTGTACTATGCCACAGTACAATTCTGTTTCATGTTTTCTCCTCGGAACTCTCTCTTCCTCCATTAGCTTGCTCTTTTGAATCACCTACGGGTAATCTCTGGCCAATCCCAGCTGTGAGCAGGGGCGCAGCTTGCCAGTGTGGCAAATAATCTTCCCCCGTCGAGTCGGAGATTGCCCATTCTATGTCCCCCCTTTATTTCCTATTTTCTACTATAACTCTTTTATTCTTTCCCATCCCTACCCGTTCCTAAATCCTTTTTTCCTTAATGTAATCTCTAACCAACCTCGCTGTGAGCTGGGGCACAGCTTACCAGACTGGCTAATAAAACTTCCCCCACCGGGTTGGAGATTTCATTTCAGTCCTACTGTCTTTCTTGATTCTTCTTCTTTAGTTTTAAATTATCCTTAAATTCTATAAGCTTTTTCTTCATAACTAACTCTTCACTATCTTGATATAGGATCTCCACCGGCAATTCTTTGCTGTGAATAGGGGCATAGCTAGCCGGACTGGCAAATAAACTTCCCCCAACGTGCTGGTGTCGTTATTAGATTTCAATTGTAATTTCGCGTAGGCTTTTAAATGTTTTCCTTATATCTATGTATTATATTATATTTTTTGATTCGAGGCAGCACTGTTTTGCTTTCGTAAATAAATAAATAAATAAATAAAAATGCATTCAGCATTTTTGTTTTTTATGCGAATGGCTTCATACTAATTTCCAAATATAAATACAAAAACCTCGGTGCTTTGCGGGCAATGCAACGGGCGGAAAATAGTTGGAAGGCTAAAGTCTGGGTTTTTAGTATTATGCTTGGAATTGGCTTCAAATGTCAAATGAGTTTGGAAAATCTACTCCGCGTCGCCACGGGCGGGAAATGGAAGTCAAGGACAAATGAGTGGGATTATTTGTTTAGTACGATCAGCATCAAAGACATTCTCATGGCCCTACACAAGAAACATTAGTCACGTGGCTCAACTATTTAGTTGCCTACCCCCACGGGAGGAAAAATTGTGATGCGCTATTTTTGTGTATTTCTTGCGGTTGACGAAAGTAGTCAAATTCAACATAATGCAAAGTGCATCTACATATTTCGCCGGGCAAGGATGGGGTATTACCAGCTAGCTTGCCATATTTTTCACTTTTGTGAAAATTTTCATCAAAACAAGCTGATTTATTTCGAGCAATTGACATATTGCACATTTGACCGTGGAAAGACCATGATCTTTAATGTTAAAATGTTACATTTGTTTTAAACTTCATGTAACCTTTTCTCGTTTTTACTCCTGTACCTATAAAATTGGTAAAAGGGGTACTAAATCTGTGCAAATGTATGTAAAAGGCAGCAGGAGACATCACCGACCCTATAAAGTATATATATTCTTGATCATTATGAAAAGAGATTTTGATTTGGCCATGTCCGTCTGTCTGTTCGTCTGT
Source organism: Hirtodrosophila confusa (assembly GCA_035043065.1). Taxonomy (NCBI): domain Eukaryota; kingdom Metazoa; phylum Arthropoda; class Insecta; order Diptera; family Drosophilidae; genus Hirtodrosophila; species Hirtodrosophila confusa. Next base: position 1,489,352 of record JAWNNI010000177.1, on the reverse strand, counting down.
CCGTATGAACGCGTCGATCTCAGCAACTACAAGAGCTAGAGACACCAAATTTGGAATATAGGTTCATGTATAACATACGCAGATCAAGTTTGTTTCATATTTTTTAGATATCTCCCCCGTTCCCCCGCAAATCGATAAAAACCGTTTTACAACAACAATTTTCAAGATATAGCTTTAAGATTTGGCATGTACAGTAATTTAATCACTCTTAATGTAATGTACTGTCGCTAGCGCTATGGCTTGTGTGTGTGCGTCCTTGTGTATGTGTGTGTGTATGTGTAAGTGTACGCAGATGCGATCAGATATTTGTGACCTGGGTACAGGGTTTACTCGACTATAGCATTTTTACTTATTAGTTCTTAGCTGAGCAAAGTCGGTCGCACCCGACTACAGAATACTATGTTCCCAGTCCTATATAATTTGGTTATTTATGAGTTCGGAAAGAGACGCGGAAAAAACAGTAGTCTGTATGCCAAATTTGGTGACTCTACCTGTACAGGTGTGGTAGATATAAATTTTTCTCCTTTGTGGGGGGATGCAGACGCACATTTCGCAAACCCAATATACTATTTTACCTTCGGGAACATAGTATAAAAAGTAGCATATAAACGTTGTTCAAATGTGGGATATATACAATGGATATATATATATTTTAAAAGATATATATAGTGATACATCCATACCTCCCACGCACACACAAAATCTTGCATAGTAACGTAAATTCAGAACCCTTGCCTAGTAACTTCGCACTTGGCAACATGATCATAAGAATGTCATAGCAAATAAGCAATACATAAGCCACAGTGCTCAAGCCTGATAACATAAACAGCCAATAATATAAACATCCGCTGAGAACATGTCTCGCAAGATATACCCACACCCACAAAAATGTTAACGTAAGCATTAATTGCATTTGATCAATGAGAGCACTTTTGCGCAATCTCTTCTCTGTACAGATCCGCTAAAAAGTTCATACGTGAGAATGCAAAGTGCTGTGTTGACCACTAAAGAACAATTGAGTTCCAGGTCACAAGTGTAATTATATTACCAGAACAGTGCTGTGTGAACCATTCAAGAACGATTGAGTTCTAGGTTCAATAAACTAACAAACAACAAATCAAGTATCTCAGTTAAGGTTGATCCTCTGGACAACTTGAATACTTGGTAGTGAAATATTTTTTCACTACACAACAGTGGTTATTCCTGGGCATTGCATATCTCTGATCCCTGCAATCAATAACCATTGGGAGCTGAATAGCTCAAAGACCCAACCAAAAAGTTACAAGACTTACAAATCATCAAAAGTTACAAGACTTACAAATCATCAAAAAGTTACAAGAAACAAAAAAGTTACAAGACTTACAAATCATCAAAAATTCAAATCAACAACAACTAAACAACAAAAACACAATGGCTCAAGGACAAATACCAATCCTTTGCTTATCAGAGGCCCACCTAAACCAGGCCCTTGGTCAAATTAGGCAGGTGCCTACCTTCAACGGAAACAGCCAAGATCTAAGTGCGTTCATCAGAAGAGTGGACTACATTATGCAACTTTACCCTACAGAAGACGCTCGCCAGAAGCTGGTATTCTTTAGCGCAATTGACATGCAGATCAGCGAAGATGCCCAACGGATTTCACAGATGCGCGCCGTCAACAGCTGGGAAGAACTAAGGACAACCTTAATAGAGGAATTCAAAATCCAAACACCATTCGAAGAACTGCTGAGAAGACTCTACAATACACCATTCCACGGAAGTATTCGTAAGAATTAGAATTTAAATCACAAATTATTGCAAACAAGTTAATGTTAGAAAACAATCAAATGAACACAACATTGTATACAAATGCAATGAGAAACACCATTAAAGATGCGCAAACTTCCAGATAGGCTATTTATGACTTTAGCTAGGCACGACATAACTACAATCTCAAATTTAAAACACACTGCCCAACAAGAAGGAGTGTATGAAATCATTATGTCCGATAGAACAAGAAATCCAAGTAATTCTAATCAGTCCAAATCGCAAAACAATTCCAACAGTCCGTCAACTTCACAGAAATATAACAATAATGACAATCGTGGAAATAAGGGAAATAATTACCCAAATTCAAATCCCAAAAATAATTATAACAATACAAAACCTCATCAAACAGAAAGCAATCAGCAATTACATCAAGAGTTTAAACAGAAACTTGACCAGAGTAGGAACCAAAATCCACTTAATTATCAGCAAGGGCATAACTCTGCTGCCCCTAACCAACCCATTAAAAGACAACGCGAAAGTACTAGCGGTCAGGTGAAAATGGATGTAGAAAATTTTCATCAAGCTGCCTCGGATTCAGAAACAGAGGACGAAAATCAGGAAACCCATTCATAATAATTACTATGAATAATATTCAGCTTAAATGTATAATCGATACGGGATCATCAATTAACATTATGAAGCAAAATTTTTTAAAGTTCCCAGTCAAAGACACCAATTTAGATGTGCATACCATAAACGGTATTGTGCAACTAAGGCAAAGTATTTATCTAAAACCTAGTAAGCTTTGCCCAACCTATCAAAAATTTTATATTCTTAATTTTTCTGAAAATTATGATATTGTATTAGGAAGAGAATTCTTGGAAGACTCTTATTCCACAATAGATTATGCCAAAAAGGCAATTACAATAAATAAAATAAAGTTTGATATACAAGATCAACATGAAAAAGTACTTCAGGACAAGACCGCATCTAAATGCCTTGGTCCGCCATCGTCAAACGACGAGGAGTTTAATTTTTCAATTAACAATGAGTTAATAGAATTCAATTAATTCAGGCTCGATCATCTAAATGATGAAGAATTTAGGGACATTCAGTACAAAGAAGGTGAAAATTTGACCTTTACCAGTACAATTAAGCATGTTATCACAACAAAAACTGATAAGGAAATCTACAGAAAACCATACAAATACCCACAAGCATATGACGAAGAGATAAACAAACAAGTAAATGAAATGATAGAACAAGGAATAATTAGAAAATCAAACAGTCCTTATTGTTCTCCAATTTGGATAGTTTCAAAGAAAAGTGATGCTTCAGGTAAAAAGAAGTTCCGGTTAGTCATAGACTACCGTGGTCTCAACGAAGTAACCGTTGATGACAAATATCCAATTCCAATTATGGATGAAATATTAGACAAGCTTGGAAGATGTCAGTATTTCACTACTATCGACCTTGCAAAGGGCTTCCATCAAATACAAATGGACCCCAATTCAATTTCGAAAACAGCATTTTCAACTAAACATGGCCACTACGAATATACTCGTATGCCATTTGGGCTTAAAAATGCCCCCGCAACATTTCAACGTTGTATGAATAATCTCTTAGAAGATCTAATTTATACAGACTGTCTAGTATACTTAGACGACATAATAATCTTCTCTACATCATTGGAAGAACACTTGTCCTCTCTAAGAAAAGTCTTCACTAAGCTCAGAGAAGCAAACTTAAAATTGCAGTTAGACAAGTGTAAATTTATGAGAAAAGAAACAGAGTTTCTCGGTCACGTTGTCACAACTGAAGGTATTAAACCAAACCCAAACAAATTAGACGCAATCGTCAAGTTTCCAATTCCCAAAACGCCTAAAGAAATAAAATCATTTCTTGGAATGTGCGGTTTCTACAGAAAGTTCATTCCAAATTTCGCTAAAATAGCAAAACCAATGACACTCAAACTAAAAAAGGGTGCAGTAATTCAGGCTAATAAGGATGAATATGTATTAGCTTTCGAAAAATTAAAAATGCTAATAATGTCCGACCCAATATTAGTATATCCAAACTTCGAGAAACAATTCTCATTAACTACAGACGCAAGTAATATTGCTATAGGAGCGGTATTATCTCAAGGTCACAAACCAATCCGCTATGCCAGCAGAACTCTAAACGAGCATGAGATTAACTATTCGGCAATAGAAAAAGAACTCCTTGCTATTGTCTGGGCTACGAAATACTTCAGGTCCTATCTTTTTGGCAGAAAATTTGAGATCCTCAGCGATCACCGACCCTTAGTTTGGCTCGATAACATAAAAGAACCAAACATGAAGCTCCAGAGATGGAAAATCAAGTTAAATGAATTTGATTACCACATTAAATACTTGCCCAGTAAAGAAATTACCGTTGCTGACGCACTATCTAGGGTTAAAATAAACGAAAATTTCTTGGGAGAAACCTCAAGCAGTCTTGCAGCTACTTGCCACAGTGCTCAAGAAGATAATTTAAGGCACATCCAAATCACGGAGAATCCCATCAACTACTATAGTAGACAAATTGAGTTTCTAAAAGGTAATGAAAACAAAACTGATGTAACTAGTTACTTTCATAAAACAAATATAAAAATTACCTATAAGAAAATGACAAATCAATATGCTAAGCAATTGATCCAAGAATATCTCTGCACGAAAAAAAGTGTAGTATATTTCCACAATGAAGCTGATTTCCCTACTTTCCAACAAGCATACTTAGAAATAATAAGTTCAGACCAATTGACGAAAGCCATGAAATCTAGTAAAAAATTAGAAGACATTCAAACATATGCAGACTTCAAAGAAAAAATTCTGAAAAAACATATTGAACTCTTACACCCAGGAATTGACAAAACCATAGATTGCTTCAAACAAAAATACTACTATCCAGATTACCAAAGGTTAATCCAAAACATTCTTAACGAATGCACTGTTTGTAATATAGCTAAAACTGAGCATCGAAATACAAAAATGGAATTCGAAATAACACCAGAAACTTATAACATAAGGGATAAATATGTTATGGATTTTTACATGATTGATAACAAACAATTTCTAACTTGTATAGATCTTTATTCCAAGTTCGCCACTTTATTAGAAATAAATAGCAGAGATTGGCTCGAAACGAAAAGAGCAATAATTAGAATTTTCAATGACATAGGAAAACCATTGGAAATAAAAGCCGACAAAGATTCAGCTTTCATGAGCATTGGCCTACGAAACTGGCTTGAATCAGAAGGCGTAATAATTAATATAACAACTAGTAAAAATGGAGTTTCTGACGTAGAAAGACTTCACAAAACCATAAACGAAAAGCTTAGAATAATCAACAGCGATTCAAATATGGAAAATAAAATAACAAAATTAGCACAACTGGTAGAACACCAGCCGACATATTTCTATATGCAGGTAGCCCTGCGTATGATATGCAATTAATAAAAACAAATAAAATTAACAAACTAAATGACAAGCGCACAAGATATGAGGTAGACACAAAATACAGACAAGCCCCTCTCGTAAAGTCAATAGCAACAAATCCATTTAAAGAAACAGGTGAAATAAAACAAGTTGACGATACACATTTCGAAGAGACAAACAGAAGTAGAAAAATAACCCATTATAAATCAAAATTTAAGAAAAAGAAGAAAATTAATGCAAGCAAATACAATAATTCCAATAATTCATCAGCCGTTAACCAATCGAATTAATGGAGCCCCTTGTGAGTACAAATTTCTTATAATAATGTTACTTATAATTTATTTTGTCCGATTTATCAATTGTCAAAGTATTGAAGTAAATCCCATTCAAGCTAAAAATGGATACCTAATATTTAAGTCCGGATTCATAGATCTGCCAATAAATTTTGAATACCACTACTTGTCCGTCAATCTAACTACAACTGAGCAAACTTACAACGATTTAATTAAGCAAGCTGATACATACGAATTCGAAGACATAGAGTTAGGAATGCAACTAACTAGATTAGGAATATTCAATCCCAAGCTCCTAAGACATGACTCACTCACTCACGTAAACGCTGAAAAATTATTAAATATTAAAACTTCAACTTGGCTAAAAACCACAACAAATGAGATATTGATTATTTCCCATATTCCAAAAGACGTTATCAAGACACCTATTTACGAGATAATACCATATCCAGAAAACGATAATATAATCCTAACAGAAGTTATTCATGACAAATATTTTATTCAAAACAACCTAGTTTACTCAGCCACTTCAAGAAACATAGTTCAGAACAAATGCATAACAGGCATTTTAAACCAAGTAACCACAGAATTTAGATACATTAAAACACATAAAAATGTTGAAGTAATTTTTGTAGAGCCTAACATTATCCTAACTTGGAGTTTGCCTAAATTGACATTAAATCAAAATTGCATCAATAGAAATATTATTATCGAAGGAAACAACATTATTAAAGCACTAAATTGTACTATTCAACTAAACGAAATAATAATTACAAGCTCAATATCCGATTATACACAAACTATTTATATCAATAATAATGTAACCAAATTAGAACCCCTATCTTATATACAAACTAAAGAAATAATCAACGAGCACACAAAAAATTATAATACCTTCCAAATAATAATATTAACAACACTTATTGTAATCATAATTATTTTTATACTATTTGTTATTTATAAGTATAAAGGCATTCCGAAAAATTTATTATAAAATATAAAAAGCAAGAAAATCAAGTTGAAAATACAAATACAAACATAGAAAATCAAATAATTGTAAATCCTCAAAATGAAAATAACCCGATTTTGCACCCGAAAAATAAGAGCCTGAAGTCAGGCAAATTTCTAAAGGATGGGGAAGTGATATATCCATACCTCCCACGCACATACAAAATCTTGCCTAGTAACGTAAATTCAGAACCCTTGCCTAGTAACTTCGCACTTGGCAACATGATCATAAGAATGTCATAGCATATAAGCAATACATAAGCCACAGGCTCAAGCCTGATAACATAAACAGCCAATAATATAAACATCCGCTGAGAACATGTCTCGCAAGATATACCCACACCCACAAAAATGTTAACGTAAGCATTAATTGCATTTGATCAATGAGAGCACTTTTGCGCAATCTCTTCTCTGTACGAAGAGCAAAAGCTAGTTTAAAAAGCTTATCCAAAATCTCTTACACCGAGCTTAGATTTGCGACAGCATCGGTGCAAGCCTTTAGTCTTAATTTGATAATAGAAATAAATAATAGAATAATAAAATTATATTTTTTTCTAAAGTCCCCGAGCTTGACCTTTAATTGGCGCAGCCGGTAGGATCTGTTCGTGAACAAGTAATATCGCTAAGAACGACTTAAGTTCAAGATATTTCGAGGAGTGCGTGGTTGCAATCGAGTATACCAAAGTGCATAGTTCGTAATACAGATCCGCTAAAAAGTTCATACGTGAGAATGCAAAGTGCTGTGTTGACCACTAAAGAACAATTGAGTTCCAGGTCACAAGTGTAATTATATTACCAGAACAGTGCTGTGTGAACCATTCAAGAACGATTGAGTTCTAGGTTCAATAAACTAACAAACAACAAATCAAGTATCTCAGTTAAGGTTGATCCTCTGGACAACTTGAATACTTGGTAGTGAAATATTTTTTCACTACACAACAGTGGTTATTCCTGGGCATTGCATATCTCTGATCCCTGCAATCAATAACCATTGGGAGCTGAATAGCTCAAAGACCCAACCAAAAAGTTACAAGACTTACAAATCATCAAAAGTTACAAGACTTACAAATCATCAAAAAGTTACAAGAAACAAAAAAGTTACAAGACTTACAAATCATCAAAAATTCAAATCAACAACAACTAAACAACAAAAACACAATGGCTCAAGGACAAATACCAATCCTTTGCTTATCAGAGGCCCACCTAAACCAGGCCCTTGGTCAAATTAGGCAGGTGCCTACCTTCAACGGAAACAGCCAAGATCTAAGTGCGTTCATCAGAAGAGTGGACTACATTATGCAACTTTACCCTACAGAAGACGCTCGCCAGAAGCTGGTATTCTTTAGCGCAATTGACATGCAGATCAGCGAAGATGCCCAACGGATTTCACAGATGCGCGCCGTCAACAGCTGGGAAGAACTAAGAAAACCTTAATAGAGGAATTCAAAATCCAAACACCATTCGAAGAACTGCTGAGAAAACTCTACAATACACCATTCCACGGAAGTATTCGTAAGTTTGTAGAAGAATTAGAATTTAAATCACAAATTATTGCAAACAAGTTAATGTTAGAAAACAATCAAATGAACACAACATTGTATACAAATGCAATGAGAAACACCATTAAAGATGCGCAAACTTCCAGATAGGCTATTTATGACTTTAGCTAGGCACGACATAACTACAATCTCAAATTTAAAACACACTGCCCAACAAGAAGGAGTGTATGAAATCATTATGTCCGATAGAACAAGAAATCCAAGTAATTCTAATCAGTCCAAATCGCAAAACAATTCCAACAGTCCGTCAACTTCACAGAAATATAACAATAATGACAATCGTGGAAATAAGGGAAATAATTACCCAAATTCAAATCCCAAAAATAATTATAACAATACAAAACCTCATCAAACAGAAAGCAATAAGCAATTACATCAAGAGTTTAAACAGAAACTTGACCAGAGTAGGAACCAAAATCCACTTAATTATCAGCAAGGGCATAACTCTGCTGCCCCTAACCAACCCATTAAAAGACAACGCGAAAGTACTAGCGGTCAGGTGAAAATGGATGTAGAAAATTTTCATCAAGCTGCCTCGGATTCAGAAACAGAGGACGAAAATCAGGAAACCCATTCATAATAATTACTATGAATAATATTCAGCTTAAATGTATAATCGATACGGGATCATCAATTAACATTATGAAGCAAAATTTTTTAAAGTTCCCAGTCAAAGACACCAATTTAGATGTGCATACCATAAACGGTATTGTGCAACTAAGGCAAAGTATTTATCTAAAACCTAGTAAGCTTTGCCCAACCTATCAAAAATTTTATATTCTTAATTTTTCTGAAAATTATGATATTGTATTAGGAAGAGAATTCTTGGAAGACTCTTATTCCACAATAGATTATGCCAAAAAGGCAATTACAATAAATAAAATAAAGTTTGATATACAAGATCAACATGAAAAAGTACTTCAGGACAAGACCGCATCTAAATGCCTTGGTCCGCCATCGTCAAACGACGAGGAGTTTAATTTTTCAATTAACAATGAGTTAATAGAATTCAATTAATTCAGGCTCGATCATCTAAATAATGAAGAATTTATGGACTTTCAGTACAAAGAAGGTGAAAATTTGACCTTTACCAGTACAATTAAGCATGTTATCACAACAAAAACTGATAAGGAAATCTACAGAAAACCATACAAATACCCACAAGCATATGACGAAGAGATAAACAAACAAGTAAATGAAATGATAGAACAAGGAATAATTAGAAAATCAAACAGTCCTTATTGTTCTCCAATTTGGATAGTTTCAAAGAAAAGTGATGCTTCAGGTAAAAAGAAGTTCCGGTTAGTCATAGACTACCGTGGTCTCAAGACAAGCTTGGAAGATGTCAGTATTTCACTACTATCGACCTTGCAAAGGGCTTCCATCAAATACAAATGGACCCCAATTCAATTTCGAAAACAGCATTTTCAACTAAACATGGCCACTACGAATATACTCGTATGCCATTTGGGCTTAAAAATGCCCCCGCAACATTTCAACGTTGTATGAATAATCTCTTAGAAGATCTAATTTATACAGACTGTCTAGTATACTTAGACGACATAATAATCTTCTCTACATCATTGGAAGAACACTTGTCCTCTCTAAGAAAAGTCTTCACTAAGCTCAGAGAAGCAAACTTAAAATTGCAGTTAGACAAGTGTGAATTTATGAGAAAAGAAACAGAGTTTCTCGGTCACGTTGATACAACTGAAGGTATTAAACCAAACCCAAACAAATTAGACGCAATTGTCAAGTTTCCAATTCCCAAAACGCCTAAAGAAATAAAATCATTTCTTGGAATGTGTGGCTTCTACAGAAAGTTCATTCCAAATTTCGCTAAAATAGCAAAACCAATGACACTCAAACTAAAAAAGGGTGCAGTAATTCAGGCTAATAATGATGAATATGTATTAGCTTTCAAAAAATTAAAAATGCTAATAATGTCCGACCCAATATTAGTATCAAACTTCGAGAAACAATTCTCATTAACTCCAGACGCAAGTAATATTGCTATAGGAGCGGTATTATCTCAAGGTCACAAACCAATCTATGCCAGCAGAACTCTAAACGAGCATGAGATTTGCTATTGTCTAGGCTACGAAATACTTCAGGTCCTATCTTTTTGGCAGAAATTTGAGATCCTCAGCGATCACCGACCCTTAGTTTGGCTCGATAACATAAAAGAACCAAACATGAAGCTCCAGAGATGGAAAATCAAGTTAAATGAATGTGATTACCACATTAAATACTTGCCCGGTAAAAAAAATACCGTTGCTGACGCACTATCTAGGGTTAAAATAAACGAAAATTTCTTGGGAGAAACCTCAAGCAGTCTTGCAGCTACTTGCCACAGTGCTCAAGAAGATAACTTAAGGCACATCCAAATCACGGAGAGACCCATCAACTACTATAGTAGACAAATTGAGTTTCTAAAAGCTAATGAAAACAAAACTGATGTAACTAGTTACTTTCATAAAACAAATATAAAAATAACCTATAAGAAAATGACAAATCAATATGCTAAGCAATTGATCCAAGAATATCTCTGCACGAAAAAAAGTGTAGTATATTTCCACAATGAAGCTGATTTCCCTACTTTCCAACAAGCATACTTAGAAATAATAAGTTCAGACCAATTGACGAAAGCCATGAAATCTAGTAAAAAAATTAGAAGACATTCAAACATATGCAGACTTCAAAGAAAAAATTCTGAAAAAACATATTGAACTCTTACACCCAGGAATTGACAAAACCATAGATTGCTTCAAACAAAAATACTACTATCCAGATTACCAAAGGTTAATCCAAAACATTCTTAACGAATGCACTGTTTGTAATATAGCTAAAACTGAGCATCGAAATACAAAAATGGAATTCGAAATAACACCAGAAACTTATAACATAAGGGATAAATATGTTATGGATTTTTACATGATTGATAACAAACAATTTCTAACTTGTATAGATCTTTATTCCAAGTTCGCCACTTTATTAGAAATAAATAGCAGAGATTGGCTCGAAACGAAAAGAGCAATAATTAGAATTTTCAATGACATAGGAAAACCATTGAAATAAAGCCGACAAAGATTCAGCTTTCATGAGCATTGGCCTACGAAACTGGCTTGAATCAGAAGGCGTAATAATTAATATAACAACTATTAAAAATGGAGTTTCTGACGTAGAAAGACTTCACAAAACCATAAACGAAAAGCTTAGAATAATCAACAGCGATTCAAATATGGAAAACAAAATAACAAAATTCGAAACTATACTTTACACTTATAATCATAAAATAAAACATAGCACAACTGGTAGAACACCAGCCGACATATTTCTATATGCAGGTACCCCTGCGTATGATATGCAATTAATAAAAACAAATAAAATTAACAAATTAAATGACAAACGCACAAGATATGAGGTAGACACAAAATACAGACAAGCCCTCTCGTAAAGTCAAAAGCAACAAACCCATTTAAAGAAACAGGTGAAATAAAACAAGTTGACGATACACATTTCGAAGAGACGAACAGAGGTAGAAAAATAACCCATTATAAATCAAAATTTAAGAAAAAGAAGAAAATTAATGCAAGCAAATACAATAATTCCAGCTCAGCAGCCGTTAACCAAGCGAATTAATGGAGTCCCACTTGAGTACACATTTCTTATAATAATGTTACTTATCATTAATTCTGTCCGATTTATCAATTGTCAAAGTATTGAAGTAAATACCATTCAAGCTAAGAATGGATACCTAATATTTAAGTCCGGATTCATAGATCTGCCAATAAATTTTGAATACCACTACTTGTCCGTCAATCTAACTAAAACCGAGCAAACTTACAACGATTTAATTAAGCAAGCTGATACATACGAATATCACAACCAAATTGTTTACCTAAAAGAAAAACTTAAAAGAGAAATCAATGGGATAAAAATAGCAAAACGCAGTAAAAGAGGCCTTGCTAATTTTATGGGCACAATTTACAAATACCTTTTCGGAACATTAGACCAGAATGATAAAGAAGAATTACAATCAAAAATCGAGAATATAGCCGAAAATAGTATACAGGTCAACGAACTCAACTTAGTAATAGAAACTATCAATAAGGGTATTGATGAAATAAATCACCTAAGCATCATAAACGAAAATGATGAAAGAAAAGCACTTCTCATATTTAACCTCCAACAATTTACAGAATATATCGAAGACATAGAGTTAGGAATGCAACTAACCAGATTAGGAATATTCAATCCCAAGCTCCTGAGACATGACTCACTCACTCATGTAAATGCTGAAAAATTATCAAATATTAAAACTTCAACTTGGCTAAAAACCACAACAAATGAAATATTGATTATTTCCCATATTCCAAAAGACGTTATCAAGACACCTATTTACGAGATAATACCATACCCAGATAACGATAATATAATCCTAACGGAAGTTATTCATGACAAATATTTTATTCAAAACAAGCTAGTTTACTCAGCAACTTCAAAAACCATAGTTCAGAACAAATGCATAACAGGTATTTTAAACCAAGTAACCACAGAATGCAGATCCATTAAAACACATACAAATTTTGAAGTAATTTTTGTAGAGCCTAACATAATCCTAACTTGGAGTTTGCCTAAATTGACACTAAATCAAAATTGCATCAATAGAAATATTATTATCAAAGGAAACAACATTATTAAAGCACTAAATTGTACAATTTAACTAAATGAAATAATAATTACAAGCTCAATATCTGATTATACACAAACTATTTATATCAATAATAATGTAAGAAAATTAGAACCCTTATCTTATATACAAACTAAAGAAATAATCAACGAGCACACAAAAAATTATAATACCTTCCAAATAATAATATTAACAACAGTTATTGTAATCATAATTATTTTTATACTATTTGTTATTTATAAGTATAAAGGCATTCCGAAAAAATTTATTATAAAATATAAAAAGCACGAACATCAAGTTGAAAATATTGTAAATCCACCTCAAAATGTAAACATAGAAAATCAAATAATTGTAAATCCTCAAAATGATAAGAACCCGATTTTGTACCCGAAAATAACAGCCTGAGGTCAGGCAAATTTCTAAAGGATGAGGAAGTGATATATCCATACCTCCCACTCACACACAAAATCTTGCCTAGTAACGTAAACTCAGAACCCTTACCTAGTAACTTCGCACTTGGCAACATGATCATAAGAATGTCATAGCATATAAGCAATACATAAGTCACAGGCCTAAGCCTGATAACATAAACAGCCACAGGCTCAAGCCTGATAACATAAACAGCCACTAATATAAACATCCGCTGAGAACATGTCTCGCAAGATATTCCCACATTACGTTAGTAAGCATTAATTGCATTTGATCAATGAGAGCACTTTTGCGCAATCTCTTCTCTGTACGAAGAGCAAAAGCTCGTTTAAAAAGCTTATCCAAAATCTCTTACACCGAGCTTAGATTTGCGACAGCATCGGTGCAAGCCTTTAGTCTTAATTTGATAATAGAAATAATAAGAACACATTTCTCGACTCACTATTAAAGTTCGCCTTAAGAATAAAATTATATTTTTTTCTAAAGTCCCCGAGCTTGACTTTTAATTATATATATATTTTATATTTATATATACATATTTTAGATATATGTATATCAAGTTTTATAGCGAAAATATTTGATAAATGTCATGTTAAAAATGCATTTCAAAGGTTTAAGTTGTAAGTCCAATAAAATTTTCTTATTTTCAATTTATTGTATATCTATTAACTATAAGATTATAAACATATTTTTCTCCCTTATTTAGTTCTCTTCAATTATGGCGTCAAGTTCAGAACCAATTTACATTAAATCTACCATATCCTCTGTATAAATTTCCCTTAATTGTTTGTGTTTTCTAACAAATCTTTTTGTAGACAATAATGGATCTGATGATGCCGATAGCATGTTGAACAGGTCTACATGTTGCCTCTCCCGTGAGACCTTGGAGGTATTTGTATACCTATATCTCTTCTAGTTCTTGTTTTTTGCTTCCAGGGCTTCTTCTGACTATTCTCCGATTGGCAGGCATTGGTATTCAATAAAATCTTTTCCGTAAGCCAAAAGGCAAAAGTTTATGGGGATACTTTTCCTTCAATAATGCTGCATTGCATATTGGTTAAATCTTGCACCATTAATCCTTTCCTTGCAATTTAAGATGTTTAATATTACATTCAGTCTTTTGATGATTTCAACATCAACACCAGTAATACGAGCCGAAACTTCAAAGTTATTAAAAATGTTCGAGATGTGTTGCCGTTATGTGTGTTTCCGTATCCATATTTTGGAGTGTCAACTTTCAGGTCAGTCTCGGTATAAAACAACCCTGTATAATTTTTTCCTGAACTTTCCGTTTATCCTTTTCCGTCATGATCTCGTCGAATTGTTCTCCATATCGTGGAAGTGTGTATGCCAATCTCAGAATAAATTCAAAACATCTTATTTTCGCATGCAGTGGTGAAATTCCATACTACAAATTGTGCTCATCCTTTTTCATATTTGAACATAATGGGTCGACAATATTGCACTGATGATGAACGAGGATTTTTCCAGTAGTCTGCGCCTGCATTCCGAAGCCTCAACGGCACAACGGAAGCCATAAAGATATTAGCATCCAAAATGGTTATTCCTCCTTCGTTATTATTTTCTGCTTATACGTACTCTGACCTGATGATCCATCGCAGCCCCACTTGTTCATCCGTGTAAAATTTTCAGGTAGTACTTGAACCTCCGACTCAGGCATACCTTTAATAATCCGGTTGGCAGTATGATCCAAGTTATGGCCAGGGGGAGGCAACTCTCATCGTTACCTAGTAATTAATACGCGCATATCACGCTTCCCTTGGTTGTTTGATTGTGTAATTCCAAATTGTTGACTTGGGCTCTGAATCGTGTCAACATAGAAAATACGACCTTCGGGCTTTACGAATTGAATTTGACAATAAAATGCAACAGTTTTAGATAACGTTAAAATAATGGTTTTTATTTAAGACAATTTCTTCAGAATAGGTTCTGTTCCGTTTGAATATCCAAAATGAATTAATTCTAAGCCACCCGAAAAGTGGCTGCTTACCGTCCATATTCCACCGCGTCAGCGCATTCCGTTGCTGGGACTGTCGCAGCGGATGTTGCGAAAGCGCCGACAGTGGTTTGTTGCTTCAGCGCAACTTTGTCGTCGCTCTAATGTGTTAACGCTGCTATTCCGTCTGTGTTGAGCGTGGCGTAGGGACGGGGGTGAAATACGAGCTATAGCTGAAATAGCTTGTGGCGGTTGGTGCCCCTTTGGCGCAATCGCCACTTATGCTGTTCTGCCGCTGGTATCGGTTTGCTGTAGCTGCGGCTATGTCGCTGTTGATACTATGTTGCTGTTTATGGATGATGTCGAAGGGGTGAGGGGAAGAGGAGGGCCAGCCGGTGTTAACTCCTCGCCACCATAAGATCTGTGTCCCACAGATAACCAGGCCTTGGTTGTAGGTTCGCAGGTAGCCTGTGATTCCAAGTCCAAGGCGGGATTACGTGGCTTCGGGATGCCTTTGATCGAAGTTATCTTTCTCCAAACGACGTAAAGTATTGCCATGATGACTGAAGCTATGAATACTTCTGCGAAAAAAGAAATTAGAATTTCGTTGGACATATCGGATAGTTTTTGCAAATTTTCCAAGCTAACGGCTTGAACGTATTTCAACGACAGCTTTTATACCGTTGCCGTTATTTGCGTTAATACCTCCGGCATTGCCATCAAATGGGTCGATGAATAACTGCTATAGTTCCTGTTTCTCTTGTGGACGTTGATGTACTAACGAACAGTACATACAAATGGCCCAACGACACCAAGCACGGGCTTGTTAACGCGCGGACCCAAGCATAAATGCAACCCAACTCCCGCCCAACTGACCGAGGGGCGCGCCGCATAACGTACGAAAGCGAAAGATCGTGGACATGCAAATACAAAAATAACATTATACAAAACAGTCCCTAAGGATTACATAACTAACGTAAGAGTACAGTTCTAAGTGTAGAAATTGAAGTAGCATTACGTACTAGATGGACTAAAACTAAAACTAATTTGGCTGATTAATTCAGAAGAATCAATTTGCCCATTAATTAGTTTGTGTAAGAAAATTACACCAACCATGGTTCTACGATCAGAAAGAGAATGAAGATTTGTTAGTAAGAGTCTACTACGATAAGAAGGTAAGCGAGTATTAGTATTCCAGTTAAGACCCCGGAGTGCACAGAGCAGAAATTGTTTTTGTACCGATTCTAATATATCCTGATGAACCTTGTATTGGGGACACGAAATACAAAACCCATATTCAAGAATTAGTCGAAAAAAAAGGTATAAAGAGTTTTAGTAATGTAAGGATCGTTAAATCCCTTTGACCATCGCTTAATGAAACCCAGGACACCAAAGGCACGATTAGCGGTGGAAAAGATATGCTTGTCAAACTTAAGCTTGGTATCTAAAAGAATACCCAAATCATTTACTGACTGAATTCGAACAAGCGGCTTATCATTAAGAATATAATTATTTAAAAAGGGCATTCGCCTGTAAAATGACATAACGTTACACTTACCACAATTAAGATTTACTAAATTTACCCGACACCAGGTTTGAAAACTGTCAAGATCAGTTTGCCACCTTTGACCAGATAAGAAATCAGTAGATGACAGACAAAGTTTAACATCATCGGCATACATCAGCACCCGAGAGTGAATTATGACAGAAGGAAGGTCATTTATGAACAGAGTAAATAATAAGGGGCCAAGATGACTTCCTTGTGGTACTCCGGAAGTAACTTGAACAGACATAGAGAATAAGCATTTGATACAAGCCTTTTGGGTTCTAAGAGTTAAATAGTTGGAGATCCAAAGAATTAAGGTATTTGGAAATCCTAGAAGATGAAGTTTTTGAAGTAAAAGAGAATGATTAACAGGTTCAAATGCCATAGTGAAATCAGTGTAAATAACATCTGTTTGCATTTTAGATCGAAATCCCTTAATGACAAAAGAAGTAAATTCCAAAAGGTTAGTGGTAGTAGATCTATATTTCACGAACCCGTGCTGGCAGGGTGAAACTATGGAATTACACAGATGTTGAAGTTGAGAAGTTATTGATTTCTCAAAAATTGTAGGAATGGCAGACAACTTAGAAATACCTCTATAGTTTTCGACGTTAGACTTCTTTGCTTTTTTATGGAGGGGAATAATAAATGATTCTTTTCAAATGTTAGCGAAAGAGCAGAACTCCACGGACAATTTAAAAAGATTAAATAATGGCTATAAAATACTTTCAGCACAGTACCTAGGCACACAGCTTGGTACTCCATCAGGTCCCGGTGAAAATACGGGCTTAATGGCCTTTAAATCACGTAGAAGCGAACTTTCAGATATTAAAGGTCCAAAAATGCAATTCGAGTTATATACATGATATAGATAAGGCGAAACCATTTGATAAGGTTGTGAACTATAAGTCGTCTGAAAAAACTCTGCAAGGAGATCGGCAATTGCCTGATCAGAGTCAGCTGTCATGTTTTTAAAAAATACGGTTGATAGAAGTGTTGATGACTTACGCTTCGCATTAGCGAAGTTATAAAACCTTTTAGGATCCCGCTGAAACTGTAACCTACAGTCTCTAAGGTAGTTATTATAGCATTGTGTATTAAGTATAGAGAAGCTAGATCGGGCAATCAAATAGCGAGAGAAATCTAAGAAAGAGCCAGATTCCTTGAAATTCTTGTACAATCTCGACTTTCTATTTTTCAAGTTTATTAAATCCCGCTTAAACCACACAAGCTTGTTAGAGCTACGCGGTTTAACCAACGGGACAGAAATATCAAATAATAAAATTTACTACACAAGTAAAGCTGAGACCAGTCAGTTTGGGATAGAAGTTGAGCGTGTTTAGTAAAATCGGTTTTCCGAAATTGACGAACTCGCTCTGCAGTTTTACTACATGGGCTTAGCATCCTAGTCGGTAAATCAAGCAACACCTCCAAATTTGGGTGATAAGGATCTTCAGGAAAGGATATAAGGTCACTACGGGAGACATATAAGAAGGAGGGATCCAAGACAAAAATAAGATCAAGAATTTTATTTAAGGAATTTGGGATACCATTGATTTGATACAATGACATCCCAAATAAGTTGTCAATCAAATCGTGCTGAGTTGTGAAAATCAACACGCTGGTGTCAGGACTTGAAATCCAGGTAGTTCCGGCAATATTAAAATCACCAAGAACCACAAGAAAATCACGATCAGAAACCAAAGAGGAGACAGATTGTATAGCAGAAGCATGGAAATAATATATGGAAATATCGGAAGAAGGCGGATTATAAGAACGGGTGATAAAACAAACACCGGAGATAGTCAATTTTACAGCAATAAATTCAATAGCTACAGAACTATCGGTAATTACTATCTGCGAAGATAAATCAGCGTCAACAGCAATTAGGACAACACCACCACGACGAGGGGTGCGATCTTTTCTGTAAATGGAGAATCTGTTAGACAGGATTTCAGAATTAAGGGGCTTAACCATGTTTCAGTAAAGGCAACGACATGGAAAGGAACAGTTAGGCTATTTAGGTGAAGATTACTAAATTTACTACAAAGACCTCTTACATTCTGATAGCCCAGTGAGAGGGAAGATATTAGCTTTTTGAACTATCAGAGACTACACGAGGTGGATTGGAACTACCACCGGAAGTAGGAAGTGAAATCGGAGGGCGATTTTTCTTTTTTTGCAGTATATTCCTTAATAACTTAGTGGTCAGGCCAGAATTCTTTACAACAAAAATTGTTGAAATATTCAGCCGGAACACTTATTTTGAAAGACGAAATTTCCCGAGGATTAATTAAATTTAACTTTCTCCACCGTAATATGGGCTTTTGACTTGGCCTGTATAAGGCCTTGACATCATCAGATGTAGTGTCAGGGGCAAGCCGCGAAACAAAGATTTGTTTCGGTGGTGGAACAGCTACAAGGGTCGTATTACCAACCATAGTATGAGCATTCAATGGAGCAATGCTAATGGTTGATTTAACAGATTATTCGACTGAAAGCCTGGCACTATCAATACTAGGTGGTTGACCTGCATCAACAGTGCTAACAATCACCGAATCAGAAACCTCTTCGGGATCAGAAGAAACCACATCCATGGGTAAGATGTTGTTTTCGTCACTTCTTATCGAAAAATGGGATGAAGGGGATGATAAATTAATCAACTGTGAGTGTTTGGTAGCGGATGTAGTGGGTAAGTGAGTATGGAGCAAAAGTTCATTAGGGCCAATGGACAGTCTAAGATTAGTCTTTTTCCGTTTGGGAGACTCATTTAAGAGTTTCATACTCTTAAACTCGGTTTCCAAATCGGAGCAACCATCAAACAGTTTTTTAAACCAAGCGAATATGTCTCCAAAGCCTTTCATAGTCTGCCTCATAAATGCCATAATATCTTTTTCAACATCCCTACATGATTCACAAGTCCACTTTAAGCCAGACTTGGACTGAAGCTGATCGATTATTCTGCCGTTAAGGCCTGCACATTTTTCGTGTGAAACGTTATCACACAGCCAGCAGCAAACAAAACCCATTATTACGTTTACATGAACTTGGCAATTTTTATTATAGCAGACAACCATTATATTAAAAGAAATAATTTTAAAAGATGAAAAATAAATTAAGAAAGAACAACTGCACAAAAAATAAAAAATACAAACAAAAAAGAAGGCACACTAGGGTTAAACTGTTGACGCTGATTTGTACTTACGCACAACAACACCAATAAGAAAATATTAAAGCGCGGGCGCGTCGACCGAAATCAGCACAACGGAATACAAAGCGTAGAGAGAAACAGTAACCAATACCAACGATAGAAGTGCGCGAGAGCGTTAAGCAAGCGTTGAGAGCGCGGATTGGTAGAAATACAGAAACAAATATAAGATCAATGCAAGCTGCACAAATCAACCACCAGCTTGCTTATGATGCTAATTATTGTTGTATTTGAGCAAATTTAGCAAATATTAACGTAATTAAATAGCAATTTAATGTCCGTTGCGAATGCGAAGCGAATTTGAAATAAACCTTTTGGGTTCTAAGAGTTAAATAGTTGGACATCCAAATAAGTTATTTGGAAATCCCAGAAGATGAAGCTTGTGAAGTAAAAGAGAATGATTAACAGATTCAAATGCCATACTTAAATCAGTGTAAATAACATCTGTTTCCATTTTAGATTGAAATCCCTTAATGACAAAAGAAGTGAATTCCAATAGGTTACTAGTAGTAGATCTATATTTCACAAGCCCATGCTGGCAGGGTGAAATTTTAGTTCTACATAAATGTTGAAGTTGAGAAGTTATTAATTTCTCAAAAATCATAGGAATTGCAGACAACTTAGAAATACCTCTATAGTTCTCTTTAGACTTGTTTCCTTTTATATGGAGAGGAATTATAAATGATTCTTTCCAAATGTTGGGGAAAGAGCACAACTCCACGGACAGTTTAAAAATTTTAAGGAAGTTTTCCAGCCGGAGTACAGATCTCAGTCTGTATGGGTCCAGCACTTTCAAGAAAATTTGTAAGATGTACTGGGACGCTGGGCGTAGGGAAGGGAAACGTTCTAGAGGAAATATATGTGTTAATACTACGGCCTCGTACGACTCTGCACGGGATAGGTGACCAGGAGCTGACCAGGATTCTACCGCTGGTGCTCTACTGGTCAAGGGGTCTACGAACAACTGTTCTACGAATGCCCGGGATTACTCACACGGGCAGCAGGATAACCCTCGCTTTGCACTACGGTTAGTGTTATCAATGCCGGGATTGCTCACACGGGCGGCGGGATATACCTCGCTATACGTTAGTATTAGTTTTCTTATAAATGCCGAGATTGCTCACACGGACGGCGGGATATACCTCGCTCTACGGTTAGTGTTAGTTATTCTAATGTGGAGATAAAGACAATCGTTTGGTTATTCTAGATTATCTTTATTCCAGTTTCTTACTGTTAATTTGTTGTTGTTGCTCTTTTACTCACGATCTTTACCCTGCGTGCTTCCGACGCACGTCTACTCACTTCTCTTGTCGCTAGCTCAGTGATCTACTCTGCCCGGCTTGGCCACGCGCGAGCCTGAAAAGTTCAATCCCACCACGAGCTTTCGCTCTCCACCTCCGAGCTTTCGCCATTCACCTCACAGTTTTGCTTTGACTGAAGCCGCGCTCTGGTGGCAGGATTGAGAACTGCATCAGCTGCGCGCGCCAGCCGTGACAGAGGATCGTTGCGTTTAAATTCAAACGCATTCGTTAACGGCTTAGATTTTAATGTTTATTACTAAATACAAATGGATCTATAGCGCGCCAGGCGCTGGCGCTCCTTGCGCAACAAAAGTGGTCTGGCTTCGCGCCCTTACTTACTAATGAGTAACATAATAATAATAATTCATAATAATAATAATAATAATTCTTGTAAGGGGGTTTGCTTAAAGCCTCCTTACACCACCCCCTTACTTCAGCCTCGAAACCGTCACCTCCCCGGCGGCATTGAAGGTGATGCTGTATATGTCGCTGCCCTCCGTCACACGGAACCGGGTGCGCCCTGCCCTGCCGGCATACCGCGCCAGTTCGGCCCGGATCAGCTCCACCAGTCGGGGGCTCAGGATTCCTCCGCGGGGAAACACCCTCCAGCCCGGCGGTGTTGCGTCTGGATGCTCAGTCCGGGAGAGGGGAACAGGAATGGACCCGTCCTCAGATGCTGTCCACTCGCCGAGCGTCGACCCTGGCCCCGTTTCCCACCCCTCCATCCCATCGAACAAGTCGAGGACATCTTCCCACACCTCCTTCTCGTCCGCCGGCACGTCGCTTGGGTCCTGCGCTGCCCGTTGCTCTTCGGCGACCGCCTCTTCGGCAATAGCCTCGCCCTCTGTCACTTCCGCTGCCTCGTCTAGCACCTTCTCCGTCGCAGTTTCCTGGACCACCTCGACCTCAGCGGGATCACAGGTCTCCCAGGCGCGGTACGGCACCAGCGATGGCATGGCCTCCTCCAACGACGCCGCCGTTTCCTCCGCGGCCATCCGGCAGGCCCGCGGTGAGGACACCGCCCTGGGGCCCGGACTTTGCGGCGAGGAAAGGCGGCCGCAGCTACGGGCTTCCTCCCTTTGAGGGGGAGAACCCTCCTGGCGCCCGCGGGGAAAACGCGGCGCTCGTAGCTGCTGTCCGAGATGCTGGGATGTGCTCCGTCGGGGCTTTTTGGGCGGGGAGTTGGGTCGGACTCTTGCGCGGGATCGTCCACTCCCACTGCGGCGCCTCTTATTGTGACGCCTTTTGGCCACCCGGCGTCGATTCTGCGGGCGTTTGACCGCCGGCTCCTCTTGGGATGTCGCTCGGGTGCGCTTGTTCACCGCTCCAGTGGCCTACGGGATGGGCGGGAGGAAGCGCAAGCTTATCCGCGGAAATATGCTTCCGGGATCCACCTGAAAGCGGTGAGCGGCGGCTCCGCGGAATGGGCCTGGCCGATCCTCCTCCAACGCGAGCGGTAGCTGCCCGTTCCGGTCGCTGATCACCCGCGCGTCCGACGCGGCTGGGAGCGTGGTGCCCGCCTGGCGACCAGCGTCGGCTTCCGGTGACCACGGCGCGTCGGGCGCCGGGAGCTCTGGCTCTGGCAAAGCAGCCAGTGATGGCGGTGATGGGGGCTCCTCCACATAGGGGGTGGATTGCGTGATCGGGGTGCCTCCCTGATGAGGGCGGACACTTGCACGCGTATGTGCATCACGATGCCGTCCAGATGTTCCACTGTGTCGGTGGTGCTTGAGAACACTGAAAAACGGCATCGGCGCGTGTCCTCCCCGAATCTCCGCCGATAGCTTTCGTGACCGTACCGCGGGTCTCGGCGGCGATCAGCACCAGGTGATGCCGGCCGCGGCTCCGTGCGATCGCTGTCGTCGTCCTCTATTCTCGCCTCCTCGTCGCTGCTGATTTCAATTACGTCTTCCATCTGTGGGATTAACTTATTCATTATCTCACTAGCGAACTTAATTAGTATTTCTCTCCCTAACAGTGCAGCTCACAAACTACGGAGCTATTACGTTACTTAGGTTAGCTTAAAAATACAAATAGGGTTAAATCTATAGACAGGTCGCGTTCTTACTCCCGTTGGCGTTGAGCTCCTCTTGGTCCTCTTCTTCTTCTCTTTCTCCCTGAAAGAAAGGTTTAAGTTGCATTATATTGGCCACCCTTCGCTTGCGTTCGCCCTGTTTCGCAAGACGCACGACATTGGGGGAGACGAATTTGATCACGCGGTAGGGGCCGTCAGACTTCGGCGCCAATTTCGCTGCGAAGCCCTCTGCAGCATTGGACAGCTGATGCTGCCTCAAAAGAACCATTGCGCCTAGAGCAGGTCGCCATTCACGTCTTCGCAGATTGTAATGCCGCCCCTGGTCCTTAGAGGCACGCTGAAGATTGCTGTGGACGACATCAAAAATTTCTTTTAGCCTGTTAGCTCGTTCCCGGGGGTCAAGCGCAGTAGTCGCCGACCCCGGCGTGACCTCGTCGTATAAAGCGGCGGGAAGACGCGGTTCTCTACCCTGCATCAAGAATGCTGGAGTGAACCCGGTCGAGTCAGCCACACTGGAGTTGACCGCAAGCGATATTTCAGGCAACAGTTCGTCCCACGAACTCTGATGGCCTTCGATAAATTGCGCTATCATGGTTTTCACAGTGCGATTGGTTCTCTCGGTGGGATTTTCCTACGGAAAATAAGGGGCGGTATACTGAGTTTCCACGCCCAACGAACCCAAAAACGACCTGAAATTCTGGCTAGTGAATTGTACTCCATTTTCACACACGAACTTCTTGGGCACCCCAAATTTGCTCAGGATTCGTTCTCTAAATGCTGTCTGCAGTTGACTCGCCGTAGCTTTCCGGAGGGGAACCAATTCCACCCACTTCGAAAACGCGTCATGAAATACTAACAACATCGAGTTGCCGTGTTTCGAACGCGGCAAGGGACCAACGAAGTCGGCACACAATACTGCCATGGGCTCTGCCACCTCTGCCTTGTCAGCATTCGACCGGCTGGCTTTCGCTGTTCCATCTTAAATTTTTGGCACAGCTCGCAGCACTTCACGTACTTGGCTGCATCTCGAAACATGCCCGGCCAGTAATACCTCTGGGCGAGTCTAGACACGGTTTTCCTCACGCCTTGGTGTCCGGCAGTGGGGGCGTCATGCCACTCCTGCAGCACCCTTCCCCGCTGACCGCTAGCAACACAAAGTTTCCATGGAATATAATCCTCGTCATCTGGCCTATGACCCAAGTGTCGGTAGAGTTGCCCATTTTCCTCGACAAAATCGGGATACTTGTCTGGCTCTTCAGCAATCTTGACCCGCATACTCGCGATCCACTTGCAGGGGGTCTCGACCACCACTGCTTGTTGGCAGATCTCTAGGGGATGTCTGGATAGCGCGTTAGCAACCACATTTAGATTGCCCCGGCGGTACTGAACATCAAATTGAAACTGTTGCAGTTCCAGCGCCCATCGTGCTATCCTACCAGAAGGACTTTCGATCGAGTTCAACCACTTGAGAGCGAGGTGGTCTGTGATCACTTCGAAGCGGTACCCTTCGAGGTAACACCTTAGCTTGCTGATCGACCACACAATCGCGAGACACTCCTTCTCAGTAGCGGAATAATTCTCCTCAGCCTTGAGCAACTTCCGGCTCGCATAGGCTATGACCCGCTCCTGTCCCCTCTATAGTCTGCGTCAGTACCGCACCGAGTCCATAATTGCTCGCGTCAGTCTGCAACACAAATTTGGCCGAGAAGTCCGGGCACGCTAGAACAGGGGCAGTGGTCAGGCTCTCTTTCAACTGACACAGTGTCTCCTCCTGTTCTTTCTCCCATGACCATTTCCTACCTTTTCTCAGAAGCGCCGTCATGGGTTGTACCAAGGTCGCAAAATTGGGCACAAATCGCCGGTACCACGAAGCCATACCGAGACATTGGCGCAACTCTTTAACACAGGATGGGGCCTTTAGATTTCTGATCGCCTCCACCTTGTCAGGGTCCGTCCGAATGCCTTCCCCACTAATCACATGCCCAAGATAAACCAGCCGTTGCCGAAAGAAGCTGCACTTCTTTCTGTTCACCTTCAAGTTAGCGGCCCTCAAATGGCGGAAAACTTCCCTTAGATTGGCAACATGTTGTTCCCGGGTCGCTCCTATCACCACGATATCGTCTAGATACGCGAACGCGTGCGGCTCCATATCGGGCCCTATCACCGAATCTAACGCCTGCTGAAACGTCGCGCAGGCTGAGTGGAGACCAAATGGCATCACCCGCCATTGGAATAAACCCCTCCCGGGCACCGTAAACGCCGTGAACTCCTTGCTTTCGGCCGCCATGGGGATTTGCCAATACCCGCTCTTCAAATCTAGAGTAGAAATGTAACGAGCATGGCGCAATCTTTCGAGGATGTGGTTAATCCGAGGGACTGGATAAGCATCCGGCACAGAGTGCGCATTGAGCTGCCGATAGTCTATACACATGCGCCATTCCCCAGTCTTTTTCTTGACCAGGACTATTGGGGCGCTGTGTGGTCTACCTGGATTAGCTCCTCCACCTGCTCATCGATTACCTTTTGCATAGCCGGGTTCTTGGGATAATATCTCTGTTTCAACGGCTTACTATCCTTCATTATTATCCTATGCTCGGCGATATGCGAGACTCCCTTCAGACTATCGAAGAGTGCCAACTGATGCCAAGAACTCCTGCAGTTCTGGTTCCAGATCCGCTGGCCACTCTGCCTCCGCTACGGGGGACTCACAGGTATTTTCCTCTTGGATGACCGACAACTCGAGCCGGGATGCCTCGCCTTGCGGGTAGACTTGGCTCTTACCCCCACTCACGGTCCCCCGATTACCATCGGCAACCCCTGTTGAACCTGTGCAAGATTCAATCTGCTTCCCTCTTTCCCCCATCGCCCGACAATCCTCTGTCGACGAACTTGTGCGACGCCGACTGAGCTGCTTCTGCCGTTCCGCGGCAGCTTCTTCCCGGTCGGAATCGGCCCCTTCATTCTTTGAACAATACCTGGTTCCCGTCCTACCCTCTACGACCACGCCACCCGGTTGCCAAGCGGGCGCTCCCCTCCCCGCGAGCGGGATGCCTTCTGTCGGCTCCTCGGTGCTGGGTGGTACTGCCAGCCCTGCGGCCGGTACCACCACCGTCTCGAGGATCAATTCGGCGTTGCCGCATCGTATGGTAGTGCCTATGGCACAAAGAAAATCATACCGAGGATGATGTGGTCCAGCATGGAGGGCATAATCAGCATTGGCATGCTGATCGTCTTGCCGGCCATGTTGACATCCATCCTCAGTAGCCTATTAACCTCTAGAGTCGATCCGTCAGCTAGATGGATTAGAGTCTGCACATCCTGTGCCTCTCCCCGAATCGCCCACTTGCGCACGCAATCTTCACTCAGGAAACTGCGTGTCGCTCCAGTGTCGATCGTGGCAGACCTGACCTGCCCCCCAATCCCCACTGCAGCGACGATCCGGCCGCCCTCTACGGTCAGGGGGGATTTAGTTTCGGGCGATTGTCGTTTCGGCGTCGACCTGATCCCTGTCCAGGGGACGCCGCTGCCCGTTTCCCGCCTCCGATCGCCTGCAGCAGTCGGGCGTAGTGATTCCCTTTTTCCACATTGCCGACAAAACTCTACCCGCCTATTCGGACATTCCCTGGCGAAGTGACCTTCTTGCCCACACCGGTGGCATGCCCTTCGCGGATCAAACCCCCTCCCGTCACCCTGGCTCATCATCCAGTTTGCCGCCTCTCCGTAGCCTGACGCCGGCTGCGCGGGGATCTCACCACCGGACGCAGCCGTCGGTTGGCTACCGGATGGGGATCGAAAAGGATTGAGATGCCTACTCTTAGGCTGGGCCACGGGGACTGGATCGGCTTGTGATTGCCTCCGCACCGCCTGTCCAGCTGGTGCCCTTGCCGAGTATTCACAACTCCGCCTCCGCACACTCTCGAATTCCACTGCCAATTGCGTCAACTCGGCCAGCGTTGAGAAGTCGTGCCTGCGTATATACAACTGATACTCAGGCGCGGCGTTCTCGTATACACGGTGCAACTCCTGTGCCGTGTTATACCTCGCGTGGTGCATACGTGCCTCAGGTCAATCACGTAGTCCTTAAACTCCTCACCACTGCGCTGCAGGCGGGCCCGAATTTCATCTTCCAACCGCTCAAAATAGCGAGGCGGCAGAAAGAATTCCAGAAATCCCCTCCTAAACGTCGACCATGAAACATCCCTCAACCCGCTGGTCATGAACCACCTGGCGGCCTTGCCGACAAAAACTTCACCCATCACCCGGGGCATACGGTCTAGCTCGATACCATAAGTTACGGCCCGCTCCTCGAATACTTCCAAAAATTCGAGTGGGTCTACCAGGCCGTCATACCTCATTCCCCATTTCCGGACCTGTTCCGGAACATAAAAGGAACACCTGGCATCTGGCTGGGGATAAGTTCTGGGAACGTAGATACTACCAGGAGGACCGGCGAGCGGTGGCACGGCCTCAGTGTCCATATCTACCGTTCCCCGGACTCCCTCGCACGCACCGCGCACTAGGGATATTCAATTTCAAGGCAGGGGTAGGTGTACGCTCGTACAAATGCGTACTCCGCAAGTCATGCTCTGATGTTCGACGGAGTTGGCCGCCCACGCCGGTCAAACCGCCCTCACAGCGTGGTTCCGAAGTTTTGGCGTACTGCGCCTCCAATTCGGCCAGTCGCGCGCAAACTTGCGTATTATGACCCCCCTTCTGCACAAATGTGCAGAGCCGCTTCCGCAGCTCATCCAAACGGCCCTCTTGGTCCAGCCCGAACTCTTGGGCGATCGCCGCCAACTCCTCTTTGCGCCGCTGGTGAATCCAGCGCACGCCCACCCCGGGGTTTTGACACTCACCTGGATCCATCATTTTTTTATTTTTTTAATTTTTGGGTCGATGGGCAATTTGATTTTGCTTAATCTTCACCAAAAAAAATAAAACAAAAACCAAAAAAAATGCAACACCAAAAAAAATAGTTTCCTAATGTTTTTCCTCGGGTGTTGGTGTTCACTGTCACTGTTCGCTACCCCGTTGTCACTGCGCCAACTTCACTGGGGTATTTTTTTCCCGGCCGTGTCTCCTGTTTTGGCCCACTGTACACTGTTTATTTAGGCCAGGGGCTTCGGCCACTTGCAGCCCACTAACACAACCACAATTCCGGCCTTTTCCGGCCACACTCACGATACAGTCGTTTTACCGCACGAAAACCGAATTTTTCCCACTGTTCTTGTCGACGCCGACGTCGACCGCGGCGCGCGCACTTTTGAGAGTGTATTTATGTATGCGCCCACTTATGAGCGAGCTCGCGACGATCCGTTTTCGCTGCCTGCCAGGCGAGCGCACTGTACATTCACCGTTGTAACTGTTCTTTTATTGTCTCTTTGCCATGCACTGATTTGGCACATGCGATGCGCGTTTTGTGCGTTTCAATTATGCACCAACCGAACGTGCAGGGTATTGAGTAGCAGACCTGGGTATGCTCGACTAGTGGCTGACTCGGGTATGCCCGACTAGTGGCTACCCTGTATACACATATATCAACTAGAACGATTTTTGGGCACAATGACGGGTTTTTAAGCCGTGATTATGCCGCGCCCCTTAGCGCCTCCAGCGTCCCTGCTCGAGCGCCACTTGTAAGGAAGTTTTCCAGCCGGAGTACAGATCTCAGTCTGTATGGGTCCAGCACTTACAAGAAAATTTGTAAGATGTACTGGGACGCTGGGCGTAGGGAAGGGAAACGTTCTAGAGGAAATATATGTGTTAATACTACGGCCTCGTACGACTCTGCACGGGATAGGTGACCAGGAGCTGACCAGGATTCTACCGCTGGTGCTATACTGGTCAAGGGGTCTACGAACAACTGTTCTACGAATGCCCGGGATTACTCACACGGGCAGCAGGATAACCCTCGCTTTGCACTACGGTTAGTGTTATCAATGCCGGGATTGCTCACACGGGCGGCGGGATATACCTCGCTATACGTTAGTATTAGTTTTCTTATAAATGCCGAGATTGCTCACACGGACGGGATATACCTCGCTCTACGGTTAGTGTTAGTTATTCTAATGTGGAGATAAAGACAATCGTTTGGTTATTCTAGATTATCTTTATTCCAGTTTCTTACTGTTAATTTGTCTAAGCTACGCGTGCCCTGCTGCACTGCCGCCTAACGGCTCTTTTACTCACGATCTTTACCCTGCGTGCTTTCGACGCACGTCTACTCACTTCTCTTGTCGCTAGCTCAGTTATCTACTCTGCCCGGCTTGGCCACGCGCGAGCCTGAAAAGTTCAATCCCACCACGAGCTTTCGCTCTCCACCTCCGAGCTTTCGCCATTCACCTCACAGCTTTGCTTTGACTGAAGCCGCGCTCTGGTGGCAGGATTGAGAACGGCATCAGCTGCGCGCGCAGCTGTGACAGAGGATCGTTGCGTTTAAATTCAAACGCATTCGTTAACGGCTTAGATTTTAATGTTTATTACTAAATACAAATGGATCTATAGCGCGCCAGGCGCTGGCGCTCCTTGCGCAACAAAAGTGGTCTGGCTTCGCGCCCTTGCTTACTAATGAGTAACATAATAATAATAATTCATAATAATAATAATAATTCATAATAATAATAATAATAATTCCTGTAAGGGGGTTTGCTTAAAGCCTCCTTACAAAATAAAAAATAGTGCCTTTAAAATACCTTCAGCACAGTACCTAAGCACACAGCTTGGTACTCCATCGGAACGGTGAAAATACGGGCTTAATGACTTTTAGATCAAGTTGAAGCGAACTTTCAGTGATTAAAGGCCCAAAAATGCAATTGGAGCTATTTACATGATAAGGATAAGGCGAAACCATTTGATAAGGATGTGAACTATAAGTCGTTTGAAAAAATTCGGAAAAAGATCGGCAATAGCCTGATCTGAGTCAGCTGTCGTTTTTTCGAAAAATACAGTTGATGAAAGTGTTGAAGACCTACGCTTCACATTAACGAAGTTATAAAACCTTCTAGGATCCCGCTGAAACTGTAACCTACAGCTTCTGAGGTAGTTGTTATAAAGGTTTATATTTAGTACAGAGAAGTTAGATCGGGCAATCAAATAACGCGAAAAATCCAAAAAATCCAAGCCAAATCCAAGTTCCTTGAACGTTTTGTACAATCTCGACTTCCTATTTTTTAAGTTAGTACAGTCCCGTGTAAGCCACACAGGTTTGTTAGACCTACGATGGTTACAAAATGGGACACAGGAATCAATTAATGAATTTAAAGTAAAAATACAAATATTCGATTGCACATTCCATTTCTCTACACATGTACAGCTGGGACCAGTCAGTCTGGGATAGGAGCAGAGCGAGTTTAGAAAAATCGGTTTTCCGAAATTGACGAACTCGCTCTGCACGTTTTCTGCCTGGGCTTGGCACCCTGGCTGGTAAGTCAATCAACACTTCCAAAGATGGGTGATAAGGATCTTCAAGAATGGATATAGGTATAGTACGGGAGACAGCACAGAAGGAGGAATCCAAGACAAAAATAAGATCAAGCATTTTAAGTTAAGAATTTCGGATACCATTGATTTGACACAATGACATCCCAAATAAGCTGTCAATAAAATCGTACTGAGTCGTGGGAGTCAACACGCTGGTGTCAGGACTACGAAATCCAGGTAGCTCCTGCAATATTAAAGTCACAAGAACTACAAGAAAGCCACGAACGAAAGCATAGAGGAGACAGGTAGTATAGCAGAAGCATGCAAATAATATAAAGAAATATCGGAAGAAGGCAGAATATAGGAACAAGTAATAAAAAGCAAACGCCACAAAATCAAAATTTAACAGCAACAAATCCAATATCTACAAAACTTTCGATTACTACTATCTCAGAAGACAAATCAACGTCAACAGCAATGAGCAGCAACCACCACCACGACGAGTAGTGCTATCTTTTCTACATATAGAGAATTTATTAGAAAGAATTTCAGAATTAAGAATGTCGGACCTTAACCATGTTTCAGAAAAGGCAACGGCATGAAATGGAAAAGTTAGGCTATTAAGGTAAAGATTACTAAGTTTTCTAAGTGAGAGGGAGGCTGTTAGTTTTTGTGCTATCAGAGATGAAAGAGGTGGTTTAGCACTACCACCAGAAAAAGGAAGTGAAATCGGAGGGCTATTTTTCCTTTTAACAGTGTATTCTTTAATGGTAAAGTGATCCGGCCAAAATTCTTTACAACAAATATTGTTAAAGTTACCCTAGCATATGTAAATTTGAATTCCACCGTAATATGGGCTTTAAATTTGGCCTGTATAAAGGCCTCAACATCCTCAGATGAAGTATCAGGGGCAAGACTAGAAACAAAAATTTGTTTTCTTGGTGGAACACCAAGCAACCTACACGAAGCATTCAGTGGAGCCACAGCATTGGTTAATAGACCATCTGATTCAACCAGTATATTACCACTCGTAAGTTGATCAGGATCAACTGTGTTAACAACCACCGAATCATTTCTATCAGGCGGATGTAGTGGATATGTGTGTGGAAAGTGTAAGTTCATGTGGGCCAATATTAGAAGCGCGGACGCGTGGACCGAAATCACAACGGAATCAAAGCAAAGAGATGAACCGCAACCAACACCAACGATACAAGCGCGAGAGAGTGTTAAAAGAGCGTTGAGAGCGCGAATGAGTAAAAACACAAAAACAAAGTATCAGCACTGCTAATACACAAAACAACCACCAGACTGCTTGTGCTGCTGTTTGTTGTTGTATTTTAACATTTTTATAAAAGTAATAGTAATTTGTTACTTTTAATGTCCAACTTGTGTTCCACACACCGATGTAACAACACAAGATCAAAAAAACACAAGTTATAATTTGAAATCACGGTAAAAACAAAATATACAAGGCGCTAGAAAAAACACGTCCGTTGCGAATACGAATTGATCGAATTGCGAATTCTAATCGTGATCGTTTCATTGTTATACTGGACTATGAACGATCCCTCCAAGTGGTAATTCCTTGTACCAGTGGTCAGCGTTCCGTCAAGAATATAGTGCCGTCATCAACTAGCTCGACCACTTCTTGGTCGTTCCTCACGTAGTCGCAAGCGGCGTGGTCTCCTTTTAACAGCCTAGGGATGCAGCTATCTTCTTCTAGTTTGTGTACATTATTCTCTTGGCAAACTGTCGTGTTGCCAATGGATAGGCAATTTCCCAGGACGGCGTATGTCTCCCAAGGGTCCATTGCCAGCTTGTTGTACTCCAGTACAACCTGTTTCTCGTTTGATATCGTTGGATAAAGAAATATCAAACGATATTTCCTGTCCGTTACCTTGAGCATTGCCAAGATATACAATAGCGAAGTTCCGATTGTTAGGACTGTGGGGCGAGAAAATTCCACCGCCTCAACCGCGTTCGATCTATTTCGTTGACTCTTCCGATTACTTCGCTAAGTCGCTGGAGCGACTCATGCGTCGAGTCGAAAATCCAGGTATTTATCCTGATCTGCTGGTTGTTATTCGTGTCGACATTACTTTGGGCCCTCAAAATCGCATGCCAGTCCGACGCATCTTTTGACCCCGCGACCCATTTCAATGCTGATCCCAGCCAGTCTATGGATCGGGGTTTGCGTGATGGCGTACTCGTCATCCTTGCGATTTTTTCCGCCGAATGCAACAAGCAATGGCCAGCCAAGGCCCTGATCCTCAGATCGGTGATTACGCCATCCTCATTTGTTACTTCGTTGATAATGCGCTGCATGCGATCCAGATCGATGATGTGCCACTTTAAAGACCCCGTTGATTCGCCAAACAACGCCTTGTTGCAAAGGAATACTTGAAGACACGGCCACGCTTATGATCTAAAAAAAAAACAAGTGTACATGAGATAATATGGAACTTACAATAAAATATTTAGAATCTAAATTTCCCTTAATCTAAATTTCCCTTTTTTTTAAGTTCTAAGCAGTGTCTTTTTTGTATTTTTATTTAAAGTGCTTGCTTTTCATTATTAAATTTTGACATTTGGGATTCCAAATAATTAGCTGCACTAATTTATTCAACATTACTCTTATTTCTACTTCAATTTAATTTTATTATTTTTTTTAATTTGTGCTTTAATATTTTTGCGTATATTTTTTTCTTTTTTTTTAATTTTTGACTTCTTTATTTGGCATAAATTTGCCTATATTTAATTCCTAATTTTATTAGTATAAAAAAACACCATAGACCATGGATAACTTAATAGCTACTTAATTTGACTCATAGTTACAGTATGTTTGATTATTATGATTTTTATACTAAATGTCACTCTGTCCGTCTGGCCGTCTGTCCGTCTGTCCATATGAACGCAATTTTTGCCTTTATCTTTAAGATAGAGGAACCAAACTTGGTACACATGTTGGTGTATACCCTCAATTTATGAAGTGTCGAGATCGACCACCCACCCCCAGCCCGTCCACCACAATTTGGGGAAAGCCTGTATCTTCCCCATTTTTAGAGCTATAGTCATCAAATTTGGCATCCAGACTAATGTTAAGATTACTGACAGATCTGCATCAAAAATTTTATCCCTCCACCCCCACCACCACAAGTCGGCATATGATATCCCCAAAACACGTTTTTCAATGGGTATATCTCCTACAGTTGCGAATATAGAACACACAAATAACCAAATTATATAGGACTGAGAACATAGTATTCTGCAGTCGGGTGAGTCCGACTGCAACGTTCTTACTTGTTTTATTTCTCTTTGTTAATTGTGTTATTATTGTGTTGTATTGTGGAGTCAATTCTTAAAGGTTCGTAATTCGTTCACACTCGTTTCCCCTCTCACACTTTTTAAACTAATGGTGTCTTTTTTCTTTTTCATATTTATTTTGATTTTACCATAGCTCTCCCTTTCTCTTGCACCTTACTATTATTTAATATTATTTTAAGCAAAAATGCCGTTAGGCATTTGTAACGGAGGTGATAAACAAAGATTAAATAGCTTTGTGAGTAAGCAAAGCGAAATTCTGGTGTGACAAAGGGTAAACGACGGCTATTTTTCTTCAAAAAGGAAAATCAACGTTTAATATGGGATTTGTGGAAAATTTTTCAAGACTTAGTTTTGACAGAGACCTTTCTGTCCTTTTGAACTTTTTCCGCCCTGAATCGCTGTTTTTCCTTAGTTTTTATTTGTTTATTGGCGGCATATACCGTGTCGAACTGTGTGTAAGAGACAGGGTTGTTCCTATTCTTGTTGCGCCTAGCATTTGTCAACTCCTGTTTATGCTGTATTAAACCCCTTGTCTTCTAAAGGTTGTTGTTTAAAATTATTCAACCCCTGGTAGTTTACTCTTGAGGATCGGTCAAAGAAAATATCTACTGGTTTCTTGTCCGTTACTGAATGGACAGAGTTGTTGTATCTGTCTACAGCAATCGGACAACTCAGTTTTTGGAAAGTAAGGAACTAAGGCCATATGCACCTGTAAATTTCAAAAAATGTGGAATGGAATTTTCTATTTGACCGTTGACCTCGCTTTTCTGAGTTGGAGTGTAGTATAGCTCGATATCTAAAGTTCGTAAATTATATTTTTAGACTGTTGGGCTTAAAAGACCCCTTTCATTATCCGAGACCATTATCTTTGGTGCTGTAAAATAATGTAGGACTTCAACGAGTTTTTCTCGTAAGTGAACTGATGATTTGGACTATAATGGGAAAAGCTTAGCGAACTTAGAAAACTTGTCTATGAAACTCAAGTATATGTTCTGTAGTGTCCCTTAGAAATAATGGGAATTTATTTTTTTTAAACGGCTTCAACATCCTACATCCTGTGCGGGCGAAATTACAGAAGTCAGAGAGTCAAGGTTACTGAATCAAAGCAGACGTCTATGTGCGAAGCGCGGAATTATAACAAGAAAACGTGATTGGACCACGTTGATACGCAAACAAAATATATTGATACGATTTAAATATGTTTTAGCGTATAGCCTCGTATATAGCGAATTATATACGGAGGCATAATTATTTTTCTTGCCACGAAGGAGTTTAAAAGTGCCACATTTTAGTTAAGGTACATATGTAAGTGTGTTAGTGCAGAGCATATCTTATAGCTAGTCTACATTTCAGGCAACGTGCCATAAATAAAACTGGCTCGCAGATCCTGAACAAGAGGGCTAAAGGTGCCAAAGTTGTCGAGCTAAGCTTCAACCTTGCCCAGTAGTTGACGTGGTTTTTCTCGCTACTGGTTGCACGGTCATATTGTTGTGCGACGCAACTATTGCATCGGCGCGATACTTCAACCTGCAAGTGTCCGAAGACACTTCAGTTGCGCAATTATCGCACACTATTGAGCTGCACGTCTGCCAGGCGATTTTCTTATTATTTGAATATTACACAGCCTCGCCACTACATCAACGTCGACTTGGGCCCAATGTTTACATCGCTAAGGTGAATCAAATGCTGCGTGAGTAAAACATACACTATCTCATAAACTAAGAATGTTGTATATTTGGTTTATTTTTGAACAATAACAACACATTAAAAATTTGATTCCGTTCCCTCGTTACTCGTAGTTTGAGTTCTCTTTTTTATACTATGTTCCCGAAGGGAAAAATAGTATATTGGGTTTGCGAAATGTCCGTCTATCCGTCTGTCCGTATGAACGCAATTTTTTTGCCTTTATCTTTGAGCTAGAGCAACTAAACTTGGTACACATGTTGGTGTATATCCTCAATTTATGAAGTGTCGAGATCGACCCCCACGCCCAACCCCTCCCCGCCATTTGGGGAAAACCTGCATCTTCCCCATTTTTAAAGCTATAGTCAAAAAATTTCGCACACAGACTAATGTTAAGATTCCCGACAGATCTGCATCAAAAAAATTTTTAATGTATAGACCTTTGAAAATGAGTTTGAAGATAATCGGACGATAATCAAAAAAGGATCATACAACAGTTTTCTTCGAATTTTCCGACTTTGGAGGTAGATTTTCCAAAATCTTTGACCACCGTGGCTATTAAGTTTTCCTATAGGACAATGAAAATGTGTTTGAAGCCAATCGCATGAAAATTAAAAATGTCGAATTCCAGAGTTTTTCACCGATTTTCCGACCATAGGGCTGAATTTCCCAAAATCGCTGATACACGTGTCGAATTATTTTACGTGAAGAGTTTCGAAAATGAATTTGAAGGTGATCGGATTAAAATTAGCCTTTCGCCCATACAACCTTCAGACCACCATTTTCCGCCCATGTGGGTGGATTTTCCAAAATCGGTGAAATATGTGTCAAATGAATTTTTGTGTAGATCTTTGAAAATGAGTTTGAAGCCGATTGGATGGTAAACAAAAAAGTTTCATACAACAGTTTTCCGCGATTTTCCACGCTTGTGGGTGAAATTTTCCAAAATCCCGTCTTAGCGTGCACTTTCATCATAGATGGAACTAACCGTGAAAATTTCAGCGTCCTAGCTCTTACTGTTTAGGCTGTGCGATGATTGCCAATCAGTCAGTCAGTCAGTCAGCACGAACTCTTTACTCCCTGTACCCATAAAATGGGTAAAAAGGGGGTATTGGATTTGTGCAAAAGTATGTAACAGGCAGAAGGAGACATCTCCGACCCTATAAAGTATATATATTCTTGATCAGTATCAAAAGAGATTTCGATTTGGCCATGTCCGTCTGTCTGTCCGTCTGTCCGTCCGTCCGTCTGTCCGTCTGTCTGTCCGTATGTATGAACGCAAGGATCTCAGCAACTATAAGAGCTAGAGACACCAAATTTGGAATGTAGGTTCGTGTATAGCGGGAGCAGGTCATGTTTATTTTAGATTTGAGATATCTCCCCCCGTTCCCCCGCTATTCGATAAAAACCGTTTTACAGTTACAATTTTCAAGATATAGCTTTAAGATTTGGCATGTCCAGTACTTTAGTCCCTCTTAATCTACTGTCCAAATTTCAAGTCGATCGGATAATAAACACGGAAGTTATTCACGAAAGAAGATTCAGTGCTGCAGCAAGGGGAAGAAGAAGCACAGTCACAACTTAAAATGCCTGGCTTGCGCTGTGGCTCGTGCGTGTGCGTATCTGTGTATGTATGTGTAAGTTAACGAAGATGCGATCGGAAATTTTTGACCTGGGTACAGGGAGTTTCGTAGTCGGGTATACTCGACTATAGCATTCTTACTTGTTTATATATATAGATGTGTTAGAGTGTTGTCATGGTAGGGAGGGTAAGGAAGAAGTGGACGACTAACAGCTATGTTCCAGATCTCTGTAGGGTATTTCTGGCGTGTCGGTGCTACTTATATTTATTATGCATTTTTCAGCGTTTAGTCTCTTATTTTTCTTGTAACCGTGTACTTAGTAAATGTGTTAGGGTCAATTCGTACAGATTAGGTGAGGAAGAACCCCGACGATCCGGCGAGCTAGATCCGAGTATAGCGAGAGTGTACACCCCATCCTATCTGTACCCTGGTCCTCGTTATTTTCCACTGTCACCCGTCAATAACAGGCGCACCCTCTTATATCGTAAGAGTGTTCATATCAGAGCATTCGCCAAGACTCAAACCGGTACACTTCATATTTTGGCGCCCATCATGAGGCGCCACGCAACTTGGCAACAGATCCATCCAAGAAATAACTTTCATTTTTTTCGTTTACCAAGTTATCGTATGATTGCTGAGGGTATCAGGACTTATATATATAGGAACAGTTTTCGGATTTTGCAACTGCAATTTTGTTTTAGGGATTGGTTGACCAAAACTCACCTATAGTATAAGTCTGTGGACTACCCAGAACAACTATGCGATAGTAATAATTTGTTCACACTATATCCAGGAATTGTTTTAGGAATATCGGTTGCAATTCTGTAGTATGAATTGATCGACCAAAACATACCTGTGATAACCATATACCATCTCGAATCATTTTGAATTACAATTTTATGGCGTTAACGCGATAGTTGTCGAACGATTCAGTGCAAAATGTGATCAAATCAGCAATAGATCTATTAATTCAAAATAGTTAAAAGCCTACAGAGATCAAGTCAGAAATTTTATAATTATTCCAGCATGTGAGAAAGACAGACATTAGTATCATTATTGTATTATCACAACGTTAAATATTATTATTTTGTTTATTATTTTTATATTTTATTTTGAATATTTAGTACTATTTCGTGTACGAAAATGGCAGTACA
The DNA here is from genome assembly GCA_035043065.1 of Hirtodrosophila confusa. Taxonomy (NCBI): domain Eukaryota; kingdom Metazoa; phylum Arthropoda; class Insecta; order Diptera; family Drosophilidae; genus Hirtodrosophila; species Hirtodrosophila confusa. The sequence continues at coordinate 1,450,956 of JAWNNI010000177.1, read as the reverse complement.
CCGTAGTACAGAAAATATTACAGCTGCTTTGCAGGCAACATACCCTTTCTGCGGTGTTTGTAATGAAGTTCTAAATGCAGTGGAATTCATAGCAAATACATTCTGGAACACATTAAAATAGTTCCAAAATGTCCTACTTGTTCGGGAGATTGTTCGGCAATGACATTGAATTTCTCCAACAATACCTTATTCGCTGAACTGCAGTCAGAGACAAAGTTACCGCCCAGCGTGATTGGATCACTAGATACAAATGAAACTAGAAGCAACCAGGCTAGAACGTTGTCAAAACCGATCAGAAGTCGGCGAACAAACTCTAGGCAGGGGTAACAACAGATCAAATCAGCGATCCAATCTAGACAGATTCTACGCTGAACCAACAGACAACAACTCCAATCTTTCGCTTAACACGCAAGTAGAAATAGCTAACTTAATGCAGTCGGCAGTTAGAGTTCAACAGGCTCAGCTGATGGAGAATCTGACTTCCTTTTTAAGTAAGACTATTGAAACGTCGATCCAAGCCCAATTGGCTTCGCTTCAATTAGTTCCTCCAGAGCGCGAGATACGGTCTGCTAATAGTCATAACCACAGGATTAACAGACGTACTCAGCGGCCAGGAGAAAACTCCCAAGAATTTTCAATGAATTTTTCTGGAGCAGAGGCGAATTGAAGCAGTTCGAGTTCTCATGTAGCTTAGAGAAAGCCCCTATTATAACGCAGAATTGGCGTATCAAATTCGATGGGTCAAAATCGAGCATGCGTATGGACGAATTCATTTATCGCGTCCGTTCGCTGACGCAGCAAAATCTTCATAATGATTACAGACTGCTGTGCGACCATTTGTACCTACTCTTCGCTGGTAAAGCGAGTGATTGGTACTGGAAGTTTCACCGTACTCATCCAAACTTCACTTGGGATACTTTTTGTGAGGAACTTAGGAGAAGATTTGAGGATGTAGAAACGGATTATGATATTTGGGAAAGGATTAGGAAACGGCGTCAAGGCGAAAGTGAACCTTTCGATGACTTCCAGAATCCAATTGAAGATCCCGTTGATAGACTTCAAAATGCAGTTTCGGAGGAGGACATTGTCGATTTGTTGATTCGGAACTCCAAGCCTTCTCTCCATCACGAACTGCTACACTTGAATATTTTCAACAGATCGCAGCTTCGGAGAGAACTACGCAAGCACGAACAGTTTTATAATGATATAAAATTATTCAAGCCGCGTACACTTTGTTCGTACGTCACCGAATTGTCAGGTCAGGACGATAACGAGCAGTTAGCCGACGACAATGTGGAGCCTATCGTGATTTTGCAAATCCAACGTCGTAAGGTCCAGACCACTCCAAATTGTTGGCGCAAAAGACACTTACAAGCCCGTATGCGTAAAGCTTAACCCTTCGGGAAACAAGCAGAAGGATGTGTCAAGCAACAACAAACAGACACATCCTTAGAAAACAAACAACTTCTAGATATCTCTACTGCTGTCACAAACGTCCAAAGTCCTTTAGAGCCTAAGAACGACTCACAGCCAGTAGAAAAGCCCAACCAGGACAATCTTCATTTTTCATTTATCCCTTTACACAAAAGAGGGATAAAATATAATAGTATACGTAAGAAAATATTTGATAATGTAGACAGCTTTAAGTTTATAAGAAAGCCCAAACGGTACGTTTAAGAAAATTTTGGAAAATTGTTTATAAGAACAGAAAGAAATTCATTTCAGCAATTTTTCTTAGTTCGGATAGCAGACTTTACACTATTGAGGGCAGTGATTATATTGCATTGCTGATTCGGTCGCAACAATAAGTTGTATTGGAGGATCGTCTGCAAAAGAATTGTTAGCACATAGCAAAATTAAAAAGTGCTCGGGAACAATTCGAACTGCCAACGGAACTGAGAGTAAGGCGGTAGCTGAGCTCACAACACAAATTGGTTACCGTGCTTGCATAGCGGACCTTGAAATTTTTCTCATTCCGAACCGGAAACAAGAAGTTTATTTAGGGATAGACGTCTGGCAAAAATTTGATCTTTTAGATAAAATTACTCTCCCAGCAGAAGTTTCCGAACTAGATGTAGGAGCTGCGGACGATAGTGAAGAGGTTCCAAATCTTCATACACTATCGCCAGAACAAAAGAAACGTCTCGCTAAGGTAATAGAAATCTTCCATCGTTTTCACGGAAGGATTAGGTCGAACGACCTTGACGTTGAGCAGCAATTCCAGTTACAACGTCATTGGCCTGTTTCACCAGCCATGGAGTAGCCGATGTTTGCTGAGGTAGACAACATGCTTGCTCTTGACGTAATAGAGGAGTCGACTAGTCCTTGTAGTAGTTATTGTGTGCTTGTCAAAAAGGGCGAAAAATACAGATTGTGTCTTGACTCAAGAGAAGTCAATAAGGTAACCAGACGTGATGCATATCCATTGCCTCATATCGATGGAGTCTTGAGCCGTCTACCACCTGCTCGATTCATCACAGGATTGGATATGAAGCACGCATATTACTTTAGATGAGCGGTCACGCCAGTATACAGCCTTTACGTTGCCCAACAGGCCTTTATATCATTATAAAATGATGCCATTCGGTCTTTGCAATGCTGCTCAAACTATGTGCCGTCTAATGGATCGTGTCATACCAGCTCATCTACGCACTAGAGTCTTTGTATATTTAGATGACCTTTAAGTTTAATCTGACGACTTCGATTTACACTTGTTGTTGCTGCAAGAGATAGCCTTGTGTCTGCGCAAAGCAAACCTTACGATAAACGTCAGTAAATCGAACTTTTGTATGAAAGAGATCACTTAACTTGGTTTTACAATTGTATATGGTTAAATACGAACAAATCCTGATAAGATCAAAGCAATCTCAGAGTTTCCTGTACCAAATACGGTTAAGCAATTACATCGATTTTTGGGCTTATCCGGATGGTATCGACGATTTGTTGAAAACTATGCTACCGTTAGTTTTGCGTTAACTGAATTGCTTAAGAAGAAAAAGGGTATGGAGTGAAACGAGAACGCACAACAGTCGTTTGAAACCCTAAAATCTTGTCTCACTCTCTCACCCATTCTAATAACGCCAGACTTTTCAAGCCATTTGTTTTGCTTTGTGATGCTAGCACTTATGGGATAGGTTGCGTTTTAGCTCAAGAGCGAGACGGCGTTGAGTTTCCGATTGCTTACATGTCGGAAAAATTGTCTAAGGCCCAGCGTTATTACTCAATTACTGAACTTGAGTGCCTAGCAGTGATAAAAGGCATTAAAAAGCTCAGATCATATATTGAGGGCCAAGAGTTCGTCGTTATAACCGATCACGCAGCATTCCAATGGTTGATGCGACAGAAAGATTTGTCTGGGAGATTCGCGAGATGGTCAATGAAGCTTCGTAGTTTTACGTTCACCATTTTGCATTGGAATGGGTCGCAGAACGTTGTCGCTGATACTTTGTCCCGACAGAATTATCCAGCTATGGAAGAAATTCAAATCAATCCCATGATCGATTTAGAGTCGGATCAATTCAAATCGCCTTACCTAAGTTTGATTGAGAATATCAAATTGAACCAAGCGAAGTTCTCAGATTTGAAGGTGATCGACGAATATGTCTATAAAAGAACTGAATTCGCGTCAGGGGATGAACTACAGGAAAAATCCTCTTGGAAGGTTTGGGTGCCCTCAGGATTAGTTGCTAATGTTTTATATCAAGCTTACGATGCACCAAGCTCAGCGCTCTGCGGAATGAGTAAAACGGTAGAAAAGTTGAAAAGGTATTTATTTAGGCCTCGCATGGTAAGTCAGATACGTAAGTACATATCCGCATGTGTTGTCTGTCGTACTACAAAGAGTCCAAATATTGTACTCAGACCTCCAATGGGTAAGCCACTCACGTCTGATAGACCATTCCAAAAATTATATATAGATCTTTTAAGGCCATATCCACGTACAAAAATGGTAATATCGGTGGTTGATCATAATACCAAGTTTCATTTTCTATGCCCGTTGAAGAAATTCACTGCACCTAAAATTTGTAATTATTTGGAAGGTAATATCTTTCACATGTTTGGAGTGCCAGGAGCTATTCTCACAGAGAACGGCTCTCAATTTAAATCGAGCTATTTTCAGGCTTTCTTAAATAGTTTTGCCATAACACAAAAGTGTACAGCTATTTATTCACCTCAAGACAATGCTAGCGAGCGATTAAATAGATCGGTTTTAGCGGCATTTCGCGCTTATGTTGGCAATGAGCATACCAATTGGGATTGCAATTTAGATGCATTAAGTGGGTCATTAAGATCATTATTTTCTCGCTTTCGGTCAGAACATGATTTTAAATGGGAAGGATTATGCTATTCTACGGCGATTTGATCTTTTAAGCGATGGTGGCAGGTTGGATAATCCTGCATTGCAACTTATCAGACAAAAAGCCAAAGAAAATGTAAATAAGGCACCCGAAGCAACCGCACACAAATACAATTTGCGTAGCCGGGAGGTCCAACTAAAAGTTGGAGATTCAGTATATGCTAGGAATTTCACACAGAGCAACGCTATAAAAAAGTTCAGCTCTAAATTAGAACCTGCTTTTATTACAGCAAAAGCACATAAAAAGCGAAGCCCATATTACTACGAAATAATCGACGAGAAAGGGAAAAATTTAGGAGTGTTCCACCTAAAGGACCTACAAATCAAAAACTAATTATACCAATAAAGGGTCTTCAGATAATGCCTCTTCGCAAAAACCTAGATGCATAATCTTTGCTGTAGTGTCCCTTAGAAATAATGGGAATTTATTTCTTTTTAAACGGCTTCAACACATATCAGGAATAATGTTTTCTCTCGCGAGCCTTTCTGGTTTCGCTCGTCGCCCCGCATGTTGACGAAGATAGCGAGAGACAAAAGTAAGCGATCGTTCGTCAGCGCTGCTAGCGAAAACGAGACGAAAGTTAACAGGCGGTACAGCCTGTGCGGGCGAAATTACAGAAGTCAGAGAGTCAAGGTTACTGAATCAAAGCAGACGTCTATGTGCGAAGCGCGGAATTATAACAAGAAAACGTGGTTGGACCACGTTGATACGCAAACAAAATATATTGATACGATTTAAATATATTTTAGCGTATAGCCTCGTATATAGTGAAATATATACGGAGGCATAATTATTTTCCTTGCGACAAAGGAGTTAAAAGTGCCACATTTTAGTTAAGGTATGTAAGTGTGTTAGTGCAGTGCATATCTTATATCTAGTCTACATTTCAGGCAACGTGCCATAAATAAAACTGGCTCGCAGATCCTGAACAGCGCAAGGCGCCAGCATCACAGCCATCCATCGCCCCGTGGGCAAAACCAAGTATCTAGAGAAAAAAACAAATATATAATTAAGAAACGGTATTTTTTAGTGTATAAAAAAATATATCGTGTTTTGTGTTTGGGCCCTTTTGTGCGTCAATATTTGTGTATCCTAAAGCGAGTTGATAAGGCCGTTGTAGTTCATTTTAATAAGTATATTGCATTCTTTATTAAAATTCACCTTCTACGCGTTTCGGCGTTTGTTACTTCTTCCTCAGGGAGTCTGGTTTTACATGCATATAAAATACATTTACATAGGTTAGGTAAGGTTAGGTTGCAGTGGCTGGAGCAGAAACCTACTCCACACTTGGGCCAAGAATTGGCCCCTTGTGATACCACATGATCTCTTTTTAACATTTTGTTCCCCCTTAAACCAATTTGACGATTTTAGGAATTTGAGGATATTGTGTATCCCAACCTCGGATACGTCCGATAGGGTATAAAAACTGTAGTGTCCCAGGTACTGGAACCGTCTCCTGCTGAGTGCGGGGCAGTGACAGATCAGAGGTTCTACGCTCTCTATCTCTTCTACTAACCCACAACTTCTACAGAAGTCATGGTGTGTTACGCCCAATCTGTTAGCGTGAGTTCCTATGAGACAGTGGACTGTGAGAGCCCCTATTATTTTCGAGATGTGGGATCTCCTATGTTTAATCAAAGCAAATGTGCGCTTTGGGTCAAGTGAGATTACTCCAGCGTTCAGTGGTTTGACGCTTGGAGTACTCTTTACTATGCAGCCTGAAAGTGGACAGAGGCATGCCGACGTTGCTCCTTACAGCGAGGAGTGTATCGTTGGTGCCTTGCCTGGCCAATTCATCTGCCACTTCGTTTCCTTCAATATTACGGTGTCCAGGCACCCATACGAGGTTGATACTGAGCTGTTGGGCTATCTCGTTTAGAGACTGGCAACACTCAGTGAGAGAGACTGCGTTGTTGGTGCATGAGTCAAGCGCCTTCAAGGCGGCTTGGCTGTCTGAGTAAATGTAGATATTCCCTGCACTGATGTTATGCATGCGCAGGCAGAGGGTGGCTTCCTGGATGGCCCTCACCTCTGCCTGATACACGCTACAGTGGTCGGGAAGACGGAAGCTGGTTCTGATTCCTAAATCGGGGGAATATACACCGCCGCCCACACGTTCGTCCAGCTTCGACCCATCAGTGAAGATTCTGATCGAGCCTGGTACGTACTGAAGCGGCTTTTCCCAGTCTGATCGGCTAGGTATGCAGACTCTGTATAACTTGTCAAAAGTTAGTTTTGGTGTGCAGTAGTCTGTAATAGGGGGAGTCCGAGACATGGACTTGAGAACTGCGGTATGACCCGTGGTGCCCGTCGTCCAGTTGTTAGATTCCCTGAGTCTAATGGCTGAGTTTCTGGCTAATTCTTTGGACAGTAGGTCCAGCGGTATTAGATGAAGCATGATGTTCAGGGCTTCGGTAGGAGTGGTGCGTAGGGCACTTCGCCTTAAATCTCTGGTTCAGAATCGTGTTATTGATTCTAGGGAGGTTTAAGTTTGGGGGTTTATATTTCCTACTGAAAAGAAAGAGCTCTGTTTTGCTCGGATTCACGCCTAGTCCACAGTTTTTGGTCCATTTTACTAAGGTATTGACCGCTGATTGCATTCTGTCGCAGAGGGTTTGCGGAAATTTACCCTGGGTTAGGATTGCAATATCATCCGCGTAGGCTACCGCCACGTGCCCCTCCTCCTCCAGTGTACATAGCAGTTGGTTTATCACCAGTACCCATAGAAGTGGAGATAGGACACCTCCCTGAGGAGTGCCTCTACTAACGCACCTGCTGATCGAGGACTCTCCTAATCAGGAGCTCACTGTCCTGCTGGTGAGCAACAGACCTATGAGCTCCACCAGGGGGTCCTCAACCCCCAGACTCGTCAGTGCGGAGGTAATAGCCTCTGAAAGAACGTTGTTAAAAGCTCCCTCTATGTCTAAGAAGGTCACTAAGCTGTATTCTTTGACACTAAGCGATTTCTCGATGCGAGAGACTAGAGAGTGCAGAGCTGTCTCAGTGGACATGCCCTTGATATATGCGTGCTGTGTACGTGAAAGTAGAGACGGGTTAATGGAGTTTCTGAGATGGACATCTAAAATCCTTTCGAGAGAAAGGACGACAGACTGATTGGTCTGAAGTCGTTCGGTCTGACGTGGGATGGTTTTCCTGCCTTGGGTATGAAGACTACTTTCGTTTCCCTCCATGCTGAGGGAATGTGGTTCGTTGTAAGACGTCCTGTGAAGATGCTACGAAGCCACGCTATGATATAACTGATGCTATGTTGGAGTTGAGCCGGGTATATGTTGTCTGGACCCGGTGACTTAAAGGGCTCGAAGGTACTGATTGCCCACCTAATCTTATGATCGGTTACTATTCCATTAGCCCTGTTTGTTTGGCTACGATAGGTCTGAGTCGCTGGTCGCGGTGCCTGAGAGCACCCCGGAAAGTGGGTATCTAGCAGAAGTTCGAGTGTTTGCGAACTGGATGCTGTCCACAATCCATCTTCCCTTTGTAGAAGCCCTGGGAGGTAGGTGAGGTGGCTAGAATCTTCCTCAGACGCGATGCATCCGAGAGATTCTACCTCTGCGGCATTTTCCGGAAATAGGGGCGGGCTTGGAGCCAGATTTTTCCTAAGTAGTCGCATGTATTTACCCCAGTTGGTTTTTTTGGGGTTTTGTGTTTTCTTGAGTGGTGGACGAGATTCGTCAAATTAAATTCAATGTAGCGATGGTCAGAGAAGGAGTGTTCTGGAAGAACTTTCCAGGACGCCAACCGCTGTGAAATGTAGTCTGAGATAAGGGTAATATCCAAGACCTCACTTCTGTTTTTAATGATAAAAGTGGGGTCGTTACCTCTATTACATAAATTAAGATTATTGCTAAGAAGAAAGTCAAAAAGTAACTCACCCGCTCCTTGGTGTTTGTACTTCCCCATCGTGTGTGGTGAGCGTTAGCGTCTCCACCCATAATCAGGTTCGTCCTCGAATCCGTGCTGCTTGTGACCAGGTCACGAAAAGTGGGTGATGGTATGCATCCCTCGGTGTCATGAGGTAAGTAGAAGGAAGCCAGCCTGTAAGAGTTAGCCCCCAATTCGAGGCTAGCTGCCGTGATGTCACCATCACTGAACTGGGAGAGTAGAAAAGCATTGTAACGTTTCTTGATTAATAGGCAGGATCTTATTTTACCCTTACCGGTACTGTGAAGTAGGGTGTATTTGGGAGTTCGCAAGCCACAGACTCTGTTAAGAGCAATCCATGGCTCTTGGACCAACACCACATCCACCACGCCAGGTGCTAGGCGCAGTAGAAGCGCAGCAGAGGCTGCCCTACTGTGATGCAGATTTATTTGGAGTATCTGCATTAAGTAGGACAGCACTCCCCTTTGTAATGGTACGGTCCGCTCCATCGGCCGAGGTTTCACCCAGAAGCTCCTTCTCCGTGTACATGCGGCCCACTGTACCACCGTAATCTGAGCCCGATGAGATGTAGCCGTCGATAGTGCCTGGTGGGGCAATATTTTCGGCTTCCATCTCCTCGGTTTCACTCGGTGGGTCCACCGATTCCGCATCAACACAATTGGCCAGTTCCGCCTGCGCTCCAGCGTCAGATTTGTAGACCTTGACGCCTACCTTTCCAAAAGAGTAGCAGATGCTACCGCCTTACCATCTCGAGGATCTCCGCCGGCTCCGAAGGTTCGCACGGAAACCAAGCTCTTGCCCTCGGTCTGGAGGGGATGTCCTTTGCATCCACTGCTGCGAGTTGCGCTCCGGGGTATACCTCCCTAGCTTACCGACCGCGGCTTCGTACAGCTGCGCCGACCTCTCATCCCCGCATGCAATCAGCTTGATGGTTCCTTGGTACCATCCTGGTCTAGATTATTTTTGATATTGTTTGCCGATTTGCTAAATTATTTATATGGTACACTAATGTATTGCTATCCTCTTTTTCTATGTCTTTGTTTTTGTCTGTGTTCTTGTTTTGGGTTGTCGCGTTTGTTATTAAATTGTCTATAAGTTTCTCGGGGAAGCTATTTTTAAAAATAATGTTTTTAATTTTATATATATTTCTGGTCTGTGTATTTTGTCACTAATCGTATATGCTGTAAGGAGGCTTTAAGCAAACCCCCTTACAATACTAGAATAAGCGCCGGAAGCAGGAGCGCATGGAGCGCGGACATGAATTAAATATTAATTATAGGTAGCTATTATTTAGTTAAGTAAGGGCGAGAAGCCATAAGACTTTTGTTGCGCAAGGAGCGCCAGCGCCTGGCGCGCTGTAGGTGTATTTAGTAATAAACATTAAAATCTAAGCAGTTAACGAACGCGTTTGAATTCAAACAAAACAATCCTCCGCTGCAGCTGGCACGCGCAGCTGACACAGTTCGCAATCCTGCCACCAGAGCGCGGCTTCAGCCAGAGCAAAGCTGCGAGGTGAAGAGCGAAAGCTCTGAGGTGGAGAGCGAAAGTTCGTGGTAGGGTTGAGCTTTTCCGGCTCGCGCGTGGCCAAGCCGGGCAGAGTAGGGGACTTAGCGAGCAACGATCAAAGTGAGTAGACGTGCGTCGGAAGCACGTAGGGTAAAAGAGCGTGAGTAGAAGAGCCGTTAGGCGGCAGTGCAGCAGGGCACGCGTAGCTATAAAAAAACTAACCGTAAGAAGCCGGAATAAAGATAATCCAAAATAACTAAACGATTGTCTTTATTTCTGCGTAGAACATCTAATAACTAATTCTAACCGTAGAGCGAGGTTTGTCCCGCCGCCCGTGTGAGCAATCCCGGCATTTGTAAAACACACTAATACTAACCGTAGAGCGAGGTTTATCCCGCCGCCCGTGTGAGCAATCCCGGCATTTATAAAACACACTAATACTAACGTATAGCGAGGTGTATCCCGCCGTCCGTGTGAGCAATCCCGGCATTGATAACACTAACCATTGTACAAAGCGAGGGTTAGCCTGCTGCCCGTGTGAGTAATCCCGGGCCTTCGTAGAGTAGTCGTTCGTAGACCGGTTGACCAGTAGAGCACCAGCGGTAGAATCCTGGTCAGCTCCTGGTCACATATCCCGTGCAGAGTTGTACGAGGCCGTAGTATTAGCACATATATTCCCTCTAGAACCTTTCCCTTCCCTACGCCCAGCGTCCCAGTACATCTTACAAATTTTCTTGTAAGTGCTGGACCCATACAGACTGAGATCTGTACCCCGGCTGGAAAACTCCCTTACAAGTGGCGCTCGAGCAGGGACGCTGGAGGCGCTAAGGGGCGTGGCATAATTACGGCCTAAAAACCCGTCATTGTGCCCAAAAAATCGTTCTGGGTGGTATATGTGTAATACAGGGTAGCCACTAGTCGGGCATACCCGGTCAGCCGCTAGTCGGGCATACCCAGGTCTATTGCCCAATACCCTGCACGTTCGGTTTGTGCGCAATTAATACATACAAAACGCGCGCATTGCTTGCAGAAAAAAGCAATGCACAGTGAAGAGACAAAAAGAGAACAGTTATAACGGGATCGAAAGTACAGTGCGCGCGCCCGGCAGGCAGCGAAAACGGATCGTCGCGAGCTCGCACATTCGTGTGTGCGTACACACGGCGTCGACGAAAACAGTGGGACAAATTCGGTTTTCGTGCGGCCAAGCGACCGAATCGTGAGTGCGGCCAGAAAAGGCCGGGATTGTGGTTGTGTTGGTGGGCTGCAAGTGGCCGAAGGCCCTGGCCAGTATAAAAACAGAACAGTGAACAGTGAACAGTGGAATTGAACGCCAACACCGAAAAAAAATTTTGTAAACAATTTTTTTTTGTGTTGCATTTTTTTTTTGGTTTTTGTTTTATTTTTTTGTGAAATTTAAACAAAAACAAATTGCCCCTTGACCGAGGGAAAAAAAATATGATGGAGTCAGGTGAGTGTCAAAACCCGGGGGTGGGCGTGCGCTGGATTCACCAGCGGCGCAAAGAAGAATTGGCGGCGATCGCCCAGGAGTTAGAGCTAGACCAAGAAGGCCGGTTGGATGAGCTGCGGAAGCGGCTCTGCACATTTGTGCAGAAGGGGGGACATGATACGCAAGTTTGGGCGCGACTGGCCGAGTTGGAGGCGCAGTACGCCAAAACTTTGGAGCCACGCTGTGGGGGCGGCCTGACCGGCGCAGTCAGCCAACCCCGAAGAACATCAGAGCCGGACTTGAGGAGTACGCATTTGTACGAGTATACCCCTATTCCCGCCCTGAAATTAAATGGCCATGGTGCGCGGTGTGTGCCCGACATCCGGGTGGAGGGAGTCCGGGGAACGGTAGATATGGACACTGAGGCCGTGCCACCGCTCGCCGGTCCTCCTGGTAGTATCTACGTTCCCAGAACTTATACCCAGCCAGATGCCAGGTGTTCCTTTTATGTTCCGGAACAGGTCCGGAAATGGGGAATGCGGTATGATGGCCTAGTAGACCCTCTCGAATTTTTGGAGACTTTGGAGGAACGGGCAGTGACTTACGGCATCGAGTTAGACCGTATGCCCCGGGTGATGGGCGAAGTTTTCGTTGGCAAGGCCGCCAGGTGGTTCATGACCAGCGGGTTGAGGGATGTTTCTTGGTCGACATTCAGGAGGGGATTTCTGGAATTCTTCCTCCCGCATCGCTATTTTGAGCGATTAGAAGACGAATCGGCCGGCCTCAGCGAGGATGAGGAGTTTAAGGACTACGTGATAGACCTGAGGGCGCGTATGCACCACGCGAGGTATAACACGGCACAGGAGTTGCACCGTATATACGAGAACGCCGCGCCTGAGTATCAATTGTATATACGCAGGCACGACTTCTCAACATTGGCAGAGCTGACACAATTGGCCGTGGAGCTCGAGGGTGTCCGAAGGCGGAGTTTGGAGTACCCGGCGAGGATGCCCAGTGGTCAGGCGGTACAGAGGCGAACACAAGTCGGGCCGAGTCCCGAGGCCCAGCCTAAGAGTAGGCATTTCAATCCTTTTCGATCCCCATTTGGTAGCCATCCGTCGGCTGCGGCCGGTGGTGAGATCCCCGCGCAGCCGGCATCAGGCAACGGAGAGGCGGCAAACCGGATGATGAGCCAGGGGGACGGAAGAGGGTTCGATCCGCGAAGGGCGTGCCACCGGTGTGGGCAAGAAGGTCACTTCGCCAGGGAATGTCCGAATAGGCGGGTAGAGTTTTGTCGGCAATGTGGAAAAAGGGGAATCACTACGCCCGACTGCTGCAGGCGATCGGAGGCGGGAAACGGGCAGCGGCGTCCCCTGGACAGGGATCAGGTCGACGCCGAAACGACAATCGCCCGAAACTAAATCCCCCCTGACCGTAGAGGGTGGCCGGATCGTCGCTGCAGTGGGGATTGGGGGTCAGGTCAGGTCTGCCACGATCGACACTGGAGCGACACGCAGTTTCCTGAGTGAAGATTGCGTGCGCAAGTGGGCGATTCGGGGAGAGGCACAGGATGTGCAGACTCGAATCCATCTAGCTGACGGATCGACTCTAGAGGTTAATAGGCTACTGAGGATGGATGTCAACATGGCCGGCAAGACGATCAGCATGCCAATGCTGATTATGCCCTCCATGCTGGACCACATCATCCTCGGCATGGATTTTCTTTGTGCCATGGGCACTACCATACGATGCGGCAACGCCGAATTGATCCTCGAGACGGTGGTGGTACCGGCCGCAGGGCTGGCAGTACCACCCAGCAACGAGGAGCCGACAGAGGGCATCCCGCTCATGGAGAGGGGAGCGCCTGCTTGGCAACCGGGTGGCGTGGTTGTAGAGGCTAGGACGAAAGCCGAGCGTTGTTCAAAGATTGAAGGGGCCGATTCCGGCCGGGAAGAGGCTGCCGCGGAACGGCAGAAGCGGTTCAGTCTGCGTCGCACCAGTTCGTCGATAGAGGATTGTCGGGAGATGGGCAAAAGAGGGAAGCAGACTGAGTCCTGCACCGGTTCAGGGGTTGCCGACGGGAATCGGGGGGCCGTGAGTGGGGGTAAGAGCCAAGCCGACCCACAAGGTGAGGCATCCCGGCTCGAGTTGTCGGTCATCCAAGAGGAAAATAGCTATGAGTCCCCCGTAGCGGAGGCAGAGTGGCCAGCGGATCTGGAACCAGAACTGCAGGAGTTCTTGGCATCAGAACTGGCACTCTTCGATAATCTAAAAGGAGTCTCACATATTGTTGAGCATAGGATAATAATGAAGGATAGCAAGCCCCTGAAACAGAGAGAACCCGAGAACAAGAACCCGGCTATGCAAAAGGTAATCGATGAGCAGGTGGAGGAGCTAATCCAGGCGGGTGCCATTGAGCCGTCGCGTAGCCCACACAGCGCCCCAATAGTCCTGCTCAAGAAAAACACTGGGGAATGGCGCATGTGTATAGACTATCGGCAGCTCAATGCGCACTCTGTGCCGGATGCTTATCCAGTCCCTCGGATTAACCACATCCTCGAAAGATTGCGCCATGCTCGCTACATTTCCACTCTAGATTTGAAGAGCGGGTATTGGCAAATCCCCATGGCGGCCGAAAGCAAGGAGTGCACGGCGTTTACTGTGCCAGGGAGGGGTTTATTCCAATGGCGGGTGATGCCATTTGGTCTCCACTCAGCTTGCGCGACGTTTCAGCGGGCGTTAGATTCGGTGATAGGGCCCGATATGGAGCCGCACGCGTTCGCGTATCTAGACGATATCGTGGTGATAGGAGCGACCCGAGAACAACATGTTGCCAATCTAAGGGAAGTTTTCCGCCGTTTGAGGGCCGCTAACTTGAAGGTGAACAGAAAGAAGTGCAGCTTCTTTCGGCAACGGCTGGTTTATCTCGGGCATGTGATTAGTGGGGAAGGTATTCGGACTGACCCTGACAAAGTGGAGGCGATCAGAAATCTAAAGGCCCCATCTTGTATTAAAGAGTTGCGCCAATGTCTCGGTATGGCTTCGTGGTACCGGCGATTTGTGCCCAATTTTGCGACCTTAGTCCAACCCATGACGGCGCTTCTGAGAAAAGGTAGGAAGTGGTCATGGGGGAAAGAACAGGAGGAGGCACTGGGCCAGTTGAAAGAGAGCCTGACCACTGCCCCTGTTCTAGCGTGTCCGGACTTCTCGGCCAAATTTGTGTTGCAGACCGACGCGAGCAATTATGGGCTCGGTGCGGTACTGACGCAAACAATAGAGGGGCAGGAGCGGGTAATAGCCTATGCGAGCCGGAAGCTGCTCAAGGCTGAGGAGAATTATTCCGCTACTGAGAAAGAGTGTCTCGCGATTTTGTGGTCGATCAGGAAGCTAAGGTGTTACCTCGAAGGGTACCGCTTCGAAGTGATCACAGACCACCTCGCTCTCAAGTGGTTGAACTCGATCGAAAGTCCTTCTGGTAGGATAGCACGATGGGCGCTGGAACTGCAACAGTTTCAATTTGATGTTCAATACCGTCGGGGCAAGCTAAATGTGGTTGCTGACGCGTTATCCCGACATCCCCTAGAGATCTGCCAGCAAGCAGTGGTGGTCGAGACCCCCTGCAAGTGGATCGCGAGTATGCGGGTCAAGATCGCCGAAGAACCAGACAAGTATCCCGATTTTGTCGAGGAAAATGGGCAGCTCTACCGTCATTTGGGTCATAGGCCAGATGATGAGGATTACATTCCATGGAAACTTTGTTTTGCTAGCGATCAGCGGGGAAGGGTGCCATGACGCTCCCACTGCCGGACACCAAGGCGTGAGGAAAACTGTGTCTAGACTCGCCCAAAGATATTATTGGCCAGGTATGTTTCGGGATGCTGCCAAGTACGTGAATTGCTGTGAGCTATGCCAAAAATTTAAAATGGAACAGCTAAAGCCAGCCGGTCGGATGCTGACAAGGCAGGTGGCAGAGCCTATGGCAGTGTTATGTGCCGACTTCGTTGGTCCCTTACCTCGTTCGAAGCACGGCAACTCGATGTTGTTGGTGTTTCATGATGCTTTTTCGAAGTGGGTCGAATTGGTCCCCCTCCGGAAAGCCACGGCGAGTCAATTGCAGACAGCTTTCAGAGAACGAATCTTGAGCAGGTTTGGTGTACCCAAGAAGTTCGTGTGTATAATGGGGTCCAATTCACGAGCAAGAATTTTAAGTCATTTTTGGGTTCTCTGGGCGTGGAAATCCAGTATACGGCCCCTTATTGTCCGCAGGAAAATCCCACTGAGAGAACTAACCGCACTGTGAAAACCATGATAGCGCAATTTATTGAAGGCCATCAGAGTTCGTGGGACGAACTGTTGCCTGAAATATCGCTTGCGGTCAACTCCAGTGTGGCTGACTCGACCGGGTTCACTCCAGCATTCCTGATGCAGGGTAGAGAACCACGTCTTCCCGCCGCTTTGTACGACGAGGTCACACCTGGATCGGCAACTACTGCACTTGACCCTAAGGAAAGGGCTAAAAGGCTAAAAGAGATTTTCGATATAGTCCACAGTAATCTTCAGCGTGCATCTAAGGACCAGGGGCGCCATTATAATCTCCGAAGACGGGAATGGCGACCTGCTCTGGGTGCGATGGTTCTGTTGAGGCAGCATCAGCTGTCCAATGCTGCAGAGGGCTTCGCAGCAAAATTGGCGCCGAAGTTCGACGGCCCCTACCGCGTTATGAAATTCGTCTCCCCCAATATCGTGCGTCTCGCAAAACAGGGCGAACGCAAGCGAAGGGTGGCCAATATAATGCAACTTAAACCTTTCTTTCAGGGAGAAACAGAAGGCGAAGAGGACCAAGAGGAGCTCAACGCCAGCGGGAGTAAGAACGCGACCCCCCTATAGACTTAACCCTAGTTGTATTTTTAAGCTAACCTAAGTAACCTTATAACTCCGTAGTTTGTGAGCTGCACTGTTAGGGCAGGAGATACTAATTAAGTTCACTAGCGAGATAATGACTAAGTTAATCCCACAGATGGACAACGTAATTGAAATTAGCAGTGACGATGAGGCAAGGGTTGAAGACGACGACAGCGACTGCACGGAGCCGCGACCCGAGTCACCGGGTGCTGACCGCCGACGAGACCCGCGCTACGGCCACGGAGCATACCGGCAGAGGTTTGAAGAGGACGCACACCGATGCCGTTTCTCAATATTCTCCAACACCACCGACTCGGTGGAGCAGTTGGACGGCATCGTTATGCACATGCGCGTGCAGGTGACGACCCTCATAAGGCAGGCGCCCCGATCGCGCAACCCACCCCCATATGTGGAGGAGCCCCCATCTCCGCCGCCGCTGGCGGCTTTGCCAGAGCCGGAGTTCCCGGCGCCCGACGCGCCGTGGTCACCGGAGGTCGACGTGGATCGCCGCACGGGCAGCCCGCCCCCAGCCGCATCGGGAGCGCAGGAACCCGATAACCAGGACGGACAGCGACCGCTCGCGTCGGACGAGGATCGGCCGGGCCCTTTCCGCGGAGCCACCGCTCACCGCTTCCAGGTGGACCCCGGAAGCGTGTTTCCGCGGGTCAGCCTGCGTTTTCTCCCGCGCACCCCGGAGGCCGCTGGTGCAACGAGCAAGCGCACTCGAGCGACATCCCAGGGGGAGCCGTCGGCCAAACGGTCACAGAACCGACGCCGAGTAACAAAGGCGGGTCATAACAAGAGACGCCGCAGCGGAAGTGGACGGTCCCGCGCAAGGGTCAGACCCAACTCCCCGCCCAAAAGGCCCCGACGGAGCCCACCCCAGCGTCGCGGCCCGCAGCTACGAGCGCCGCGTTTTCCCCGCGGGCGCCAGGAGGGTTCTCCCCCTCACAGGGAGGAAGCCCGTAGCTGCGGCCGTTCTTCCTCGCCGCAAAGTCCGGGCCCCAGGGCGGTGTCCTGCCGCATGGCCGCGGAGGAGAGAACGACGCCTTTGAGGGAGGTCATGCCACCATTGGTGGCGTACCGCGCCTGGGACGCTTGCGATCCCCCGGAGGTTGAGGAGGCCCAGGAGACTGCGGCGGAGGAGGTGCTAGAGGAAGCAGCGGGAGTGGCAGAGGTCGATGCTGTCCCCGGAGAAGCAATCGCCGAAGAGCAGCAAGCACCGCAAGACCCAAGCGACATGCCGACGGACGAAAAGGAGTTGTGGGAGGACGTCCTTGATCTGTTCGACGGCATAGAGGGGTGGGAGACGGAGCCAGGGTCGACGCTCGACGGCTGGGCCGAATCGGAGGATGGGTCCATTCCTGTCACCCTCCCCCGGACCGAGCAAAGGGATGCAACACCGCCAGGCTGGAGAGTGTTTCCCCGCGGAGGAGTCTTGAGCCCGCGGCTGGTGGAGCTAATCCGGGCCGAACTGGCGCGGTATGTCGGCAGGGCTCGGCGTACCCGATTCCGTGTGACGGAGGGCAGCTCCGTATACAGTATCACCTTCAATGCCGCCGGAGAGGTGACGGTTTCAAGGCTGGAGTAAGGGGGGGGTGTAAGGAGGCTTTAAGCAAACCCCCTTACAATACTAGAATAAGCGCCGGAAGCAGGAGCGCATGGAGCGCGGACATGAATTAAATATTAATTATAGGTAGCTATTATTTAGTTAAGTAAGGGCGAGAAGCCATAAGACTTTTGTTGCGCAAGGAGCGGCAGCGCCTGGCGCGCTGTTGGTGTATTTAGTAATAAACATTAAAATCTAAGCAGTTAACGAACGCGTTTGAATTCAAACACAACGATCCTCCGCTGCAGCTGGCACGCGCAGCTGACACAGTTCGCAATCCTGCCACCAGAGCGCGGCTTCAGCCAGAGCAAAGCTGCGAGGTGAAGAGCGAAAGCTCTGAGGTGGAGAGCGAAAGTTCGTGGTAGGGTTGAGCTTTTCCGGCTCGCGCGTGGCCAAGCCGGGCAGAGTAGGGGACTTAGCGAGCAACGATCAAAGTGAGTAGACGTGCGTCGGAAGCACGTAGGGTAAAAGAGCGTGAGTAGAAGAGCCGTTAGGCGGCAGTGCAGCAGGGCACGCGTAGCTATAAAAAAAACTAACCGTAAGAAGCCGGAATAAAGATAATCCAAAATAACTAAACGATTGTCTTTATTTCTGCGTAGAACATCTAATAACTAATTCTAACCGTAGAGCGAGGTTTATCCCGCCGCCCGTGTGAGCAATCCCGGCATTTATAAAACACACTAATACTAACGTATAGCGAGGTGTATCCCGCCGTCCGTGTGAGCAATCCCGGCATTGATAACACTAACCATTGTACAAAGCGAGGGTTAGCCTGCTGCCCGTGTGAGTAATCCCGGGCCTTCGTAGAGTAGTCGTTCGTAGACCGGTTGACCAGTAGAGCACCAGCGGTAGAATCCCGGTCAGCTCCTGGTCACATATCCCGTGCAGAGTTGTACGAGGCCGTAGTATTAGCACATATATTCCCTCTAGAACCTTTCCCTTCCCTACGCCCAGCGTCCCAGTACATCTTACAAATTTTCTTGTAAGTGCTGGACCCATACAGACTGAGATCTGTACCCCGGCTGGAAAACTCCCTTACAATGCTTTGTGTATAATGTTTTTCGCTGTGTTTACTTTTTGCCTCATCGGCTTGTTAGAATTAAAGTTCATTATACGTCCCGATGCAATCATTTCTGTGTACCATTTGAATACAATCCTGTCTTTGTTGTTCTCCAGTTTCGTGTCCAAATATGCAATTTTGTTGTTATTTTCCTTTTCGATCGTGAATTGTATCCTTTTGTGTTGATTATTTGGCGTGTCCAACATAATTTGTGCATCCTCTTCTTTTATAATATATAATATGTCGTCCACATATTTTGATATATGTTTTATATGTATTTTCTTCTTTTTCAGTTAGTCTGTGGCATTGTCAAGAATTTTGTGCAGTACTATATTGGCTTTTGTTGGTGATATTGGGTTGCCCATTGGCATGCCATATATTTGGTTATATAAGACGTCATTGTATGATAAGTAATTACTGTCAATAAGTATAAAGTCAAGAATTTCCTTAAATTTTGGCTTAGGTATAGTTGTGTATTGCGTTATTTTAGTCCATCGTTCCATTATATTTAGTATAGCTAGATTTATCGGTATATTTGTGAACAATGATACTACATCAAAAGACACTAGAATCTCATCATCGTCTATTGTGGTGTTTTCTAATTGGCTTTTGAGTTGTATTGCACTGTGGATGTTGTATTTTTCCGAAGTAATATTTTTGAGAAGTTCCCCTATATGTTTTGCTAGTTTGTAGCATGGCACGTTTGTGGAGGCTACTATCGGTCTAAGTGGGGTACATGGCCTCCTGAGCAGTACAATTTTGATTTAAGTCGCCACTCAATATGATTCTGTTTATGAAGGTCGTCCATAATTGTATTGTTCTTTTTTATCAGCTGTTGTGTTGGGTCTTTTCTCATTGCTCCATACGTTTTTTTGTCATTTAATAGTTTTAACATCTTGTCATGATAGTCTTTCTTGTACATAACCACTGTCTTATTACCTTTATCTACTTGCGTAATAATGACTTTGTCTTGGTGTTCTTTGACAACTTTCATCGTCATTCTTGCAATATTTAGTATAAACTTGTCCTTTTGATTGTTCCTTCTGTTATGTTTAAAATTATTTAATCTGGATGCTAGGTTTCCTCAGTGTCTCCTTGTTTTTCGTCCTTTATTGTCTGGATACCTTGTTCTACGTCTGCAAATAGTGTATGGGGTCTACGTTATGGTTGTCTATTGGAAGAGCAATCTTTGGTCCCATAGATAAAAGCCATTGGCTTTCTTCGGAAAATGCATTTATTTATTGAATAAATTTGACCGAATCAAATGGAATACAAAAATGAACTCAATTACTCTTAATGCGTGGGCGCTGATCAAACCTCGGACCGAAGCTTTTAGGAAGCTGTGAATTGAAAAACGTTTATGTTGAGAGCGAGATTTTGGCTCTCTAAGGAGTTATCTCTTAGGGAGATTACTAAAGAAGTGGCGACATTGCGTCAGCCGAGATTTGTGCAGCGTCTGCATTTTCTTATGGGAAAGTGGTGGCCTGATGGCATAATTTCGACAAGTGGCTAGGGTTCTTGAATTTAGGTTCTTTTGTTTATGTCTAAACGACATCCGCCAGTGTCGATGTTATCAACAGATTTTGTTTACAATATTTTGGGTTGCTTATGAACTGTATTTTGTTGCTAAGTGGTATGTGGTCGATAAGTTTGTGTAAGTCGGGAGATGGATATATCACTCCCCAACCATTAAATGTTTAGCTTGTCCTCAAGCGGTCATGTTAGGTACAATTGAGGTATCGGATCTTTAATTTTAACTATTTCTTCATTTATATATTTTAGTGTTTCTTTCTTAGCTTCTTGATTTGATTTAGTTTTGATATATTTCATTACAATATTGTGTGGTGCTGTTTTGCATTTGATATAAAGATGTTATTGATATGCCAATTATGGTCATTAAAACTAATGTGGTTATGGTTGTGTTTTCCTTATTGTTAGACAAAATCATTTCCTTAATTTCTACGTGTGATAGTGGTTCAAGCTTAGTTACATTATGTTCAGTAAATATTAGATTTGTATATTGCTAAATATTGTTTGAATTTGTAAAATTGTTCAGCTCTGCAGTACAATTGTATATATTGTTATGATTTTATTATTTTCTGTGTACAGTTCTTGATTGTTACAATTTTGATATAGTTTATTTCGGGTCATATTCCATGTAATTAAAATATTTGGTTCAACATATTGAATGTAATTTTATTTTCGAAATTTATTAAAAGTACAAGTGGCGTTTCTTGTTTAATGATATTGGCAATACAATGATCTTTAAGAATTTCTTTTGTCGCGGTGTTTATTACATTGTTGTTGTGTATATCAAATTTATTTGCAACGTTTTCGTTGATAATCTGCTTGTTATTGTCCGGGTATGGTGTAATTAAGAATGTTGATGTTTCGATTGTGTTAATGGGGATGTGTGATATCAGAAATATTTCGTTAGTTGCTGTGCTGTACCAACCGGAAGTTTTGATGTCAATTAAATTTTTGTGGTCAATATTTTCAAGTCTGTCGTGTTTAGGTAATTTAGGGCTAAAATTTCCCAGGCGTGTTAGCTGTGTACCCATTTCGATGTTCTCAATATATTCGGTGAAGTGTTCAATATTAAAAATTAATAAGTTGAGTTTCTGTTCGTTTAGCATAGCATAATTTTGTTTACTTATCATGTTAGTATCAACATTAATTGTGTCGATGACATTGTTCAAGCTACTGGTTTGTATGGAGTTTTGTGCTAGGTTTGTAATTTGTTGTTCAATTTCTATTTTATCGTTTTCGTCGAGTGTACCAAAAAGGTATTTGTATGTGGAACCTAAAAAATTAATAAGTCACCGTTTGTTACGTTTTGTAATACGAATGCCACTCATTTCTCGTTGTAGTTTGTCGATTAAATATTTGATCTGTGGTTTATCGTTAAATTCTTGACTTTGTCTTATTATATTGTTAAACGTGTACTCTCATGTGGTTAATATTTACAGTAAAACAATGGTTTTCAAACTTAATAGAGTATTTGTAGATTGTTCTTGACTAAATAAAATGAAGCTTGATTGATATCTTAGTCATCTTATTTTCTATGTTCATGTTTGCTTCATTATTAACTATTCTTAGTTTTTTCGTTAACTGTTTTATGGAATCTTTCCACATCTGCAATGCCGTTTTGGCTGGATGATGTTTATTATAACGTCTTCAGATTTCAACCATGCCTGCAATGATGCGCATATGAAAGCTGAATCTTTGTCGGCTTTTATTTCTTAGGGTTTTCCCATTTCATTGAATATTTTAATGATGGCTCTTTTGGTTTCTAGCCAATCTCTGCTTTTTACATCAACAAGTAAGAACGTTGCAGTCGGACGGCCCGACTGCAGAATACTATGTTCCCAGTCCTATATAGTTTGGTTATTTGTGTGTTCAGAAAGAGACGCGAAAAAACTCGCACACTCGATCTCGACACTTCATAAATTGACGATATACACCAGCATGTGTACCAAGTTTGGTTGCTCTAGCTCAAAGATAAAGGCAAAAAAATTGCGTTCATACGGACAGACGGCCAGACGGACAGACGGACATTTCGCAAACCATCATACCATTTTCCCGTCGGGAACATAGTTTATCGCGCTGAAAATTTGAATAAGTGTCAATGCATGATAGGAATTGTACATTGTCTATCATGTAGTCCAGACAATTTTTCCCTAATGATAAAGGTTTCTGTGTCAATTCAAAGGTTAATTTTGTGTCCCTATGTTCTGTATTAGCTATGTTGCAGATTTCACATTCGTTCAGAATGTTTTGGATTAGACGTTCGTAGTCTGGATAGTAGTATTTTTCCTTGAACCAATTTATAGTTTTCTCTATGCCTGGCTTATAGGTTTTTAACGTTAGTTCTTGAAATGCAGCATATAACACACACACGAAAGAAAGAAAGAAAAAATGTTCAGAAAAAATGCATATTGTATTGATTGTATACATACATATATATATCTTTAATTACTTTATATATTATTTACTCTTAATCACATACATGATCATTTGAATGTGTTATATAAACAATAACAAAAATAAACTAATTTTTTAAATAATTGCGATTTTACAATTTATTATTACAACATATATTAAGCAACAAAAAAACCTTACATACATATATATATTTTTATATTTTCATATATGCTAATAGATAAATTTATATACCTATATTAATATGAAAGTAATACTTCTTTGCTATTACAACTACTACACACGTAATTTGTTGATTACGAGAACATATACAACTACAATTACATTTACAATTACAATATACATACATACATACACTAGCTGGTAAAACGTCAGCGTTGCCCGGCGAAATATTTAGATTAAAATGCATTATGTTGAATTTGACTACTTTCGTCAACCGTAATAAATACACAAATACACGTATACAGTTTTCCTTCCCGTGGGGTAGGAAACTATATAGTTGAGAACGTGACTAATGTTTCTTGTGTAGCGCTATGAAAATGTCTTTGAAGCCGATCTAACTAAACAAATAATCCCTCTCATTTGTCCTTGACTTCCATTTCTCGCCCGTGGTGACGCGTAGTAGATTTTCCAAAATAATTTGGCATTAATACTAAAAATCCAGACTAAAGCTTTCCAACTATTTTCCGCCCGTTGTGTTGCCCGCAAAGTACCGAGTATTTTTTAATTTATATTTGGAAATTATTATGAAGCTGAATTCCTGACTTCACCCCTTCCGGACCGTGGGCGTGCATTTTTCAAAACCGGTAGCACATGTATCGAATTTTGTAATGTGAGGTGCTTGGAAAATTAGTTTCAAAATAATTGGATGATAAACCGAAAAGTTTGAAAATAAGCTTGAAGTCAATCGGACGATAATCAAAATAGTTTCCACAACATTTTTCCGCGAATTTTGCGAACTTGGGGGTAGATTTTCCAAAATCTTTGGGCATGAGTTTATGAGTTTGTGTAGAACCTTAAAAATGAGTTTGAAGACAATTGCATGAAAATTAAAAATGTCAATTGCCAGAAGTTTTCCACTAATTTTTAGACCATGGGGCTGAAATTTCCAAAATCGCTGATACACGTGTCAAATTATTTAATGTGTAGAGCTTTGAAAATGAGTTTGAAGCCAATCGGACGATAATCAAAAAAGTCTCATACAACAGTTTTCCACGAATTTTCCGACCGTGGAGGTAGATTTTCCAAAATCTTGACCACCACGTCTATTCTGTCTTTATTTAGAACTTTGAAAATGAGTTTGAAGCCAATCACATGAAGATTAAAAATGTCGAGTGCCAGAGTTTTCCACCAATTTTCCGACCATGTGGTTGAATTTCCCAAAATCGCTGATACAAGCATCGATTTTTTTACGTAATGAGCTTTGAAAATGAGTTTCAAGCCAATCGGACGATAATCAAAGAAATTTCATACAACAGTTTTCCTCGTATTTTCCGACCTTTTAGGTAGATTTTCCAAAATCTTTGACCACCACGTCTATTCTGTGTTTGTGTAGAACTTTGAAAATGAGTTTGAAGCCAATCGCATGTAAGTTAAAAATGTTGAGTGCCAGAGTTTTCCACCAATTTTCCGACCATAGGGCTGAATTTTCCAAAATCGCTGATACACGTGTCGAATTATTTTACGTAAAGAGCGTTGAAAATGAATTTGAAGGTGATCGGACTAAAATTGGACTTTTGCCCATACAACCTTGAGATCCCCATTTTCCGCCCAGAGGGGTGGATTTTCCAAAAATCGGGAAAAATGTGTCTAATGAATTTTGTGAAGATCTTTGAAAATGAGTT
Organism: Hirtodrosophila confusa; assembly: GCA_035043065.1. NCBI lineage: Eukaryota > Metazoa > Arthropoda > Insecta > Diptera > Drosophilidae > Hirtodrosophila > Hirtodrosophila confusa. The sequence goes on along the minus strand of JAWNNI010000177.1, from coordinate 1,426,385 downwards.
TGAAGCCGATTGGATGGTAAACAAAAAGTTTCATACAACAGTTTTCCGCGATTTTCCACGCTTGTGGGTGGAATTTTCAAAATCCGTCTTAGCGTGCACTTTCATCATAGATGGAGCCTACTGTGAAAATTTCAGCATCCTAGCTCTTACGGTTTGGGCTGTGCGATGATTGCCAATCAGTCAGTCAGTCAGTCAGTCATCACGAACTCTTTATATATATAGATACATATGTACATACTACATACATACAAAATATTACCTTACTTTATTTTTCGTGATTTATTGCATAATGTTTTTTTCGTCGTAATTTTTACAAATCTACCTAGTAAACAAATCCTACAACCATAAATTCCTAATTTAATTTCGTTTAAATTACAAATATACATATTTAATACATATGCTTAAATTTATATAAATATACAATTTAAAAAACAATAAAAAAAACTAACGTAAACAATGCAAAATACACAGTAAAAGTTTAAAAAACATCATGTTCTTCATGTCAGTCTATCAATATCCAAGTGCTCGTTCGTATTGGGGAATGTCGCAAAATAGATTTGATGAGATGTGTAAACTACTGCATTTCAACGATAATTCGGCCGCCATTCCCAAAGATCTGCATGGTAATGATAGGTTATTCAAATTGAGACCACTCACAAGCACTTTAACGAAAAATTTCAAACGGTTCCCATGCTCCAAAGGATATGTGTGCATGAGCGAATGTGTTCGACAAAATGCCAGGCAATCCAACACGCTAGTATATGCCCAGCTAAGCCTCCATCTAAGTAGCCTAACTTTTCCTTTCCATGTCGTTGCCTTTTCTGAAACATGGCCCGACATCCTTTATTCTGAAATCCTTTCTAACAAATTCTCCATTTATAGAAAAGATGGCGCCCCTCGTCGTGGTGGTGGTGTTCTTATTGTTGTTGTTGCTGATTTATTATCGAAGCTTGTAATAACCGATAATTGTATAGATATTGAATTTGTTGCTTGAAAATTGTGTATTTCCAGTATTTGCTTTTATATTACTTGTTCTTATATTCCACCTTCTTTTGATATTTCCTTATATTTATACTATGTTCCCGAAGGAAAATAGTATATTGGGTTTGCAAATGTCCGTCTGTCCGTATGAACGCAATTTTTTGCCTTTATCTTTGAGCTAGAGCAACCAAACTTGGTACACATGTTGGTGTATATCGTCAATTTATGAAGTGTCGAGATCGACATGATATCCCAAATTCTTCACATACAATGCTTGATCTTGTTTTTGTCTTGGATTCCTCATTCTATTCTGTCTCCCGTACTGAACCTATATCCATTCCTGAAGATCCGTATCACCCGACTTTGGAGGTGTTGACTGACTTACCAGCCAGGGTGCCAAGCCCAGGTCGAAAACCTGCAGAGCAAGTTCGTCAATTTCGGAAAACCGATTTTACTAAACCCACTCAGCTCCTATCCCAGACTGACTGGTCCCAGCTGTACATGTGTAGAGACATGTATTGTGCAATCAATTATTTTTATTCTACCTTAAATTCTTTATTTGATTCCTGTGTCCCATTTTTAACCCTCTCAGGTCCAATAAACCGGTGTGGTTTACACGTGATTTAATAAACATAAAAAATAAAAGGTCGAGATTATACAAAAAGTTCAAGGAATCTGGCTCTTCCTCGGATTTCTCTCGCTATTTGATTGCCCGATCTAACTTCTCTGCACTTAATTTACGATGTTATAACAACTACCTCAGGAGCGGTAGGTGACAGTTTCAGCGGGATCCTAAAAGGTTTTATAACTTCGTTAATGCGAAGCGTAGGTCATCAACACTTCCATCAACTGTATTTTTCGAAAAAGAGACAGCTGACTCAGATCAGGCTATTGCCGATCTTTTTGCTGACTTTTTTCAAATGACTTATAGTTCGCAACCTTATCAAATGGTTTCGCCTTATCCTTATCATGCATTTCTGGGCCTTTAATCACTGAAAATTCTCTTCTACGTGATCTAAAAGTCATTAAGCCCGTATTTTCACCGGATCCCGATGGAGTACCAGGCTACGTGCTCAAGTACTGCATTGAAGGTATTTTTAAGCCATTATTTCTTCTTTTTAAACTTTCCGTGGAGTTGTGCTCTTTCCCCATTATTTGGAAAGAATCATTTATTATTCTTCTTCATATACACCCCGGCGGCGAACTCATAGCTAGAAGATAATAAGTAAGATTGCTATAGTCGACTATACCCACACACGAGCCACAGCGCAAGCGAGGCATTTTAAATGGTGGCTGTGCTTCTTCTTCCCCTCGCTGCAGCACTGAATCTTCTTTCGTGAATAACTTCCGTGTTTATTATCCGATAGACTTGATAGACACAAGATTGAGAGGGACTAAAGTATTGTACATTGCAAATCTTAAAGCTATATCTTGAAAATTGTTACTGTCAAACGGTTTTTATCGATTTGCGGGGGAACGGGGGGAAATATCTGAAATATGAAACAAACTTGATCTGCGTATGGTATACAGGAACCTACATTCCAAATTTTGTGTCTCTAGCTCTTGTAGTTGCTGAGGTCGACGCGTTCATCGGACAGACGGACAGACAGACGGACATGGCCAAATCGAAATCTCTTTTGATACTGATCAAGAATACAGCAACTTGTACAGACTTCCTCTCCTCCGTACACGCAAAAGGCAATCATAGAAATCTATCCTTCTACCCTGCATCGATTAGACAAACCCTTCTACTCCACTCACCTAAAATAATAATAATTTGGGTACCAGGACACTGCAATATACCCGGCAATGAAAACCCGAAAAAGCCACAATAGCTCAAGGCCTTAGCAGCCATAGCTTTTAGTTTATTTATAATTTAACATTATAAGTAAACTGTATATAATAACAATAAAACAAGAAAGAAGAGCTATCTTCGGGTGCCGAATCAATATACCCTAGCAGCAATGTTTTTTATATAAAACTTAATTTTGTCTGATTGCTCCTGTGTTCCGATTTTGATCAAATTGTAGGAAACTATTTGAAGTATTATAAGACTCTCACTTAGTTTGGATGAAATATTTGTATAAACAAAAAGTTTGATATACTGATATAATGGTCTGATTTTGACCAAATTTGGCCAGATTGTTTAAACTCTCTAGAGACTCGGCTTGAAAAAGTTTGGTAAGGATACATTAATAAACAAAAAAGTTTTTCATACAAAACCATATTTGTCGATCAATCATTCCTATTGCAGCTATATGTTATTGTGGTCCGATCCGGCCGGTTCTCACATATGTACTGCCTGCAGCAAAAAGAAGGGTCTGTGCCAAGTTTCATTACGATAACTTTAAAACTGAGAGACTAGTTCGCATAGAAACAGACGGAGTGACGAACATGGCTATATCGACTCGCCTATTCATGCTTATTCCGAATATATATACTTGACTCCTTCTATCCATTACACATTTCGAGACAAAATTATAATACCCTGCTAGGGTATAAAAATGAATTAATTTCATCTGCTGAGAAAAGCTCAGCTTCAGTTGTTGAATTATTTAGTGGAGTGAACGTATTGAAGAGCGCGTCTCAATAGCTGCCGTGAACAGGTTGAGAGGCTCTCTTAATTTAAGTAGATGAATGGAGCGGATTTCCGAGCTTCGTGTTCGGTGTTTGGGTCCTTTTGTGCGTTAATATTTGTGTATCCTAAAGCGAGTTGATAAGGCCGTTGTAGTTCATTTTAATAAGTATATTACATCCTTTATTAAATTCTCCTCCTACGCGTTTCGGCGTTTGTTACGCCTTCCTTCGGGAGTCTGGTTTTACATGCATATAAAAGAAATTTACGTACATAAAGATTTTAACAAACATTTCGATTTACATTAAAATACATACATTAAACTTATTGTAGTATTTCCTACAGTGTCGTCATTGTTCCTACGTCTAAATTGCACTTTTGTTTATGTTTATCCATCGTCGTTTTATTTCTATCGTCTTTGCGCGTCAAGTTATGTTTGTCAACTGTTATTGCTGCCGCGTAAATAAAGTTTGTCTTTTCAATGTCTTCTTTGTTGTTTACAGTGTTCTCCCCACAATAACACCAATAAGAAAATATTAGAGGCGCGGGCGTGTCGAACGAAATCAGCACAACGGAATACAAAACGCAGAGAGAAACCGTAACCAACACCAACGATAGAAGCGCGCGAGAGCGTTGAGAGCGCGAATTAGTAAAAATAAAAAAACATATATAAGCACAATGCAAACTGCACAAATCAACCACCAGCTTGCTTGTGATACTGTTTGTTGTTGTATTTGAACAAGTAAAGTTCAAAGTTAGTAAAGTTATATGAAATTAATTGCAATTTAATGTCCAACAATGTGTCCCACACAACCGATGTATAACATACGTCAGAATAACAAAGTTGCACAAGTTATCACTTGATATCACGAGGATAAAAACTAAAACGATGCGCAAGAAAAAAACACGTCCGTTGCGAAGCGAATGCGAATTCTTGTTGTTGGTATTCCATGATGCGTTTTCTAAGTGGGTAATAATGGTCCCCTCCGAAAAGCAACGGCAGCTCACCTACAGACAGCGTACCGAGAGCGAATCTTGAGCAGGTTTGGAGTGCCCCAATAGTTCGTATGCGATAATGTGGTTTAATTCACGCGTAAAAGTTTCAGGTTGTTTTTGGTTCCCTCGGGTGTGTAAATCCAATACACTGCCCCTTGTTGTCCGCAGGAGAATCCCACTAAAGGAAACCAAACGCACGGTGAAGACCATGATTGCGCAATTTATTGAAGGCCGTCAGAGTTCGTGGGACGAACTGTTGCCGAAAATATCGCTTGCGGTCAACTCCATTGTGGCTGATTCAACCAGGCTCACCCCAGTATTCTTAATATTGGGCAGTGGTTCCCGCCGCTTTGTACGACGAGGTCACGCCGGGGTCGGCAACTAGTGCGCTTGACCCCGTGAAAGGGCTAACAGGTTAAAAGAAATATTTGACAAAGGACCAGGGCCGGCATTATAATCTACGAACACGAGAATGGCAGCCTGCTCTAGGCGCAATGGTTTTGTTGAGGCAGCATCAGTTGTCCAATGCTGCAGAGGGCTTCACAAGGCCCCTATCGGGTCGTTAAGTTCGTCTCCCCTAACATCGTGCGCTTCACGGTACAAGGCGGGCTCAAGCGAAGGGAGGAGTATGAATGGCGTCAGCAACGAGTGGTGAGTCCGTCGCTAATTTAACCCTGTTAATAGTTTAATATAACATAAGTTACACAATAACTCCGTAGTTTGTGAGCTACACTACTAGAATGAGGTCTATTACGTTCTTAAGTAAGATAATGAATTAATTCCACAGATGGAGGATGAAGAAATCAGCAGTGAGGAGGAAGTATACGAAGGTGGCAGACAGAGAGATCTCCGCAACATCGGTGTCGATTCTCCGTGTTTACACACACGACTAACTCGGTGGCTGGACGGGATGATAATGTTCATTACGGTGGGGTTACCACCATGCTCGTAAAGGCGCCCCACTCCCGTAACGCGCCGCCGTACGTGAACGAGCCTCTCTTGCCACCGCCATAAGCGCTGCTGGAACCCGAAGCCACCGGAGCCACCGCTCCTTGGGGCTAACAAGGATGGCAACCAAGGCGACGCTGACTCAGCCCCAGAACCAGATGATAAAACCACGGGCCGCGCTAAGGAGCTCGACCTGTCCAGCGACAAGGGAGACGAGCCGAGTATCCAACACCGGCTCGCAACCCACCGCTTCGAAGTGTCCAAGTTGGCGTCGAGTGGCGGAGACGCGAGAAGATAAGACGCGATGCATCGGTAGCGACAGACGATTCTACGCCGTGGCCGGATCCATCCCTCAACCTAAGAGGCCCCGACCAAGGCACTGCACGCGTCGAGGGCTACAGGCACGAGCGCCGCGCTCGCCCCGCGGGCGTCAAAAGGGTTCTCCTCCATGACCGCGGAGGAGCCGCCCAGGCTTCCTATCCCTAGATGAAGGGGTGTGCATGGAACGCAGTTAGAACTTTTTTGTTTTTTTTAAGAACATTTCAGTTTTAAGTGTATGGCAATAAGCCAAACATGAATTTATCTACCGCCCGTTAGCAAGATATTTTAAATTCAAATATAACGTCCCCCGCAACGGCAGCCACGCGCTGCTGATCGGTTTCGTATTCATGCCACTAGAGCGCGACTTCACTAAGAGCGAAAGCTCTGTGGAGAAAAGCGAAAGCTCCGTAGTGGACTTGGATTGCCGAAGATAGCGCATAGCTGAGCCGGGCCGAGTAAATCACTGCGATCGGGATCAAAAGTGAGTGGATATGCATCGAAAAGGGTAACAAAAGAAACGTAAGTCGGAAAGAGTTAGAAAACGGCAGCAGGGCACGCGTAAGGATAGCGGAATAACAGTATGGACCAAAAAACAGACGTTTAATATAACAAAACGTTTCTTTTGGCCTTCTTAATTTAAAACTAACTAATTAAGTAGTAGTTTATAGCGAGGTGTATCCCGCCGTCCGTGTGAGCAATCCCGTCATTTATTAAACTAACCCGTATTAAAAAACGAGGTTTATCCCTTCGCCCGTGTAAGCAATCCCCTACTGTCAGTATGAGCAACTCCAGCACCGTAGTATCGTAGATTGGTAGACAATTAGACCAGTAGAGCGACAGCGGTGAGATCATGGCCTGCTCCTGGTCGGTTGTCCCGTACGTGGTGGCGTAGTATTTGCGCATACACAATCTCTTAAGACCTACCGTAATGTGTAAGTATACCACAACATTCATGACCTAACATAACATTAATATTAACAAAATAAATAAAAATACACTCAACTAAATACAAATACACAACAAATATAAAAAATTAATACAAAGAAACAAAGAGTCCAATTCACACTTTAGCAACATTTAGGTTAGCAAGACAACAATCACCAAGTTACTGCCTGTGCACATGCACTTATTGCTTATTGCATGTGAATGGTCGCATTCAAAAAATGCAATACTAATCCTCCTAGGATAAACATTTGGTGATTCCGACTCTGGAAATTCTGAAGGTGTTAACAAGGCGACAAAGGATTCCTAATCGTGTCCTGATCCCAATCCTGATCCGAAGTTGTCAACTAGGCGACACCCTAGGATAAACAAGTACAGAACCCGCTGAAAATATACAGTTGGCATTGTATCCATTAAGAAGTTGTCAACTAGGCGACACCTCAGGACAGCACTCACCACATTTGGTGACACTCAATTTGAGGCTATACACAACAACAAATTTGGTATAGCGTCTTTCTGAAGTTGTCAGCTTGGCGACCCCTCAGCACAAAGTGTCAGCGGAGGCAATTGGAGCGGCACACCGCTGCTGAAGAAAAATCTACAAGCTTCAGCCGAAGCTAAATTGGAGCGACATATCGCGGCTGCGAGCAGGAGAACCTGCAGACTAAGTACAGTGAATTCAAGTGTCAGCGGAGGCCACCAGAGCAACGTACCGCGGCTGAAGGAAGAACTAAGAATTCATCGTTCCACATTTAATGGGGACAGAAAAAGTAATCATCGAGGACTAAATAGACCAACAGGAATAACTCAGACAATAAATTACGAGGCTGAAGAAGGATTCAGCTGAGATAAAATCACAGGCTGGTTACTAAAAAATTAAGGCCTCATCTCTCACTAAAAAATCAAAAGAAATGACGTCGTCATAAGAAGTGGTGATATGACTACATACACTGAATTTTATGATTACATGTCGAGAACTATAGAGGTATTTCTAAGTTGTCTGCTATTCCTAAGATTTTTGAGAAATTAATAACTTCTCAACTTCAACATTTATGTAGATCTATAATTTCACCCTGCCAGCATGGGTTTGTGAAATATAGATCTACTACCACTAACCTATTGGAATTCACTTCTCTTATTATTAAGGGATTTCAATCTAAAATGCAAACAGATGTTATTTATACTGATTTCAGTAAGGCTTTTGATTCTGTTAATCATTCTCTTTTACTTCACAAGCTTCATCTTCTAGGATTTCCAAATAACTTAATTCTTTGGATTTCTAACTATTTAACTCTTAGAACCCAAAAGGTTTATTTCAAAGGCTTTGTCTCTAAGTCTGTTCAAGTTACTTCTGGAGTACCACAAGGAAGTCATCTTGGCCCCTTATTATTTACTCTTTTCATCAATGACCTTCCTTCTGTCGTAAATTACTCTCGGGTGCTGATGTATGCCGATGATGTTAAGCTTTGTCTGTCATCTACTGATTTCTTATCTGGTCAAAGGTTGCAAACTGATCTTGACAGTTTTCAAGCCTGGTGTCGGGTAAATTTATTAAATCTTAATTGTGGTAAGTGTAACGTAATGTCCTTTTACAGGCGAATGCCTTTTTTTAACAGTTATATTCTTAATGGTAAGCCGCTTGTTCGAATTGAGTCGGTTGATGATTTGGGTATATTTTTAGATTCCAAGCTTAAGTTTGACAAACATATCTTTTCCACCGTTAATCGTGCCTTTGGTGTCCTGGGTTTCATTAAGCGTTGGTCTAAAGAATTAAACGATCCTTACATTACTAAAACTCTATATACTTCGCTTGTTCGACCTATTCTTGAATATGGGTCTTGTATTTGGTGTCCCCAGTACAAGATTCATCAGGATAGAATAGAATCGGTTCAAAAACAATTTCTTCTCTTTGCACTCCGGGGTCTTAACTGGAATCCTAATACTCACTTGCCTTCTTATCGTAGTAGACTTTTACTAATAAATCTTCCTTCTCTTTCCGATCGTAGAACCATGCTTGGTGTAATTTTTTTACACAAACTAATTAAAGGCGAAATTGATTCTTCTGAATTAATTAGCCAGATTAGTTTTGCAGTTCCGATCAGAAATTCCAGAAACTTTCTTCCCCTTTGTCTTCAAGTTTGTAACACTAACTGTGCTATCCATAACCCTTTTCGTATCATATGTTCTAATTATAACAATCTTTATCATTTAATATGTAATGCTAGTTCTATTTCCGTACTTAGAACTTCAATTTTATGTTATCTGTGTAATCTATAGTTTTTTGTATATTGTTTAATTTATGTAGAACTTTTATTTAGTCTGTTCGTATTTATATGTTTCGCGATCTTCGTTACCGCACGTTATGCGGCGCGCCCCTCGGTCGGTTGGGCGGGAGGTGGGTTTGCATTTTGCCTGGGTCCGCGCGTTAACAAGCCCGTGCTTGGTGTCGTTTGGGCCACTTCAATGTACTGCCCGTTTAGTACATCAACGTCCGAAAACATCAAGTCCACTGTACTGAAGTACATAAATATCTTAAAAGAAGCCGAAATGGCATTGCAACAAAATCATTCAAGTGGACACACCGCAATGGATTTCGTTAATATGCTATGGTCTCAAATCCAGGAGGTCCCTGGACTTACAAGGATATCGAGGATGTAGAAGGAGAACGATATGATAATATTGAGTATCTAAAAGCGGAATTAGATTGTGCAAGGCGCATTTACTACCAATACTACCCAGGGTAACAATTCTGAAATTTGATGGAGACGTGCTAAAATGGACACAATTTTGTGTGCATGGAACACAGCACCAACCTGCCCACGATCCGAAAAATGTGGTACTTGAAAACGAATGTTATTGGCGTGGCAGAAAGAATGATACGCCACATTGATTTGAAGGAAGAAAACTATCTTCACGCCTGGAACATCCTTGTCGACGTCTATGATAATCCAAGAGACATAGTAACAACGGTATTAAACCGTGTCTTGCTGCAACAGAAGGTCAACTACAATGTAAAATCACTTAAAGAATTATACATAGGCACAATGGAGTGTCTCGCATCTCTGAAGGGGATCGGCTTGGACATTGCAACGTGGACCCTATATTAATAGCAGTTCTGCGAAACATCTCGATTCCACAAACAAAACGCTCTATGAACAATCATCTACTAGACAGAAAATTGCAAAAAAATAAAATTCAAATTATTATATGGTGATGGGGCGTTGCACTGCTACCTATGAGATCTATTGTGCCCCCTACTGAGCCTAAAGCTCACTCATCAACCCTATTTCCTGCATTAACGCAAGGATCATGGTTGGATCTAGAGTACCTATATTACTTGTCTGAAAGCAAAACCCACCCAGGTGCCTTTTTCTTCGTCTGGCAAGGGTTGTGCAATCTGTTAATTTGTGTGTTGAGGTTTCAGCCTCCATTTCACAGAATCTGCATGTCCCGCTCCTTACAATTCCCAGCTTGCTGAGGTGGTTTCTCAGTCTACAGTGCCCTGTTAAAAGGCTAGTGACTATTCTAAGTAAATTCTTCCCCAATGGTAGTAGTTGCTTAATCTTTTAGATCATAGCTTCCTAAGAGTGATTTGGCCTGTCTTAAACCTGGAGCGCTTCTCCAGCTTGACTGCTTTGTGTTGTCCTCTTCTATCCTAAGATGTTCTCGTATTGTGTGTCTTCCTATGCCACAAAACGGGTCTGGGTCTACGAGAGGCTTTCCTGCTCCTATTTTTGCTAGTTCATTCGCTGTTTGTGCGTTCTGTGCCGTGTCTGTGGAGCGACTTACTTTGTATGCGTGCAGTGCTTGGTTCAGCGGACTCTGTTTTATCAGAGTGCTTCTTATATTGTTGTCCACCAGTTTTCCAGCGTTTTCAATAAAAACGTTGTTAAGCTGATGGGTCTGAAGGACTTGGGGTTGGTGAAATCTTTCTTCCTGGCCTTGGGGATGAAGACCACCCTAGCTCTGCTCCAGGCGCTGGGAATGAGACCCAGTGCTAGGTTACTTGTCATTATTTTTCTAAGGCGTAATAGGAGTTGTTCCTGTCCCTGCTGTATTAAGATTGGTGAGATTGTATCCAGGCCTGGTGACTTGTAACTATAGACATTGCAGTTGCCCAGTCTATAGTACGTGGCCTGGATTTTCTGCAAATTCGACGCTGTCATCCACAATAGGGATACTCCCTGGGAAGTGCGTTTCGAAAAGTACTTCCAATTTCTCCATGTTGTTGGAGGTGAACGAGTTGTCTTTCTTTTTCAGGCCAAATTGGCCTCAGGCGCTCGTTTTGAGAGCACTTTGTGCAATCGAGCGCCCTCATTCACACTCTCGATGGATTTACAGAAGTCTCTATAGTACTTCCGTTTAGCTTTCCTTAACTCCTTGTTATAGGAGGTAAGACTCTGACGGTAAAGATCCCAGGTGTCATCCCTCTTCGTTTTATTGAAGAGTTGACGGTGGTAACGCGTAGTTTTCCAAGGCGATCGTCTTTTTCCCTACCTTGTCTCCATAGGGGACAACTTCTTTCAAAGGTATGTTATATCTCTCTCATCTTTTTGACACTATTGACATATCTCTCAAGCTCTAGTGGGTGTTTGGGTGTACCAGCCACGTCACTAGTTAGC